>CM073753.1:24169529-24506794 GCA_037127355.1 Schoenoplectus tabernaemontani
TAGTTATAAATGTAATTATAAATAGTTTAGGGTTATGTATGTAATTGTAACTAACTCTTTTAATGAGAGAATGGAAAACTGTGGAAGAAATCCACCTTTAATCCAATCGTTCCAATAATGACTTATTGTTAGAGTGTTACAAAATTATGTTAACTTCTGTTTCAAGTCATCATAAACCTATGTGGTATATTGCAGAGAGGATTGATTTTGCGAACCTGGATGAGCGAACAATGGGAATGTTCTGGATTCTATCATTTACCATGGCTCAGCCGGCATGTGAGGCTGTGATGAATTGGTTCACCTCAACTGGTGAGACTGATCTGCTACAAGGTCCCAATATGCACACCAACGACCGAATCACCATAATGCGTGAAACCTTCCCACTCTCTATGACATTTCTCTCTGGCCTGTCTTTCAACATGTGTTTAAAGCTTGCATTCCAGCTGGAAGAAACTATTTTTCTTGGCCAGGTAATTGCATGTCCAATTTGTAGGATTCAAATTTCAGCCAGGACATGCTAGCATGTTCAATTCAAATAGTAGCAAAGCGTGAACCAATAAGCACAAATGGATGAAAGAAAGGAAAAATATTCACAGATTATGTCAGTACTGAACTGAATGGTACAATGCCAAAATCTGTAGATGATCCTTTGATCATGACAATTTTGATCATCCTTCATTATTCTACAAACTGTTGTTCTGATCATTTTTCCTTGTGTGTTGAAGGCTGTACCTAGCATTGCTATGGTAGAGACATATGTTAGACTCCTCCTCATTGTGCCCCATTCCTTATTTCGACCACACTTTACGGTATTTCCTTGACTAGATTAACAAGCTTTTTTATATTCTCTTGTATTCTTGATATTCTTTCTATCTGACAATGTATCTGTATATATTCTTTTAATTATGCAATTCTATTTTGGGCAGAGTCTAACTCAAAGATCTCCCTCCATTCTGAGCAAATCTGGTGTCTCACTGCTTCTCCTTGAGATACTCAATTATAGATTATTACCACTGTACAGGTTTGTAGCAAGCCCATTTCAATTTGTTTTTGTTATGACAATACTTTGAAGTAGAGCGACATGCAGATTTTGGATATCTTACATGGTTTGGTGGGAAAGGCCTTTATTCTTTCAAAGATTTTCAGTAGTCATTGAGTTCAGCATATTTTAGAATAGTCTTGTTCTATTGTTTCATATTTGCTTTCTTCCTTGGCAGGTACCATGGAAAGAGCAAGGCTTTGATGTATGATGTCACCAAGATAATTTCCATGATAAAGGGGAAACGTGGAGAGCATCGGCTGCTCAGACTGGCTGAAAACTTGTGCATGAACTTGATACTTTCCCTAAGAGACTTCTTTTTCGTTAAGAAAGAATTAAAGGTGCTCTATGTGTGACTTCTGGATTTTGTTTCCTCTATTTTGAATTTTTTTCTTCATTTTTCAAAAGGGCCTTATAAAGTATCATATATGAACCTGCAATGTAATGGAAAATTACACACAATCTTTGAAGAGATATAGGGCAAGAGGGGCATCATGTTAATTCCTTCAAGTCTGAATCTGATGCATATTTATTTTGTCTGATTTTCAGGGTCCAACTGAATTCACAGAAACACTTAACAGGATAACAATAATTAGCCTTGCAATTACCATTAAAACACGAGGGATTGCTGAAGTTGAGCACATGCTTTACCTTCAGCCGTTGCTCGAGCAAATCATGTCTACAAGCCAACATACATGGTCTGAGAAAACCATGCGACACTTCCCTCCTCTGATTCGTGAGAGTCTGAAAGGGAGGATGGATAAGAGGGGACAAGCTATGCAAGCTTGGCAACAGGTAACACTGAATGGTACTTAGCACCATTGTGCTTCACTACTTCTTCTTATTTATGTTGTTGGTTCATACTTGGATTAGTACAGTAGTTACTCTCATGGATCTACTTTGTGCCATTGCTTTCATGGAGGTTTCTTGTATTAGTTTAGATCTACCGAGTACTGGTGTCAGAAATCCTGAGTCAGAAATCATAACTGCTAAATCCTGAGTCAGAAATCATAAGGGTTCAGCACCTTGCAAATCCAATCTCGTTCCTGTACTTCTTGTTGTTGCTGAAGTTCGGCAGCTGAACCATACCTGGTCTGCTGGCCATGTCCACCATTCATGTGCTTAATGTGCCATAGAAACAATCTAAATATCAACACTATTTACAATCGAAAATCATGGAAATGGTGAGGCACAATATTTTTGCATCACATGTTGTACAATTTTTCAGGTCGAAGCAACTGTAATCAATCAATGTACTAAGCTTCTCCTTCCATCAGCTGATCCGACCTACGTGGCAACCTATCTGAACCACAGCTTCCCTCAACACCGACAGTACCTCTGTGCCGGTGCCTGGATGCTCATAAGTGGCCATCCTGACAGCATCAACAGCATCAACAGTGTAAATCTGGTACGTCCTTTCACTTGCTTTCATCCGTGCATCTCATGTTGGTCTGATAAGACGGCTAATTGCAGGGACGGGTTTTAAGAGAGCTCTCACCAGAGGAGGTAACGTCTAATATATACACTATGGTGGATGTTCTTCTCCATCAAATCCAGGTTCAGCAACATGGGCATTCTGCACAGGTTTGTATATTGGAACTTTTGTATGTTTGTCTGTGCTGAGCATTTTTAGTATATCCATTTTTTTATGTAGTAGGCAAAAGCCTACTATTAATTTCCATTAAATCAAATAAAAAAGAGTCGATAAAGATTAGAAGGAAGATAAAGAGAGAAAAAAAAAAGACGAAAAGACTGTGAAGTACAAGCATATCCCCGTGGAAAAAGAAAAATGTCGGATTGATTCTTGCATCATCTGATCTCACCGTGGGAGTTTGAACGCCTGCAAGGAGCCGGTGCAGATGGAGCTGCGGCGGACTAAGCCAAAGTAGGCATGAACCAGAAGGGTGCGGGGCTCAGCCATCGTTATGGAAGGGGGTGCAGCCCACCTAGCTGGAAAGGAAAAAAGAAAAGAGAAAGGTATTTTCCGGTCTTGGCTGATGATGGTGCTTGTCGGCGGCCCTTTCAGTGGGTGGCGACAGATCTACAGTAGGTGCGAGATCTAGGATTTGGATGCTGTCGAGGGTGGGCAAGGGTTGCGGTGAACCCGAGAGGAGTGATGAGGGGGTTGACAAGGGTGAGGGAAAGAGCGTGAAACCTGAGATTGGTGGCGGTGAACCCCTAGATCTGGTGGCGGCGAACCCCTAGATTTGTTGGCGGCGAAATGAAACCCTAGATCTGGTGGTGATGATGAACCCGAGGGTGGTAGTGGTGGTGAAACCCTAGATCGGTGAGAGAGCAGGAAACCCGAGCGGTGGCGGGGAAACCCGAGCGGTGGCGGGGAAACCCTAGGTTGTGGTGGGTTGCGGTGGGTAGCGGCAGGAAATCCTAGATTGCTTGTACTTCGAACCCATTGAGGCTGGAGAGAAGAGGCGATCAGAGGAGGGGAAGAGGGTGGAGGTTGAGGTGGGGGAGGCCGGCGGCATGACCTCCCCCACCTGGCTTTTCCTGTCATTTTTGTTTCTCGAGAGAGAATGTCAGGGGTGTCCTCTCCCTCGTATATCTGTTGTTGTTGTTTATTTTTTATTATATTCTTTTTGCCAGGATCTTCTGGCAAAGGCAGTCAGTAATCTTTCCTTTTTCATCTGGAATCATGAGTTGCTTCCACTGGACATTCTCCTACTTGCTCTGATTGACAGGGATGATGATCCCTATGCCCTTCGCATAGTGGTATGTTCTGATCTCTATGCTTTCGGATTGAGTTTCATTTCTAGCCTACCCCAATTTATTTGGGATTAAAGGCTTTGTTGTTGTTGTTGTTCTTACATAATGACTATGATTGAAATTTTGTTTCAGACTTAAGAACCATAGAAACTCATTTAGTGCTTTATTGAATAACAGATTAGTCTGTTGGAGAGGCCTGAGCTTCAACAAAGAGTCAAGATGTTTTATTCCAATCGATCTCCAGAGCACTGGATGAACAATCAACTACCAAAGAGAGTTGAGCTTCAGAAAGCACTTGGGAATCATCTTTCTTTTAAAGACCGGTATGACGAGTCATTCTTTAATTCGACATTTATTTGTTTATATTTTAAACAACTATGAATGTATATCATGTTCCTAAATACTTGTGTATTTATCTGTGTTTTTCATGTGCAAGTGCAGTAATCCACCATTTTTTGATGATATTGCGGCTCGTATTTTGCCAGTCATTCCACTAATTGTTTACCGGCTTATAGAGAATGATTTGATTGACATAGCTGATCGGGTCCTTGCTGTTTACTCTTCATGCCTTGCTTTCCATCCTCTTAAGTTTACCTTTGTCAGAGATATCCTTGCATATTTCTATGGCCACCTTCCCAGTAAACTGATTCTTCGTATACTCAAAGTTCTTGGCTACTCCTCCAAGGTACTTCCTTTTATCTTTCAAATTGAGAATATCTGTTCTTTATGTATTTTCTAAACCTTGCTATATTCTTCATTGAACGTATTCTTCCTACATGCACTACCATAAATGCACAGTTTCCTTATTGATAAAATTTGAGGTGCTTATTAGCAAATGTTAGAGGTCTAAGCCTGAGCCAAACCGTTTACCCAGATTACATAAAAATGCAGCAATGTTGAAACTGAATGGAAATGACGTGCTTTATTTCTTAATCAATCTATGCTTGAAGTAAACTTTTGTTATGTCAGATACCTTTCTCGGAGTCCTTTGTACAGCTTGTAACTTCACAGACCCCCGTAATGCCTCCTCAAGACTACTATGCAAACCTTCTTCTAGGTCTAGTCATCAATGTTATACCTGCTCTGAGCACCAAGTCTGGATCTGAGTCAACTGAGTCAACCCGTGGCACTGCCAAGCCTCAGGCACCGCCTCAACCAGGCATAATGAACACCTTAGACAGCCAGAAGGCATTCTACCAGAACCAAGACCCAGGGTCATATACCCAGCTTGTTTTAGAAACAGCTGCAATAGAAATCCTCTCCCTTCCTGCATCGCCTGCTCAGGTCGTATCCTCTCTGGTTCAAATCGTGGTTCACATCCAATCATCACTGATACAGTCCAGTGGTCAAACCTCAGGTGGGCCGAATGTTCCAGCAGCAGGTGTCACTGAGCAGATGGGAGGTGGAATCAGCAGTGGAATCAACATGGCGGGGCTTGTTTCCAAAAGTGGGTACTCAAGCCAGCAGTTGTCGTGCTTGATGATCCAGGCATGTGGTCTGTTGTTGGCTCAGCTGCCACAAGAGTTCCATATGCAGCTCTACTCGGAGGCAGCACGTGTAATAAAGGAATGCTGGTGGCTTGCTGATGGCAGCCGCCCACTTAAGGATCTGGATTCCGCTGTGGGGTATGCACTGTTGGACCCCACTTGGGCCTCTCAGGACAATACTTCCACTGCAATAGGTATGGTACCTTTTTTTCTTTGTTTATTTTTTTAACTGGATTAAATTGAGGCCCAAAAGACCCAAGCCAGTAGTACCTCTTACCTAAACCATACTTGAAATCTAAGACATAACCTGAAGTGTACAAAAGTCAAACACAAAATGTACAAAGATCTGAAAATCTGAGATGAGTTAAAGTGAAGCCTGAAATGGGACCAAACTAATTTTATCTGACACGAACTATAAGAAACTGAACCTGAGTTGATCTGACCCTCTATTTTTGTCATTTAAAATACTTGATTGCAATGAATCAATTTACATTTTTCACACAGATGTTAGATTATTGATTTGAGCCAGTAGCTCAAAGGATTGAGAACAAGCTTAAGAAGTGGCACAGGGGTTTGAACATTCTTTTGAGAAAACAAAAAGAAATGTTGTTCATATGGAAATTATATGGTCAGGCTATAGCACCTAAAATTGCTGACATGGTTTTGTTGTCTTAATGTAACACAGGGAATACAATAGCACTTCTGCATGCTTTTTACATCAACCTCCCGCAAGAGTGGCTGGAGACCTCGCACACTGTTGTCAAGCATTTGCGTCCAGTAACTTCTGTGGCAATGCTAAGGATTGCTTTTCGCATCTTGGGCCCGTTGCTGCCTCGGCTGGCCTTTGCCCGCCCCCTGTTTATGAAGGTATCCGTTTGTTTTTGACCTCTGTGTGTGAACCGATGATTATTATTTTGAAATTGAGTGCATATTATACAAAGTAATATGAACTGTAACAAGACAAATTTGGTCTCAAAATTCCAGGGCATAATTATTTCTGCATATTGACATAGAAAGAGGCAAAAAGGAAGGGGAAATAAAAAACCAGTTTTATTATGTCATGCATTATACTCTGGTACTAATGTGCTCAATCATTTCCTGTGAGCTCAATGGAGCATTTTATCTATCCATGCCAAGGTGACTGGTTGCCAATAAAACTCCAGGCTGTGGAGTACCGCTAGTGGCATGCAATACTTACCATTGACTAGATTATTATTTTGTATGTAATTGTTTGTAGACTTTAGCTCTGCTATTCAATGCACTGGGTGATGTTTTTGGGAAGAACTCACAACCATCATCTCCGACTGAGGCTTCAGAGATCACTGATATCATTGATTTTCTGTAAGTTGCTCATTACACATCTAGCCCTCACAAGAATTGTATGATGAAAGGCCAAATCTTATTAGAGAAGTGTAGATCATACATAATTTCCCTGTTAATAGAAAATTCTATATCATTGTTTCCTTAATTTATTTTTGATAAGGGTATATGAGTACAAGGTTGAAATGAAATGGTGAATAAAAATTCAGACGTTTATTTGCATTAAGAAAAGTAAATAAAAATTGACAACTGCTATAATGTAAGGTGTTATTTATGAGGCAGTTCTAAGTTCCAGTTTAATTTCTAAATTTTCTACCTTGTTTGGATTGTTTGAAATTTCTGAAATAGACGTCTCTGGTAAAAAGACATCCTGATAACTTGCATGCTTTTTGCAATCATCTTTCTTCAATAAATTGCAAATAAGTTAAATGAACACGAAACTTAATTCTGACTTTGCATCGTTCTATTGTGATCAGGCACCATGCAGTGATGTATGAGGGTCAAGGTGGGCCCGTGCAGAGCACCAGCAAACCCAAGCTAGAGAGTTTGACTCTCTGTAGCAAAGTCCTGGATTTACTGAGGCCCGATGTAATGCATCTGCTCTCTCACCTGAGACCTGACCCCAATTCATCTGTTTATGCAGCCAACCATCCAAAAATAGTTCAAAACCCCACTTAAAAAAGGTGAGTATTGTGTATCTGTATATAGAAGTTAGACATTTTTAGTGTCTCACCTGACAATTGGTTAGCATGTGAGTTACTGTATTCTGCAATATACTGGTTTGTTAACTTCTATATGTTTATCATTTATTGATCAAAAAATAACAAGGAGTTCTAGCTTGTTTGAGGAAGTAATTAGACATATTTAGGGTCTTACCTGACAATTGGTTAGCATGGGAGGTACTGTGTTCTGCAATGTACCTGTTGTTAACTTTCTATATGTTGATCATATATTGATAAAAAAATAACGAGTTCTAGCTTGTTTGGAAGTAATAAAGTGTGGAGATCCACTTCTCCTCAAGTTTGTAGCAGGATAATATTGCATGTGGATACAGGTACAGCATTAAAAATATAAAACGTGCACCATAATCTTATTGGATCTTAGTTCAAAACTCAAGTTTATATAAAATACACCGGACCTGGTCAATTGACCACCACAAATCCCCTCAAATACTGGGTTCTTTTGATGTATGATCTGGAAGCCTCAGAAAACATTTGAGGATAAGTAAATGCCGGTTCATGATCTTAAAGAGGGTTTTAATATTGTCTGACCTCTTTGTACAACTTTTCAGAGTACGTAAAAGGTACGTGAAGTAGGAGTTGTAAATAGTTTAATATGAATTGATTGATCTTCGGTAGAGATTGCATGAACTATTAAATTTGCTGGAATTTGCGACGAATAAGTTAACACGATCTTTTGACCTGCTACTTTAACATCTGATGTGTCGTCCCTCGTCCGGGATTCCGGGCTCCTTGAACGCACGAGTAAATCGTGTTACCAAAATTAAAAGCACAAAAAATGTTTGGACAGAAATTCAATTAATGAGTGTGATATTTACTCTCTTGACAATATTAAGATGACTTTCACAAAAACAATATATAAGAAAAGTCTAGTGCTATAGAAATAAAAACCCAAAGATGTTTTACTTTGCTTGTGCATTTTGTGATTCGGGCTATGTGAGAAGGGTTTAAGGATTGTTCAGCTAAACTGGTTTTACAATGTCAAATTATTACATCTTGAATTTCATAAAGAAGAATCCTACAGAACCTATTTGATACCAACATCGATATCATCCAACTGATTACGGTTTGTGAACCTTTCTATTTCGCTCTGCTTTATCTCTTTACTATTGACTCTCACTTTAGTCTCTCCGCGATCTTTCTCTCTATCTCTCTATCTCTCTGTCTCGCTGCTCTCTCTGCACCTTCTTATTCAATTTATTAACATCATTATTCAACTTATGGACTTTATTATTCATATTTAGTAATACAGGTCAGTTTTTTTCTTTCTCAGTTTTCTTACTTGATACATTACAAATAAGTTCTATGATCTATTTAGTCCATAAATAATAAGAAAATTCATGCACTCGATGTCTGCAACCATCATTTTGTATTTTGATTATTTTGATCAAACGAAAGATATGCTTTGAAAAAATATCTCATAGATTGATAAAAAAAAATTAAATGTCACTAATAATTTGTACCTGATCCTTAGATTGTTTATTATTCATATTAGATAATTTATAGTTCATATTATCTTTTTTTATTATTCAACATAATTATATGTTGTGAAAACTCTGTTTTTTTTTTGAATATTTATTCAAAAAATTCGGCTCACTCTTGCTTGTGGGTGAGCTTTTAGTCTCGTCCCAACAAGGGCCCCGCACCCCCATTGCGTGCCTACTCCTTACTCCACAAAACTAATACTTGCTTGTCAGGCATGAACAAGGACGGATGCAGAATTTTGATCAGAGAAGCAATTATCGGATTATAATAGTTTATCGAATTTAAATTCATTAACTAATTAGATACTAAATAAAATAATAATAATTTAATATATATTCTTACCTAATAAAAAATATTAAAATAATAAAATTTTATATATTAAAAATAACAACAAAATAAAGCTCGAAATAATAGATAATCAAGTTGATGAATAAAATTTTCTTCTACTGAACTTTATATTTTGGCATCTTTGCATAATTATTTCATTATGCATGATATTAAATATTTTTTCTCAATAAAAATAATCAGACAATTTAGGGGGGCAAAAAAAATTCGAGGGGGACCACTTTTTTACAGCCCCCCCCCCCCGGCCTTACCTGGGTCCGCCCCTAGGCATGAAGCAGCTTTGAAATCTTTGATCTTTATTTATGTTAAGTAATTTGTTATTTATATTAAGATTTTTATTATTCATGCTGACAGATTTTTGTTTTCTTATTTAATTTATTATCATTGTTATTTAATTCATGAATATTGTTATTTATTTATCTTATTCAGAAAAATCATTGCACTCCACGTTTGCGTGTTATTATTTTGAATAAATGAAAGATATGTGTATGAAAAAAATCATAGATCGATAAAAAAAAGTTTAGCTAGACGTCACTAGTAACTTTCTACCATGTCCTTAGAGTGTTTATTATTCATATAAAAAATTAGACGTATTAAATTATTTATTATTCATGTTATCTGTTTTATTATTCATCTTAATTGTATGTTGTGTGTTTAGCAAAATTTTGTATTAAGTTCCGAAGACTCTGATTTTAACATTTTTTTTGTTTGAATAAGGATTCAATTTGTTGACTTTATTATTTATATTAAGTAATTTATTATTCAATTTAATTATGTTGTATGAAAATGCAATTTTGTACCAGAACCTCGGTCTCTTTAATGGTAAAATACGTCTCTTTATAAATTCTCAGTCTCTATATTAGTCAAGTACGTTTTGCAAAATAGAGGGAGTGAATTATTGTTCATAAAAACACGATTTATCATTTCTGTTGTTCACAAAAATAACTTATTATTCGTAATAAATTATTTGTTACTGCGCAGCGCGGTCTTCCAACTCAGCTTTCGACTTTTCTAATTTTCTGATCAAATATTATGGTATCGAGTATGGTGACCGCTTCTGTTCGTAAATGTGTTGTACCCCACCATGATGCATATACAAAAAAAAAAAAAAACTGTTACCTTTTTGTTCACAAACTATATCTTATGCAAAATTTAATTGATTATTAAGTATATAATAATATGTTTGTATTCTATATTATATTTATTTATTTTTCAATTTTATCTGCCATCATACTATTTCTTTTTTTAAATGTTTAAAAAGTTTTAAAAAAAAATTAAAATATTGAAATTTATAAAAAAAAAATTAAGATGGAATTTTAAATTCAGTCTCAATTAGTGAGGATGGGATTTAAAAATAAGTATGACTATGAATTATGAATGCATATTTTAGAAATGTACGGATCCCACGCCCGGCCGTATTTCCCTTTCGCGCCGACGCGTATGCATTCCTCTCCTCGACGTCCTCGTCACCTCTCTCTCTCTCTCTCTCTCTCTTCCTCTTATAAAGGCCAAAAGCTCAACTCCCACCGATCGATCCCTCTCTAACTAGCCAGCTGGTCTGTGCTCTGTAAGACTGTACTCTTCTCCCCCTCTCCTACATTCTAGATCCTTCTCTCTCTGATCAAGGAGGCGCGGTAAAAATGGGGAGGCAACCGTGCTGTGCCAAGGAGGGGTTAAAGAAAGGTCCCTGGAGCCCGGGTGAGGATAAGAAATTGCTCGAATTTTTACTCGACAATCCCCTTTGCTGCTGGCGCCTTGTCCCCAAGCTCGCTGGTAGTTGATTCAGTTATCGTATTTTAATTTGTATGCATTTTCTTTCATAGTTCTTGATCCATTTTTATGTTGTTTTGGTCGAAATTAATTAGTAGGTTGTTGCTTCGTGTAGGTTTGCTTAGGTGTGGGAAGAGTTGTCGATTAAGGTGGCTAAATTATCTCAGACCTGATCTGAAGAGAGGGCTGTTGTCTGAATCGGAAGAGAAGCTTGTAATCGGTCTCCATGCTCAGCTTGGAAACAGGTTCCTCTTTCCTTCTTTTTTTTTCTCTTTTTCTCAGTTTCTCTCATCTGAAATGAATATTCTCTGTTTCTTTTTATTTTCTTCTTTGGGATTTCTTGAGTGTGAGTTTAGTGTTTTCATGATTCTTTGTAGGTGGTCGAAGATTGCGGCTCAGTTGCCGGGCCGAACCGACAATGAGATAAAGAACCTCTGGAATACTCACATCAAGAAAAAGCTTATCAAAATGGGCGTCCACCCAATAACCCACAAGCCGATTTCTTCATCCGAGAATTCCTCCGACGAACCCCTTAGAGGACGAGGAGAGGAAGACAGGACTCCTACAGTTAGTCTCTGTTCTGACTCCGAGAAAAGCCTCGCAAGATCCTCTGTTTCGTCTTCGGCTTCTTCATCGAATTTGGCTCCTCTGATTAAAGACGAGGCAATAGAGGTACCCACAATAGATTGGGATGAACCAATGTGGCTTTTGGAGATGAATGATTTCAAGGGTTTTGAGTTTCTCTCTTCTGATCTTGATTCAAATATCTGTTTTTCATCAGACGGTCTTTAAAAACTAGCTGGTACTTGGTTGTGTTACTTAAAATTTCTGAGAAGTTTCAAGAAACTTGTCACCAGGAATTATCTGCTCTAGCCTCTAGGTAGGAGTTGGAAATTTTACCTTTTTTTTCAAGGGCTGGTTAATTTCTAATGTCTTTTCATGCATGGGGTACATGAAATGAATGAAGTATAGTATATAGTTTTATCTGATTGTAAAAGGATTTGATTCCTGTCAGTTGTCAGTTTTCATGCATTTGATGTTGTATTATTATTTCTTTTTTGGCTACTTGTTTGACAAAATTTTCGTCTTCGCCTTGTTATTTGTCATTAACCTAGGAATATTCTTGCAAGTCGTGATCAAAGTTCTGTGCTAATTATTTCCTTTAAACTGTATAAATTATTTTTAGTAGCTCCTGTGACTAGATGGATTAATCCGTCTTTTTTTCAAAATAAATTAATTTCGAAAAATTATATTCTGGCCGTGTGAGTTAATAAGAAAAATGTACAACTCATTATTTTTTTCTTATATATTTATATGGTCGTCCAAATTCCAATCAATTTTATAAGTACATTTGAATCAGGGAATAATTTATGCAGATTTTAATTACTATTTCAGTATTTTCATTAGGAAACTGCAAGTCTGCAATTGACTTTTTGAGGGAAGTATTTTGAAATGTTTACATTTCTTATTGATACTTTAAAATTATGTAAAACGTTCATGTCTATCTAATTAATTCATTGTCCAATATTAATTTTTCCATTTAGCAACAGTACAGCCAACCTCCTGTTCATAGTTAATGCATGAAATTCCTTTATGAAAAATAAAACAACAGTTATTCTCTAACAATTTGTTCTTCTCACCAATTAGCGCTTCTGTTTGATTACTATTCTGTCCATGTAAATTATAGCAATGATTTTCAACCTTTTTCCCTCCACGCAACCTTTTTCTGGTTATAATTCGAGTTAAAAGCATGAAGTTTCCCAAGCCCTTTTCTAAGAAAGCCCCACTTTTTTAATCCCCACAAACAAATTAACAGACAATGCCCCCTCTTTTTCCCCATGATCTGAAGCTAAAGAGCTAAGCCACGGAAATAAAAAGTGCATGATAATAGTTGCTTAAAACACTGGAAGCATTTGGATCAAGAAAAGGGGTGTGCTTTGTTTGTCTGTCAATCCATGCAATGATTGCAATCCAAACACATATAGTTAGTGGAACTGCAAAAGTCAGGGAAAAGGAAGGAGATTTGGATTATGAAAATAGTGCGTGTGATTATGATATGAGATCTTGCTTTGTCAAGAAATAATGTTTTTTTTCTCTTGCATGGGGCGGTGTGCTGTTGTATGTATTGTCGGCAGTTAAGAAAATGCAAACCTGATCCGACAACATCAAAATAAATCCGTTTGAGATCGGGGTCCGACTTTACCAGATAATGGATCCACTATCTGTTATCTCGATTAATATATCTGATTTGGGTCGGATCCCTCTAGATACTAATCGGATATCCTGATCCAAATTTCAACTTGGTCTTAAATATTTACCTCATGCAAAAGCGTGTTGTTTGAATTGCTGATTGGGTTATTAATTTAAACGTTAATTGCATTGAAATTCCCCAATATATGATTAAGCAATATTCGGAACTTTGAATCGGCCAGATTGCAGAGGTCAAAGAAAATTGATAATAGACGATAAACAATGATTTCAAGTCAAACAAATTTGATGACAATTAATAAATTATAGAAAAACAATAAAAAAGTACAGCATGCTCCAACGAGAAGTTCTCGGAGATTGCCCCTGGGCATTGTCATAATTCATAATCATAACAAATTTATTGATTATGGTTATCAATTTCTAACCAAATAAAAGACAAAAATTAAACCAGCGGTGGTTCGCTTCTTGGGTCATCGGACTACACTTACGTTGTGCTCACAATTGAGAGCGGAAAGGGATGGAATGAAATGGTGGAGAGATGGAGAGAAAGGGAGAAGTGTAAGGTTGTAATTAGGGGTGTCAACGAAATGTGTTTTGATTGTGTTTTGTTTTATTTTATGGTAAATGAAACGGTTGACGAAATAATTTTCTGTTTCATTTATTAAACGAAACGGTTAACGAAATTATTTTTTTTATGTCGTGTAAATAATAAAATAGTTAATGAAACAATATTTTTCATTTCGTTAAGGGTATTTTAGTATAAAATACACGAAATTTCATGTTTCGTTTCATTTCGTGGTAAACGAAACAGTTGACAAAATGATTTTCTATTTCATTTATTAAAGACGGTTAACGATTTTTTTGTTTCGTTCTATTCGCACAACGATTAACGAAACAATTATGTTTCGTAATTGTCACCCACGTTAGACACCCCTAGTTATAATTGTAACTAGAGGTGTGCAATCAATTAGTTCTATTCAAACTGAAATAAATATACGTATTTGAAATTTTATTCGGTTTATCAAATTATGAACTGAATTAATTTATAAAGATAATAACTAAATAAATCAAAATTTTATTCAGCGGTTAAATCAAAATTATAGAAATGAAAAATATCAATGAATACAAAAAATAAATAAGTAAATAGAAATAAATAGTTAAAAAATGAAATAAATAAATAAATAAAATCTATAAAAAATAAATATATTGGTATTATTTTGATATGATCTTTATTAATGCCAAGTAAAATAAATCTGCTTGGTAAATTTTGAACTATTCGGTTCATTCGGTTTATCCGATTTAAAAAAAAACTGAATCAAATAATAAAAAACGAATTAGCCAATATTTTCAAACGAATCAAAAATTTTAAATCAGAAAACAAACCAAATAATCTAAAATTTAACGGTTCAATTCTAAACTAATTAAACCAATTTATTTGCACACCCCTAATTATAACTCTTCAAATCGAAGATTATTAATTTGAGAAAAATATATATTATTTTCTCCACTAATCTCTTTGCACCTCCACTCACCATCTCCGATTTTGTGTCGGAAACGAAATTACGATCAGTTGTTCGTTCTCTCCTTTTTTTCCCTCTTCCACCTGCTCATATTCTATCCTCACCTCTGAAGCACAGCCGAAAGATAGCACGTCTATCAAAATAGATGAGCCTCGTTTCTCATTTTTCCTCCAAGTTTGGGCCTGTTTGTTTGTACTAGTCCGGGATTCTCTACACACAATCTACTGCGGGCCAGGCCTTCTTGATCCATGAGCCTAGCTTAATAGCAGCAAATGTGACTCGACCATATTTCGCTCCTTCAATTTTTGTAACATTTTATTTTTGGTAAAAAGAATTATGTAACATTCAACATTTATTTTGACGATTTTTTATTTAATTTTGTGCGCCTCTCAACTTGGGGTAATTAGGTCGAAGCTTCCTGTGTGTTCTTGAGTATTGACTACTTTTTGAAAATTAACAGTTCCATCAATTAGGATAAATGTTAAAATCTCAGGAACATAAAAAATTACTAAAATATTTTTTTCTCTGCTTAAAAATCATCGAAATTATTAAAACACGAATACCCTTTTGTTACCTTTCAAAAGGACTGTGCAAAAGAGTGAAATAAGTTGTACGCCATTAATAACTAAGTTCTCACCCATCTGGTTAAAGGTCAAAATTATCAGATGATTTTCAATGGGAGGTCAGAAGAAAATGTTAACGCTTGTCATTGTTTTAGTTGGGCATTGACACGCACGGCGTATGGTCGGTTGAATTGATTGCTAACTACAATGATGAGCTCCAAAATGTATATTTTCTTTTTCTTTTTCTTTTTTAGATAAGTAGGCAAATTCCCTGCTCAGAACCAAAAAGTCTGTTTTCATTAAGCTATGGGCCAATTGGATTGAAATTTGAAATAGACAAAATGCCTATTTTCATTAGGCTGCTGCTCCATACTAACAAGATTATTGTATAATATCTATATTATATCCACATTCTTGAATAATTATATCCTTAATATACTTTCACCCAGAAAAGACACTTGAATACATCCCTGTGATTTTTTTAAATGACCCTTGAAAATGATTATTTTGACGATTTTGGTCTTGACAATAGATTTCAAATAAATTAAAAAATATTATAAATATTTTTTTATAAACATATAGTTCACAATTCATACAAGTACACTGTACACTCAAGATCCTATCTCTCCCCGGCGCTATCTACTACTACGAAAATCAAAATATCGCTGGGTCAAATTGAAGTTAATAAAAATTAATGTTTACTTTCAATTTCAAATCGCAAGGAAATGTAATGTAGTTTTGTTTTTTTTTTTTTTTTTAAATCTAAGTGGCACAAACAAAAACCTTGAATGTATAGCTAAATTTTATCGTGACCATGGAGGATATAAATATTTTTTTTTCTTCAATGTACGCGGCACACAAAAACTTGAATGTATAGCTAAATGTTTTTTTTATTGGAAATATGAGAATTAAGCTCTCAAATTTCATAATTATCCACAAAGATCTCTCATTCGGGTTTCGAACTCACGACCTCCCACACAGAGGTTGTTGTATTTTGCCACTAAATCAAAAGTTGGTTCTTATGTATAGCTAAATATTGATTTGACATGCCACAACATATTAACACGGTATGTAATTGATATATTCTGGGTTAAGAGCTCATGTCGTGTTAAGGAGGATGATGTTGTGTAAGTGTTTGAGGGTAAAAATGTGTGTAAAGGAGGGGCATGAGAGTTACTTTAACTTAAGAATTTAAAATATGAATTTGAATATAAGTGCGGAGAGGTACCGCATACCGCATATGGGTCATATAGATATATATGCGGATATATATGTGGATTATCCATCTCAAAGGTGACTTTCAACCTTGTATATATTAATATTATATATAACTTTCAATATTTCTTCACAAAAAAAAGTTGTAGTGGATAGTACCCCAACTTCTAGTGTGAAGTCTTGGGTTTGATACCCAGCTCAAGCAATTTTGCATAATTTCTTCAAGGTAGCGACTTTAAAGGATTTTTTGTAGCGACTTTAAAGGATTTTTGTGGCTAAGATAGTGCAGCGATATGCATATGTGGGTTTGTACTTGGGTATTTATCAGATATTCTATGATGAAGATTGTGTGGCTATACATATGTAGTCAGTATATTAAGTTGGTCGCAGGTCAAAGTCCACATACGCATATGCGGTCGCATGAACCACATTTTATAACACTGCTCTGACCTATAAGTTTTGTACGTGTAAAAATGAGAATGAATCTCCTCCTCTGTGTCAAGCGATGCCTTATATAAGGGAGGGCTATCAAGGAGATCATGACAAGTTTATGACATGATCTCAGAAAAACTAATCATAAAAGTAGCAACTATACGTAATGGTAAGTCAATACGCTTGACCATGCGTTATATGATAATGGGTAATTATAATCGCTATTCATGATAATGGACGGTTACAAAGGTAGTTGTACTGGAGATGAGTATCAGAATGATCTCGAGCTCGGGAATGCCCAGCTTGAGGTATGATTATTTGAGATAAATAATTAATGAAGGAGATCTTATAGGACTTAATGAATTAGTGTCATAGGACTAAGTGTTCAGACTTAATAAATTAATTTTCAAAAATACTAACCCATTAGTAATTTATCTAGCTTTGGAAAAAAATGAAAGTGGGTGACTATTATTACTTCTTAAAACTTGAAAAAGATGAAAACGTGAGCAATAACAATGTCGCATTAAATCCGAACACGATATGACAAGCGTCTGTGATACATATTTTCAACAGATAGCGAAAACAAAATTACTAACCTCCGATCTACCGAGCTCAATGTGTTTCTTAGAGAGTTGAGATGTTGCCAGGTTATATATAAATTGTGATATTGATAAATCTTTCATACCAGAATGAGTTATGAATTAATTTTTAGAAACTCATTTAATTAGGACCTAATCCTATATAATTCTATACCATTATATTTAAAAAAATATGTATAATTTATTTGAAAAAACACATAAACTTATATAAATAATTCATTTAAGAGTTTTGAATTTTAATAATTCTAGTGTGTTTTTGTTTTGTTTTATAAGTTTTTTACTTTATGGTTATATTATTTATTTTATGGGTATCATATCTCATTATTATTTTTTTATGAAATGTAACGGATATTTAATTTTTTTAATCCATTATTCATGTTTCTATGTTGAATCATCTTTATTTTTTATTTTTATTTGTCAAATTTTCATTTTTGAGTTACAATGTCACTAATATCACGTTCAATATTAAAAAAAAGTAAAACAAATATATAAATTATTCAATCGAATTTACAACCTTTTAACTTGTATAACCTATAAAAACTATTTATAAAAAAATAGACAGGTTGGATTGAGTCATAGTCGGTTCCATCAAAATTCAAATTTTTAAAAAATGATCTACCATCCGGATACAATTTAAATTTTCAGCCGATCCGGACCCAATTCGCTTTAGACTTTAGAGCTTCTCACCCAAGATTTAGCTACAAACGAAATCAATGTAACAAAGATACTTTGCTTAAAACCTTGTAATTTGTACTGCTTCGGGCCCGTGGCTTTTTCCAGCGGAAAACTCCTTCCCTTCTCTCTCTCTCTGTCTATACTCGCCGCTAATTCGCTCTGTCGTCTCGTCTATTACTGCTTGGACAATCGCAATTTAGGGCTGTTTTTCTCCACCAGCGCCTGTCTCAAAGGAACGATGGGGCTCTTCGATTCCTTGCTTAATTGGCTTCGCAGGTTTTTTTTCCTGATTTATTGTTCGTTTGGATAATTGTTCTGTCTGCTTTTCTATATTTTTGCTTATCAGGATGATTTTAGGGCAGATCTGGATTGTCTTTTACAATATATGATTTCTTTGCTCTTTTCCCAGCTTGTTCTTTAAACAGGAAATGGAGCTCTCTCTTGTTGGCTTACAAAATGCTGGAAAGACCTCTCTGGTTAATGCAATTACAGTAAGTGCAATTTGATCTCTCATGAGTTCTTCCATTCCATGTGTTGTTTTTCCTGAATTTAATCTTTATCATTTTTTTTTTCTAAATTTCAGACAGGCGGCTACAGTGAAGATATGATCCCAACTGTAATTTGTTCTTTTCCAAAACATTTTTTTTGTTCTTTTTTCTTTCCCACACAAGTTGCTTCTTCTAATTGAGCGGACCAAAAGCATAGCCAAACTGGTTAAATAAACTTTTTAAGTTTCCTAGCTATGTTTAAGATTCCTTTTTTTTTTTTTTTTTGAAGTAGTGATTCCTTTTTTATTACTATATACTTGTTCATTTGACGTGACAATGTCTTTTATTTAGTTATGAGCCACTTTTTTTATTGCCCCTTATATGGGTTGATTATTATTAATCGTTTAAGCCGATATGATACTGTTCTGTGCGTGGAACTAGGTGGGCTTCAATATGCGCAAAGTAACAAAAGGAAATGTGACTATAAAACTCTGGGACCTTGGTGGTCAAAGAAGATTCCGTACCATGTGGGAGCGTTACTGCCGTGGTGTGTCTACTATCCTGTAATTCTTTTTTTCTCCTTCCCAAAATATTTTCTGAATATCCTTTTAGCTAGCCACAGTTTTTTTTTTTTTGGTCTTCTCTGTTGTTATATTTTTTTCAGTAGGTATTGATTAAAGTTGTATTCTCGTTGTGTAAATTCTTGGTTACAAATATTATGCATTGCAAAAGCATTGCCATACAGATTCAGCTATTGATATGTGAGATCTTTACAAATTGGTACAGTTTGAACTACTGTACCTTATACCTCAGTAGATTGTCTCATTGTTCATCAAGCATGAGTATGTATGAAGTTGTTATCAACTTTCAACAGTTAGTCTTCTTCTTATTCAAAGCCTTTATTCCCAAACAAGTTGGGGTAGGCTAGAAATGAATTCCATGGGATATCATTTCCATAAGATAAACTGTATTTTTACGTTGGCTCGTTACGCTCAACACGACCCTCCTCCTTTTTCCTGGTTTGGGACAGCCTGTGTAGAAACTACACAGATGGAGTTTCTTATGTCTTGTAACTTCAGAAAGGTCCATGCAACAAAGGAGATGGATGCTAAGTCTGTTTTCATTAATAGGAATATATGCTCATCTGGCATATACAATAAATAGATCACGAACTAGCGGTCTTGCATTGATAGTACCGAAGAAGTCCAGGGCTGATTTCTTCTGCCATATAATACACCCAAAAAAGTTTCACGACTAACAATCTAATATAATGCTTCGTGAAAATATCACTTTTGTCAATAAATACCTTCATATGAAATATCTCAGCTCCAATGACGGCAATGAGAAGGGAAAGAAGTCTGGTTGTTCCTTGTGAGGTCTCCTCTGAGAAGTTGGAGGATGCATCAAGCCATCAACATATAGGTCATCTTAGTCCGGTAGAAATTTTTCATAGCATCTCTCATGGAAGATATAAAACCAAGAGAAAAAGCAAGAAGCTACAAGTTGCTAATAAACCTTTATTTTTTTTTTCTGTTGACATGCTAATTTCACTTGCATTTCTTTTTTGCTTCAGATATGTGGTGGACGCTGCAGACAGAGATAGTGTGCCAATCGCAAAAAGTGAGCTCCATGACCTTCTTACCAAGCCATCTCTTAAAGGGATTCCTCTGCTTGTACTCGGGAACAAGGTTGACAAATCTGAAGCTCTTTCCAAGCACACTTTAATTGACCAGCTGTAAGTGCTCACCTTTTCTTCTTCTTTTTTCTCTGGTACCATTTGAGATGCAACAAGTAGCACTTAACCTGTACTCCTCATTCTTTCTCATCAATTTGAGCCCCTATTTATGGTTGTGCAGGCCCCTGTATACTAATTTTGCTGAATTTGTGCATGCAGAGGTTTGGAGTATATAAAAGATAGAGAGGTGTCTTGTTACATGATATCTTGCAAGGATTCAATCAACATAGATGTGGTTATCGATTGGCTGATCAAGCACTCTAGAACTGCCTAATAGCCCGCACTTCAAGTTGTTGTTTGTTTTTGTCTTGTGCAAAGTAGAGTGACTTGTATATTTCTAAAGAAGTTCATTTCACATTGGTTGAATCCGGAAGGGCTGAAGTAAATTGTTGTCTCCGTGTTGAAATCATGATGATGAGATGTTTGTGCTGTTGAGTTCACTTGTATAGTCCTGTAATGTCTTCTTCTTCGTTTTCAACTTCTTGCAGTAGGATCACCATCAAGATAGTGTGGTTAGGATTGATAAAATGTGTTTTTCTTTTCTCTTCTCTTTTCT
Source organism: Schoenoplectus tabernaemontani (assembly GCA_037127355.1). Classification (NCBI taxonomy): domain Eukaryota; kingdom Viridiplantae; phylum Streptophyta; class Magnoliopsida; order Poales; family Cyperaceae; genus Schoenoplectus; species Schoenoplectus tabernaemontani. The sequence goes on from CM073753.1 coordinate 24,190,428, forward strand.
ATTTTTCATTTTTCTTGTGTGTGTATGTCTGTACATTAATCTAATGTGTTCAATCTCCACACAAATTTATTTAAGCAGTGGTATAACAGTAAAAAAACCACTAAGAGAAGGAAAAAGGTATTACTGGTGTGCTGCTGGTGATTAAAAAAAGACAATAGATGACATATACAAATCACAAACAAAACAGTACGGAGCAGCAGCTACCAAGGGTGTTTCCCAAAAATGAGCCAGCTTTATAGGAGTGTTGATACTGTTTACAAGCATTTGCACTGTTCGTTAAAAAAACAAGTTTCATTGTAACAGATAGCAGCTTCTGCCTAGGGATGGCCGTATAACCCACAGCCCGGTGTACCCGTCCAGCCTGGGATAGTATGTATATATAATTTATTTATATTTATACATATTATATAATAATATATTCTAAAAATTATGTACAATCTTAATATAATACTAATATCATTTAAATTATATTAAACATTTAGTTATTATATGATATATGAATAGATATATTTTCTTTAAAACAATTATTAAAAGGACAATGGATATATATACTTGTGCTACAAAAAGATCGATATATTTTAATTATCATAACTAAGGGATTTGTCAAATTAACTAATATTAATCATATTTTAGTTTAAATATAATAATCATCCTCTAGATCGGATCAAGCCGTGTACGGACGGTAGGCCAGTGAAACATCATGGCGGGGCCAGGTTGTCAATTTTGAGCCCAGAAATATGAATCGAATAAGCCGGACCGACGATTTTGAAGGACGGACCGGATCCCGAATTTAACATAAACCCGGCCTTACCTGGCCAATTACGATCCCTATTCTTGCCTGCTACTAATTCTCATTCCACAAGTAAATATGACCTGTATGTAAAAAAATCTCTAAGGATATGATCCTGATTCCGAGGGAGAAGAAAAGGGAAGATAAGAGAATCCAGGGGTGAAAATTATTGTATCTTAATAATGAGGGGTTATAATTTTTTGGGGAAAAAAAAAGATTCACCCATTATCCTTCCATTCACTTCCTCCCCCCTCTTCCCTATTAACTCCAGTGAATTCACATCCGCTACCATAATTTTTCTATGACAACAAAATGTCACAACTTTTGTTTGTCATGATGAGAACTTTCAGGCTGTGCGGAGTGGGAACCATATAAATGAAATATATTGGTTTAGAAACTATGTTGCAGCTAATACAGATCCCACTCCGCACAGCCTGAAAGTTGTCATCAGCGTTACATTAACCTTTATGATTTATTAGGGCCCATTTCTGTGAGACAAGCCCAAAATTCAAATCAAATTCTCTCTGTTTTCAAACTAAAATTTAGTTGTTAAAAAGTTTGTTATTGTACGATTTTTCTCAATCAACATAGCCTAAAAGAGGAGCATACACAAGTACCATTAGTTTTCCAAATAAACTTTTTTAATGCCGAATAACATTGTCATATGTTAATCCACATTCAATATCTAATACTTCACATATTTCTAGAGCCTAGAAAACAAAGAAGTATTAAAATATGTTTATACAGCTATGAAGCATATTATGTTTTGAATTTGTTGCTTCTAAGTCCTAACAGTTATACTTTTACATGCTATGAGACGAGACCTGCCTATAAGCCTATTAACAATAAAAAGCGCCACAATGAACCTATTAGCCCAACTTTTGTGAGACAGGACCTGCTTTTCATTCGGTCTCAAAGCCCTCAAAATGTACGCACGTTTTGTTGATAACAAGAGAGCTAATTTTTCCAATCAATAAAGTATCAAAGTCAATGCCCACTGTCACCATCTAGTCTGTATAGTCCATGTACTGAAGATTTTGAGGAGAAATTTATACAAAATTGTAGGGGGGGAATCAAGGAGTGTCGGCTACTCGGCGTCTAAGAGAAAGAACTATGTACAGGGAGAATTTTGATGACTTTATGATTAAAAATAAACTTAAATCAATTAAAATATTATGCATAATATCTGGTATACCTTTAGATTTAGAATTATATGTTTCTAAAAACTTATATTGGAGCTCATTTGTCAGTTTTTATGTAATTTCATGATTGTAAATGAGGTTAAAATGTTAAAAAGACCAACATACAGACAACATACCGTAAAATACACTTCAAAGAATTTTATGCACAATATTTTTTATTTTTTATTTAAAAATGAATTATTCAGATATATTTATATAAAGGACAAAGTAAATATTATTTTTAGGAGTTTACAACAGCCCTCCGAACATGATCGATCGTCGCAATGGGAAAATTTTGATCCCAAAAGCAATTAAATCTGGAGGATTGTACTTTCTAAAAAAAATCTGCAAAATACATATTGGTTTTGCATATTTAAATACATACTAGTTAAAACCCAATAGTACCACATAATAGTTAAAGTTATCTATTTTCATACCCCTTTGTTTGGTAGGTATATTAAAATATAGTAAGTACAGTATCAAATAAAAATGATTTAAGGGGAAGTAAAATTAAAGCATATTCATAAATATTTAAGTTAAAGCATTAATTTTTTTTCTTTCAATTTTTTTAGACAAATTACTTTATCTATTTATTTCACTACTATCAAATATCACAGCTTTAAGGTGATTTAATTTTAACCCCGCTTAATTTTGAAAATAAACACACCGCTCATGGAGTCAACAGGTCATGCCGAAACACAAAATGCATATAATTATTTTGATTGCTCACGATATCAGATCGTTAACAATTAAAAGTTCTTCCCAATTTGTAGCCAGGGGACGAGAGGTTACATGGAAAAACCATATACAACTCTCTTTCCACCCCCATATAAATCAATAGTAATTATTTCACGCCCCATTTTCTCCGCAACTGGCTCATCACAAACGGTGTCATTAGTATACCTATTGTATTTATTGCTAAATATAATATCAACCATCCCCTCTAATAGACAATTATAGTTCACTGTCTGTCTGTCTCTTACTTGTACAGCAACACAGAAAACAACAAAACAAAATGCTCTACAAAAACATCTCTTGTTAAAGCGTTTTTTTAATCTTCCTTTCCTTATTGACCTCAAATGTAACGGGCCCACTCCTCTGTCGGTGATGGAATCCATTGCCTTGGGCTTGGTTAGCTTTTTTTGGATCTTCTTGCATCTCATCGACCTCCACTTCATCTTGTTCGCTCCATTCTTTTGTCATTCTCTGCTGGTAGTACTTGAATGCGACCACTAGCATGAACACTGCTCAAAGAGAAAAATTAGAAGCCCGTTGAGATTATTTTAATCGGGTAACTATTTTTTGTCCAATAGAGAAAAAGACAATGCTTTTCTGTGATAAATATATATTTCAGTATTTTACTTTAGATGGCATTCTTTTGACCCAAAGTATCTCCATTGGCGTACAAATATATGCAATTCTCTCTGCTTTTATTATTTTTTTCCCTTTTTGGGTGCATCATTAGCAACCCTTATGCAATTATTAATTGACGAAAATTGCAATTGAGTATATAACACTCGCTAGCACGCTTCATATGGAACCTCAGCTATTGAAACTAATATATGTTTTTTCACAGCTTGCAGTAAAATAAATCCAATTTGGAATTTAGAAAATAAAATTCAGAAGTTGGGACTTCTTTTCTAGATATTTTAGATGCTAGATTGCCCACTAATCCCTAATTAAACAGTCAAGAGTAGAAAAATTAAGCATGATATATACCAGCCCAAACACGAGCAGTGGTAGAAGAAATGTTCCAAAAGAGTGTGAAAAGAGCCGCAGCGACAGCCTTCTTGTGTGTGCAAGCCTCCCATCCATCCTTAAACCTTTCAACCCAGAACTTACCTGCACATATTTGTAGATTTACCATTTCATGTTTGTATAAGACAAAAAAGGAACTTACAGAATTTAATGACAAATTGGAGTTCTTGATAAATTTTCATGATAAAATAAAAACACCTTCACTGCAACAAATATAAAACTATATTGGTTTATCAATTCTAGTTTTGCAACTAGGAACAGGATCAATTGAACAAGTCTCATGTCCATTTAAGATAATTTGCGATTTTTTTATGAACACTTGTGTACATGGTTTGCCCCATAGGAAGTACCACAGTCAACTTGGAAATGAACACCAAATAAATGGTTGAGGTATTCCATTTTAAGAGACATCTCAAGGTGGCTATTCCTTAGTCAGCAATTTTTTCATGAATATATGAAATTGTTTTAATTTGACCTTAGACAGAAGGAAAAGGATCCATAACATACAAACAAAATGGAAGGTGGTTGGAAAGAAATGACAGACATTATTGTAAGGTCAGCTAAACACCCAAGAGCATATGTGAAGACCAGACTTACAGAAGACTCCAAATTTGACATCATGTTGGAAATTATTGTATCAACATCATAACATATAGAACATAGTGAATTAAAACTAGGGTTGAATTTAGATTTACTGGAGTATGCGTGAAGTAGTCACGGTAATATTATATCAATGCGTATGATCAATTGTAATTAATGGTGGTGCTGAATGTTTCTTTCTTTATTTTACTCTCACAGGAATTAGCAGTGCATGGCATGTGTGCGTCGAAGCTTTTGAGCAGTTTTTATTATTAATAAGTATTATTAAATTAATATTGTTAAAAATAAGACTGAAAACCGTAAAATTTCAAATATACGAATGGCGGTAGCGCCACTGTCGTCGTCGATGGCGCGATAAACGCGCGATCGGCGTGCGCGCGTTTCAAAAAAATAATGAAACGCCGCGCGCCGCTCTCCATCTCACTTGCGCTGCGTGCGTTTTGTATATATAAGAAGGAAACGCGCGCAGCGTGCGCGCGTTTCCAAAAAAAAAAAAAAAAAAAAAGGCGCGCGCACGCGCGCGTGGCGCGTTTCGTAAAAAAAAAAAAAAAAAAAACGGAAACGCGCGCACGCGCCGGTGCGCGTTTCGAAAAAAAAAAAAAAACGTGCCAGCGACGTTAGCGCGTTTAAATATAGCGCATCGCGCACTCGCCAGTGGCGCACTGCCATTCGTATATTTGAAATTTTACGTTTCTCACTCTTATTTTTAATAATATTAATTTAATAAAACATATTATTACTAAAATCTGAGCTTTTGAGTCTTTGACGAAGCACAAAGTTTATATAATTTCTGGCTTGCTTCTAATTTACTACAAGCCTATTGCACGTGGTAAAGGCAAAAGAATCAATCCTTGAGCATCCGTCTACCTACCTTGGTACCTTGGTATTTTTACTTTGGAATTTACCCTCTCTTCTGCTTGTTTAATGTCTGATCTGGCACCACATGTGACATGACTGAACAAAAAAGTTTTAGAGGTAGGTAGCTTTGGTAGGTGAGCCAGGAAATTTAAAAGCTATTGCCCTCAAATCTTAAAAGAATTGAAAGTTGGAAAACTGAATATATGAAGGAAATTAAAGATGGTCTAGATAATATACTTTTTTTCCCTAATCTATTGCACTAATGTCTAAGTTGGACCAAAAATTAATTTACAATGATTTTGTCTAGCATTTTTCAGAGTTTTGCAAATTTTAATTCAATTATATCTGTAGATATTATAAGTACTATATGCATGCGAGATATCCAGGCCTTCTTTATCCGTCCCCATGGATAAAAAATATACATCTCTTTTTTCCAATTTCATCTCAAAACAATTTTAGAATGTTAAAAGTCATAAATTTCAAAATCCCTACAACAATTTCAGGATGTTAAAAGCTGTGATTTCAAGCTACCTACCGCAAACAATGTAATCGGCAAAATGTCATCATTTATTCTTTTTCCTAAATTAAGAGATGGTAGCAACTAATTTTTCTATCATTTAGCTAAAATTTAGTCAAGTCTGATGACAGTAAATAAAAAAAAGTCCAAGAAAATTCATATAACGTAAGGAAGAATTTATATGAAAAAATACCATATCTTGCAAGGTGGGTGGAATAAGCCGAGCAGATTTTAGGGATGGTGAAGACGCCAAAGAACACTGCATTAATTGACAAATTTAAAGTCAAGTGTACAAGTCATCTTGGCACCCCAATCCAGTAAGCACCAGCCTTTTGTTTTCTCTACTGATACTAATTATAAGAAAAATAAATGGTATAGCCAATTTGGCATGTAGTACAGAACAGAGAATTTTGTTTTGAAAGACAGTACCTAATTTGGCCAGGATCCAGAGATTTAAAAAGCTTCCACACCTAGCCATTGCAAAGAGTAGTAATGCCAACTGATATTTAAAACAAAATTTTCTCTTCGTTAGTAAGATATCTTCTTTTGTTGCAGACAAAATATTCTTTTTATATTTTTTCTATTTTTTTATTTACAGGTGCGAAGTATCAGAAACCAGAAATTCTTGTGCAGGCCCACAAGCTCAAGTAGGTTTCTTTGTTTCACTTTTTGTGAACAACTCGAGTTTCACTTCAATGTAGTTCCTCATATAACACATCAAATTGTAAATCCAGACTTTCTTTTAGACAGCTTCTGTCCATTTCTTTTGAAAAAAAGTCAGTGTTATCAATTTGACATGTGCATAGAAATACATTGGATAGATTGACATGTAAATTGACATTGCATTAGATTAAGATATAATTTCTATTCGTCAACATATAGATATTAATAAATTGACAAAAAGAACAAAGAATAACAATTTGGCAAAACAGTAAAAATTAGGTAAATTAATCTATAATTTGAAGGTCATAGCTTATTATGGATACATATAAGCGAATGGTTTACGGGAGACTTTTGCAAGCACCAGCCACCAGGCAACCACCAATGATAATGCTGAGGAACCAACACAACATATCGATACTACCTTTACTGTTTCTAGTTTTGGGGTTTGGGAGCTGGGTACAACAATTTAGTCCACATTAAGCGGTTCAAAAATTCATATCTTGGACCCATACAGCCCTGATAATTTTGGTATATGCATGTGTAATGAACATTTCTGATTTGTAGTGCAAAATAATTATTCATAAAAAAATTAACTATATTTCTTTCCAATTTACCTTCATAGTAGTAGCAGGGTCCCCGGAGAAGAGGCCTTTGAGCTTTAAAAGAGCCTCATTTATGTAGGGTAATACAAGCCTTAAAAGCCATATAGCCTCCTCTTCTCCAACTAGAATGAATCCCTGGCCTCTTACTTCATCTGAATCAATATTTGCACCTCTGTACGAATGTAATTTTTTAAATTTTACATTACAAGCTTATAAATTAGTTTTTCATTTTTTTCCTAGTAAATTTCAAATGGCCTGCTTTAATAGAGTTGAAATTCCAAAAGTCGTATCAAGTTTCCAAATAGAGCACATTTTATTGAATATTACCTTTGAAGGATGGTTCTATATGTGAAAATAAGGCCCAGGTATGTCAGACCCATGTAGGAAATTGCTGAAATTAAACTGCAACAGAAGAGGGGGGTAGAAAAAGACAAAAGGAGAAAGTAATTCATGAAAAAAAAAAAGTGGTATTAAACGATAAGAAAAGCCAAACAAAGAAAATTTTGACAGCTTTTATTCAGAACTGGATCCTCTCCTCTGGTGGAGGGGACAAAAGAAAAGAAACTTAAATCAGAGGTTTATGATTTTCAGAAGAAGTCTCCAGTATTTGTCTAGAATGCAGAAAATCCCATCAAGTTTTTAATAAGAAAAATGAAGCAACTCAATGTTATCTTACTTGAAATTGAGATCTTTGGCATGGGAAGAGGAGACCAGCATGAAAGTGCCCAAACCAAACACAAAGGCGGATTTTGATACATCCCTCCACATTACCAAATCAACTGAAAATAAATAATTCTTAGACAATCTCCAAGAAAGAATGAAATAAAATATCATTAAACTAAAACCAAATTCAGCACAAAGACTTACCCATGTTTTGCATTCTGTTGTAATTTCTATACGCGGCATGGTGCACCTCTTCATACGGTACTTCAACTAATAACAAATTATAATGTTTTTAAAAATGGTATTATGTTAATAACATCAATATTATTTGAATTTGGAAGTGACATACCATGAACTGGTTTCCTCGGTTCTGATCGAAATGCAGCATGATGATTAATTACGAAAGTAACCTTCTTTTCTAAATGTCATTCAAAAATTAAAAATAAGAAAATATTACAACAAAGAGTGAAAAGTAGTAGAAAAACTAGTAGTACACACCTGTAGATTTTGTTGGAGTTAGTTTAACAGGCTCAGGATTAATTGAGCGGCTTTCACTCAAGGAAGACAGCTTTTTTTCTAGTCAAACAAAAAGGAAACAAAATAAATATAAAGAAATATTAGTTCTGAAAATGACAATTACTAATTAAATAAAATTACAATCAATCATAAGGCAGCAAAAAAAAAAAAGAGTACCTAGTGATGTTTTTGGGGATGGTTCTGGGTTTACTGAACGGTCGTTGTTAGCCGCATTGGTTTTTTTTCCTAGCGAAGTTGACAATACTCCTTTATTAAATTCAAGATTGAAATAAAATAACAAATTGATGGAAGAAAATATGCTTTAAGTAGTTAATTTCACCTGGAGAAGGTTTCATAAGCTCTGAATTAGAAACATCATTATTTATTAATAGACCTGTTTTCTTCTCTGTTTCAAATCAAACACAAATTTTATCAAAACATACAATAAGAATATTGTCTCAAGAAAAAATAGCAAAGTAATCAAAAGATTCTGAATTAGAAACAAACAAACAGTTCACCTGGAGGAGATTTTATGGTCACTTGGTTCACTTTCCGGGTCTCCACCACTTGCTCTACAATCATAGCAAAATAAATATATAACAGTATAAAAATACTAATACAAAAACAATCATAACCTTAATTAGAAAATTGAATTACCTTGTGCAGGTGTTGCTTCATCCTGGATAATTGCCTGAATATCGACATCCATAACAGATTTTTCCTCTAATACATATATAAAATAAAAATTTAACATCTCGTTTTTTTTAATGTAACTAAAATTAACAACAAACTAGCTATTTACCTAGAATCGGTGTCTCATTTTCTACATTCATTTCCTCGTTATCTATCTCTTGTGCAATCTCAGACTCATCTTCTTCTTTACTGGTTTCTAGCTTTTCCAATTCATGATTCTCATTGACATTTTTCTTCTCTTTCTTCATTTCCTGATCAATTTGCTTCTCCACCTCCATTTCCTCCCAATTCATTTCCTTCCCATGTATTTGCTCCCCATTCCCAATTATTACGACCTCTTTTACCCCACCCGCAATTTCCTTTCGATTCTCACTAGAAGTCCTTTGCGCATTTGAGATCTCTGATTGCGATTTTCTCAATTGAGCTGGATTAATGGCAGCAGTTGATTTCCAGCTCTTTCGTTTCTTCCCTTCAGCCATACTCTCACTCTGATTTCTCCTCAATTTTCGATAAACTCTCAACCCCTCTTCATCGTCTCTGTTTTCGCTTACATTGAAGACCTTAATTCCCCCTTTCACCTCGTCCATTTTGATTCGCGTCTCCCAGACTGAACTAGATTGAGCACCATTTCTGGTTATAACGCCTCTCCTTCTAGGAGTGGCAGCGGTGTTACTACTCATCTCTCTCTCTATCTATCTCTAATTTCTGTCTCTAGACTACTCTGTTTGCTGCACTGCCTATGTCGTGGTGGTGAATGCAATGAGTAGAGGGAGATGGCTTGCGTTGCAATTCTATTCCATTCTCGTTTCTCTGATGTTTCACTGTTTGTGCTTTCTCTTTATCTTTCTCTGTTCCCTTTGCTTCCTTTATTTTGGCAAAGGTTTGTAGAGACGGGAGAGAAAGAGGGATTTTGGTGGGGTTGAGGCGTTTTGGTGAGAGAGAGCAAGAGAGGGACTAGATTCGTGTTGGAAGTACAGTGCTCCTCTCCCTCTTTTTCTTTTATGAATGAAAAAAAAGAGCAGGCGTGAGTATTATTTAGAGTATTTTATGTTATTTATGGTATTATAAAGTAATTATTTGAATTTATTATAATTATCGAATTTATAATACAGACTGTTTGAATTTAATTTTTATTTTTAAATTTATAAATTCACTTAAATTCGAACACTTTACTCCGTAAAATGCTCTTAAAATATAAATTCAAAGAGGAGTAGACCAGTGATCCGTGAACGTGGCGAGATTTAGATTTATTTTTTAATTCTAGAGAGAAGTGAAAAAGAAGTGAAAAAGAAGTGAAAAGTTGATGTACTTATGAACATTCTCACTAATTATTTTTAATAATTTCTCAAATTCAATGATTTACATAAATAACACCATTTATTTCATTTTTCATTTGTAGAAGTTACAACCGTGTTGTTTATTTTGTAAAAAAAATATCAATATTTCCATATGTAACAATGAAAATACTGAACACAGCTAAAAAGATGTAAAAATACTAATAGGGGGAGAAAATATTTTTTGTAATAACATAAATATAACGTTATAATTATAATTTTGTTTGAAACCTATAAGTTTTATATTAGTAAATCGTGTGCCATTGTACCATTATTATTAGGATTTAGGGGAATTATGTTACTTCTTCTCTAGAAAAGGATGACTTGATTCTTAACTTTTTTTCTGGACCTAATTAATGTATGGTAATGATAAATATGTCAGACACGTATACACGCATATGTAAATACGGACATGAATAACTATTTGTGTCTGAATGTGTCTATACGTGACGTGTTCACGTGTCATACGCCTCGTATTGTTAAACGTGTGTGATTAATATATGAACAATTTTGATATATCTAAGCACGCACGTCTAATACGTTGAACACAAACATGCACGTCTAATACATGTACACACATGTGTAGCATGTATAAAATATTTCAGCATATATGATATTTGTGTGCTTAAAAGATTGACTTGATACTAAACTTAGAAACCAGAATCACTCTAACCTATATGATATTTTTGAATATGATATGTCAATTTTATTTTTTTGTGATCATGATCACTCTATTTTTTTTCTTATATATTAGTCCAATTTTGTTTGAAATTTGTTGAATTTGTACGTGCTACAAGTGTTGATACGTGTTAAATACATATAAACACAAACACGTTTTACACGACGTATTAAATGTGTCATGTGTCACATATTTTAGACGTGCGTGCTTGAGTTTTTAATTTTTGATACATTAAAACACGAACGTCCAAATACGTATTGACGCGACACGTTCCGTATCGAATACGTCACGTACTCGCACATAACGCGCACAACACACACATTTATCAATACTCTATTTACACCTCACTTTCACGTTAGAAAAAAAATATCCTCTTATACATTTATAGTAGGGTCGACTAAAGTTTTTCTCTCTCTCTTCTTTTTTTTCCCAAAAATGACCTGTAAATTATCCAAATTGAAATTCGTATTATTTACTTCGCTGCACCTAGCGTTCTATTCTTAAGATTTATTTTAACATTTTTATAAACTCAATTTCAAAAAATACCCTTATAATTTAAAAGTGTACAATGCGTGTATCTCACTGCTGCGCTACAGAGGACTTGTTTCCACCGAGGTTGTATCTTAGATCGGTATGCTTGAAAGAGAACAAAAAAAAAACATTTATTGTGAGATACATGCTAGATGCACACAAAAATGCATACTTTGCTTATTCTTTGCAGTTTCTTTTTATAATAATTATTTAAATAATTCTAATTTTAATAATAAGAGTGTTTAAATTAAAATTTTAAGAATACGAATGGCAACGCGTCATTGTAAGTGGCGTTGTGTAAACGTGTCAGTTCCAGTGACACGTTTATGCAAAGACGCCGCTGAGAGTGATATCTTTCAAATTTTTTTAAAAGTTAGAGTTGTGTGCGTTGCTGACTGGTGTGTGAAAAACGTCACTTTCACTGGTGTCTTTCAGTTTTTTTTTAAGAAAAAAATTGAAAAGTAAAAAAAAAAACAGACACTGCCAGTCATGTTTTTGCAACCCATCATTGGTAGTAGTGTACTGCTTTCTTTTTTTTCTTTTTAGGTACAAAAAGGAATTTAATTAGATCGCAATTATAAATTTGGTGATCAAGGTATCGCACAAAACTTTCATTACAGTATGCCGTAGGCACACTGCACGAAGGCAACACGTGTCGTTGAGGACCAGTAATTAATTGGATTTTGTCCTATAGTGACAGATCGGCGAATTCTAATTTTTGTGCAGCACGTACAGTATAGCATATGATCAGTTGGATCTCATAATGATTCGTGCCGGATCGAACAATTGATCCAACAGAATTAATACTGCACCATACGATGGTGCGCAACAGAAGATCAGAATTCCAAATCTGCACGGATGGCCGGATGGGCAAGTTTCGAGTTAGTGCACGGTGCACCTGTCATGGACTCACGCCTCATGCCATGTGTTACCCTTCTTGTTTTCTTTTCATTTTTTACGGTTTGACCTTGGAATTTTCTGGATTCTGGTATTTGTCTCTGATTAAAGCGCGAAATAGCATGCACGTTCTTTCCCTTCTTTAAGATCAAGGTAGAGCTTTTGTAAAATTTAGCACTTTTAGTTAATTCGTTACTGAAACAATGTAGATATTGATTCTGTTCAGTTCAACTAAAGTAATTTTACAAGAACAAGTATATAGAGAAACTATAGAACGTCCTATCAAAATTTTAACATTCACACTTTCTCCTTTATTTTTCTCAAAAAAAATTAAAAGCCAGGAATATTATTTTATTTTTAATAAAAATTTTGTAGAAGAAGAGGATCATGCTATTCTATCTAAAAATATAAAAAATTCTAAAAATAGAAAAAAATAATAGATATATTCTTTTATTTGTATATTGATAGTCCATAAAATTTCATGCAATTTCATTAATATTTGATAGTTCATCAAAGACCGTTAATTTGATAGTTCATCAAAGATCGTTAATTTGAAACCATTGTAAACAATAGTAAAGACCGTTAAATTTGATAATCTTTAATGTATTATTAAATATTAATGAAATTATATGAAATTTCATAGACTATCAATCTACAAATAATATATATATATATTTATAAAAAAAATTATTTTAAAAAATTTTATATTTTTTAAATAGAATAACCGACTTTCTTCCTTCTACAAAAATCACAGTAGATTTTGATCCGCAATCGACTAGATTGACATGTGACATTACTGTACATGGACTTTTCTGTCCGGGGTCAGCAATCATTGAACAAAAACCAAACAGTAGAAAACAAATTTAGAAGAACTGGACAGAAAAATCAGTTTTTAGTAATAATAAGTTTTATTAAATTAATATTATTAAAAATAATAGTGAGAAACGTAAAATTTTAAATATATAAATGGCGGCGCGTCACTGTCAGTGGCGCGTTTGAAACACGCCACTGCCAGTGACGCGTTTCATTATTTTTACGAAATGTGTCACTATCAGTGATGCATTTCATTATTTTTACTTAAACGCACAATCGCCAATAAGCGTTTCTTCTTATATATACAAACGCGCAGCGCCTCTCCATCTCACTTGCGCGGGATTTGGACGAAACGCGCCACTGACAGTGACGCGCTGCCATTTGTATATTTGAAATTTTACATTTCTCATTCTTATTTTTAATAATATTAATTTAATAATTATTATTATTATTAAAAACTGCAGGAAAGCGAGCCCCGGTTTCGAATTTTTCTTGAGAGATGTATAATTGGTTCTGAAATAAAATTAATAAGAATGAGAATGCTTACGAAAAGTCAAATTTAAAGAAAAATATAGGACCAGGAAGTCCATTTTCTGCTGGCACGGCTAACACAAGAAATAATTAAACGAAGGACGCAAGAGTTTAATTTGTTCAACAACAAGAAATAGTTGAATAGATAATAATTTCCGTCCCATCGAAATCAAAATCATACATTGTTTGTTTTTCGACGGCACGCCCGGCTCATGGAATATTAATGATTGAGCATTTGAAATCGAATAAAAAAAATGTGATCCGCCTCAGGTCCTAAACAAATTAATATTCATAATTATTATTTTTTTTTTGTTACTTGTGACAGAAATAAGTTTGACGGAGAATATATATATATATATATATATATAGAGTTAGACTACGGTGCTTTGTAAAGCACAAAGGTATTATGTGCTTTGCGCTCTATTATTAATTTCAAGTCAGAAATGATTGATCCGAACCGTTCAATTTAATCTTCATATCAAAATCTATTAGAAAACCAAATTTTATATTTTTAGAATTTTTTGCTATTTTTTCTGGTGAGGAGAACTTGGCTTGATCTGAGAATTCTGGTTCATCCAAAAATGACGGTTTCCCCCCTATCCAAAAAAATAGCAAATGAATTCCAAAAAATATATAATTTAGTTTACTACTAGGTTTTGATATGGAGATTAGATTGAGCGGTTTGGATCGATCATTTATGACTTAAAATTAATAATAGAGCGCAAAGCACATAATGCTCTTGTGCTTTGCAAATCACCGTAACCTAATTATATATATATATATATATATATATATATATATATATATATATATATATATATATAAAGAAGAGGGGTAACTGTCACGTTAATAAAATCTTGTTCAGTGCATAATTTACTTTTTATTCTAAAAATAGTGTAGAACTTTTTTTAACTGTACAAAAATATATCTTCTCCAAGAAAAAATATTAACACGTACTGAGGGAATTTTTGGCGAAACTATGTGAAAATCGTAATTAATATCCTTTTAATTTTGTTTTATGTTTTCAAAGGATCTATTGAAAAGTTTCCCGATAAAAGGGTCTTTTATATTTCTCTTTTTAGTTTTCTAACAATAGTTATAATATATATATATATATATATATTAAAAATACCGTGAGGTTAAGCTCACGGAGGCCTTATGTGAATTTAACTCAAAAAAAATATTAAATCATCTCCAAATTTTAATTTATCATTTTCATTAAATTCTTTATATGAAAATCTCATGGAATGCAAAAATTTGTAGTGTTTTGAGCTTTTTAAGTCGTGATTTTTAATTTTTAAAAATCAGCTCTAAAAAAATAAAATATTTAATATTTGAACATCAGTTTAGAAAATTAAAAACGGTGGGTTAAAAAGCTCAAAACACTCCAAATTGTTACATCCCACAAGATTTTCATATAAAAAATTTAATGAGCATGATAAATTAAAATTTGAAGATGATTTAATTTACTTTTTGAGTTAAGCTCATGGAAGACCTTCTTGAGCTTAAGCTCACGATATCTTCAAAATTTCAATTTAAGTAGCTCAATAAAATCTTATAGAATACTAATTTTTACCGTGTTTGAAATTAATTTACTATGCTTAATGATTTTTGAAAGATAGCGCTAAGATAATAAAAATAATAATAATATTTGTATGTTAAAAATGTTTATTTTTTAAAAATCATTAAGTATAGTAAACTAACTCCAAACACGATAAAAATTAGTATTATACAAGATTATGATGTAAAGATTTTATTGAGTTACTTAAATTAAAATTTCGAACATAAAAAATTAAAATTTAGACTGATAATGTTTCAGCCGAAATACTACTGGAAGTACAATAAACAATATATATATAGAGAGAGAGAAGTGAGAAAAAATAATCAATCTAAACATTTTATTTTTGTTTCGGTGATCCGGATCGAAATAATAGAGTTCTGTTATTCCGACATAGATAACAGCATCCATAAATCATCCTTTCCTGAACTTCAAACTAGAGTTGCAACAGTTCCACGGCCGTACAGGAAGTAGCTCAAATTAAAGTTTAGGGGTAATGGACTAATGGTACGCTATGTTTGCTTTTTGTACATAAAAGCTAGTCCGTGCTTGTAATTGAGTAAAGATAAAAGTTTGGGATAAGTTGATAATGGATTATTTTGACAATAATATTTTAAATAAATTAAAAATATTAAGAATTAAAAATATATAAATTTATCCTTTAATTTATAAATTGTTATTGTTTTAAATTTTACACAATTTACTAATCATTGAAATCCATCAAAGTAAAAAAAAAATTAAAATGTTATATAATTATAATGGCTGTAATATAGCCTCTTTGATGGACTATGATAACTAAATTACATAAAATTTAAATCTTTGTGAATCTATAATTGAAGAATATATCTATAAATATTTTTTATTTTAATATTTTTAAATTTATTTAGAATGTCATTGTCAAAATTGTCAAAATAACACATTGTTGGTGATCCTCCCCAAGATAAATATGCAGTTAACCTTATCATTTATATAATATTAATATATCAGGAACTATCAAAGTTTGTAATTAAGGGGCACAATCATGTTGATTGGTGACGGATACTATGAATAAAAGAGGTGGGGTCAATTTATCCTAAGCCACAACAAATGATCTTCAATTTTCTCATGTGAGGAGGACGTGCTAGGCTGCTAGCTATCATCTTCACGTTCGTTCAAATTATTAAATGAATCTTCATGTTGCGATCTGAGTGGGAAAGATGGTTAGAAATGCAGGCTCCTCACCCATCCTCTCTCAAAATGAAAAAAGTTTATAGATTTATTCTTCTATTTTTAGATTGATGATCATTCAAATTTCATGCAATTTCATTATCATTTGATAGTCCATTAAAAACCGTTAAATTGCATGAAAATTTAATGGTCTTTAATGGACTATCAAAGATAATGAAATTACATGAAATTTGAATGACCATCAATCTAAAAGTAGAAGAACACATCTATAAACTTTTTTTTTCATTTTTAAAATTTTATTTTATATTTATTTAGAGATTCATTGTTAAGGTTGTCAAAATAACCCATTATCAATTAATACCACTCTTTCTTAAAAGCGTGTTGGCCTAAATAGATACCTATCTAACCGAAACAGGAATGAAGTGCTAGCTAATTAATATGTTGCACTCATTTAAATTTAAAAATGTGCTTCGTTCATGTTATGTGACCGAATTATTTTGTACTATGGCGTTTTATTGAAACATTATATTAAAAAAATTACTCCCCGAATTATTGCATGTAAGTGAAATGAAAATTTCATTAAAGAACGCAGATTGTTAAATTGGCTTAAAAGATATTATTTACCAAAAAAAAAAATTACATCCGTAGCGAAGTGTGGGCATCAGACCCCAGTACAAGATTAGAGGACGTTCAGAGAAGGCAATCGGATCAAGCATTTTTATCCATACTTACATATAACAGAAGAACACATGCAACAATAATAATCATAAATGCACATATATTGTGAGAAATTTTATTTTGGTGCCAATTTATTTCCATTTCTATTATTATAAAACCCATAACAGGGAGGTTGTTAATTTACTAAGGATATAATAAGTCGATTTCTGTTCTTTTTTTTTCGAAATTAATTTATAAGTTGAATCAAAATATGCCCAAGAATTTTCGTCTTTTTCTTACAAAATAACAAGCATTTGGAACATGTTCCAAATGTGTTATAAAATGTCAGAAAATTAGCCTACCAAATCTCGAAAGAAATAACTCGTTTCTCTTCTTTTTCACGTTTATAAACAATCCATTCTTTGTATGAACTGGAGAGAAGACCAGTGTTTTAATGGGTTTGGCTTAGTTTCCGGTCTCCAGCAGATAGGCGTGTTTCTTAAGGGTCGGGTCGGAATTTTCAAGAATCAGATCTAATGAGTTTACGAGAGGGCCGGGTAAAAACCAGATTTGATAAGAATTTTTAGAGGACCTAATTCAAATGGCTTGATTTTTAAAGGGTAAATCTGATTCTTGAGAAGGCCGACTCTTATCAAGCCCTTCGGACTCTAAGAACTGGGTGAGGGTAGGATAAGGATTATATATTATTTTTTTGCTGATTAAATATTTTTTTATTAATAATTTATATTTGTATAAAAATATTAAATTATATTTTTCTATTTAGACATTTTATTTTATTTATTTATTCTGTTTTTTAGATTTTTTAAATGTAATTAATGTATAATATAAAATATTAAATAAAGAGTTTGAGAATGGTCGGGTAAGGATCTAAATGGATCGTTTTGATAAGAGCTAGATTAGAAGGTCTTGATTTTTAAATATTAAATTTGATCATTGAGAAACTCAATTCTTACTATTAAAAACAATCAGATTAAACTTATCAGAATCAGATAAAAAAAAATTTAAAAAATCAATCGACCGAATTTAAATATCGAATCTTTATAAACTATGCCTAGGCGGTGAGACTAGAGACTGAATAGAAGGAAGAGATCCCGAAGCAATGCATGCACTTGTTACAAGGTAACTTGACTTGCAGTTGACGAGATATATCTCAGTTTCAGTACCATAATATTGCTAGTAAAATAGTTCTGCAGGGTTTGTTTGCATGTTGGCAATCAAGGCACCAACAACTCGGATGCTGTATTTTATTTTTCGTATTGGAACTCGGACGTCTCTTTGAATCTTGTTTTGTTAGATCTGGAATAGTTTATTATTGCCTAATTGGTAGCGGAGAAGAAAATAAGGAAAAAAAAAAACCAATTTGAAACAACATCATGTCTGATATTCTGTCAAAAAGGATGGACATACCAACATAGGCACACATCGTTCTTTTATTTTGTAATAACAATATGTAATTTGATTTAAAGTAACGAGTGTTACTTTACGTATTGGTTGAGTAAATGTTCTACAACCCATCTACGTGTATTTTATATATGCTTTATTTTAGAATCGATTCAAAAATTCTTGATGATGCGATTTATTTTTTTAATTGATATTACTTTGCATATCTGGTAGTTCAATTTAGTTTGATCCTTTTTTATCAAGTAAAATATATATTACTATTCTAGTATTCTTGTATCTAATGATAAAGACACTGTTGTGAAATATAACATGTTTGAAATTTAAGTGAGATGTTGTTTATAGACATAAAATTGAATGAATTAGACAACCATCTTTTATCTCACAGAAAAAAATCCAAACAATATAAATAGTATGAGATATAAGATATTCCTCTATTTATTTCTATTTCTATTATTTATAGAATTATTTGACCATTGTTCTAACTTGCTATTCTGAATTCGACTATCTAACATTATTTCTGATGGCTCTGAGTACGGTGATAGAAAGTAATTCTTTATCTCATAAAAAATAAAAAAACAGTAAGAAAATTTTCATTTTTGATTGTGTGTTTCACAGAACCTGTGGCGGATCCAACAACAAGGAATGGGTTTCACTGTCCCTCTTTATTATCCGATTGTAAATATATACATAATATTTTTGTGTTATATTTGTGTTTTTTGTTAGAAAATAATTATTTGAACTCTGTAAAACATTTTAATTATGGGAATTCCTTGGCAACTAATTATTTTGATAATCATGACAACCAACTAAATATAAATTCATAAAAAATATTGAAAATAGAAAAACCTTTACAAAGATATTTTAAACTCATAGATTAGTTGTATTTTAAGTTACATACAATTTGAGAGTCATGTGACATTCCATCAAAGATTATCAAAAATATTTGATAATTATAACGGGTTAAATTTAATGATCCTTGATAGAATCAAACTACAATCAAATTGATATATATGTAATTTTTTTTTCATTTTTAAGATTTCTTTATGAATTTATAGTTGTTAAGATTGTCAAAATAATTAGTTGTCAAGAAATACCACTCTTTAATTATTTCATTAACGATTTCATACTTGCAATTAATGATTTTGACGTGATTATTTTATTAATATCAATGTTTGGCATGATGCGTACGTGAGCCTTCAAAGTTTTTTGGCTTCGCTATGAAAAGACTAAATGACCCATAAAAAGTGGTATATATTTGTAAAACACTACAATTTAATATATTTGTAAGATAGAGGATTGCTAAATGACCCATAAAAAGTGGTCTATTGATTATTTTGGCCCCAGACACGAGTATGGAGAAAGAGACGTATATTTTGTGACATAGACGGACAAACTTGAGTTATATATTTAAAAATTCCAATTATTATAAAAAGAATGGGAGCTTATAATTTGAAATCCGAAAGGAGAATTTTTTTTTTCGTAGATCCGATCTTTATTTAAAAAGAAATCTATTACAGAAGGAAAATGAAATATTTCTAAAATTAAGAAAAAAAGATTTTAAATATAAATTTGAGAGCTGTTATTCACACCAAAAATTCTACTCTGCGCATCAAATAAAAAAATTTAAAAACTATTATATCCCTTTTAATTAAATATGATATAATCACAATAATAAATTTCCAATGAAATCTGGAATATAATGATATTTTTCTAAAACATTTTATATTACAATGAGTATAAGAAAATTATAATATTTAAAAAAATTGATATGCGGAGCAAAGTTTTTATGCAAATAGCGCCTCCCCATCAGATTTACTAATGACAATAAGAGGACATGCTGCCACCAGCCACCGTTTAAACACAATTCTGTGTTACTTCATAAAAAAAAAAAGAGTACAATTTGTACCAGTTCTATACATACTAGGCAATGCCTAGTGTTATCTTAAAGCCAGCAATTAAGGCACTCGGGTTTTTATCCAAAACAAAAGGTGTCCGAGTTGTTATATATATATGTTATGTGACCGGTAGATGGGAGTAGCTCACTTTATCTTATTTTTAATTATGCGTTTCAGCCCCCAGATTAATTCCTTAATTATTGGTCAGAATATTTTTGTGGCTAGTGGAGATGACGAATTAATCATATGAAGTGATCATGCCTTTATGATGTTACAGTGGAATTCTTGCTTTGTTTGGTTGAAGTACGGTAGTGTTGTAAAAAAAATCCGAACGGGTCAGATCCGATCCGTCGAATTCGTGACCGTGATCCGACCCATTCTGACCTGTGACCTAACCCGTCAAACCCGTAACCCGTTAGAACTGACGGGTCTAGTACGGGCGCGGGCAAAAAAATTTCAAAAAAACTTGTACTAGACCCGACCCGTTTTGGACCCAACCCGTGCAAACCCGCCCCCGACCCGCCCCGTGCAAACCCGACCCATACCCGGTAAACCCGGGAAAATTAAATTTTTTGGTCAAAAATATAAATAGTTATATATTTTTAATATTCTTAATAATTACTTTTGAGTTTTTCAGAATTTTTGAGAATTTATTTGGATTTTATTGGGTTATTTTTTAATTTTGGAAAAAAAAAACCGCCGACCCGCTCCACCCTGGACCCAACCCAACCTGCCGCGCCGACCCGACGGGTCGCGGCCAAACCCCCCAAAATAGACCCGTCCTAACATGTCCCGTGAAAATCCGTTGACTCATCCCGCCAAAACCCACCGACCCATACAAACCCGTCTCATCCCGACCCGATCCGACCCGTTTTCAATACACTAAAGTACGGTATACACAAATGATTGTTCTTGATAAATTTATATAGTCACCCCCCCCCCAATAATATTAGATGCAATGCCAACTCAAAACTAATGAAGTAGAAGCAAACATAACAGAACCAAGTAAAAATGCATTTTTTTAACTCGGATTTTGGTTACATTCTAATTACCAATCATAAATTAAGTATCAGCGTATTAATAAATACTTGTCAAAAGGAATAAAGGATGCTGCGACTTTGGAAAACATCTGCCGGATTTAAAATGTTTCTCAACAAACCAAAGATCCATGATCCATTCCAAAAGTTCTTATTAGCTGCTGATTAAGCAACTAGTAACTATATGTTATGTACGCAACAAAAAGACGACAATTCAAATCTTCTAGGATTTGTTCTCCAACTCAAAGATCAGTTAGCTTATAATGAATTACATCATTTGCATTTTAGTTTTTGTAGCCAATCAGAACCATAATTTAAACCATCTAGGTATTGATTACAATTAGTATTAAATGAATAAGTTGGAACAACATCTATCAACCATGAGAATAAATATAATTCTTAAAACATAGAGTCAAGCCTTCAAAATTTTCAAATATACCACAATTATTTTTTTTCATACTAATTTTGTTTAAATTTTTTCATCTTCTTGAATCCAAAAGTTCATATAAAATAATGTCTCCTCATTTAAAATAATATATATAATATACTTAAGATAAAACTTAACTAATGATCCAACTTTTTTATTTAATCATTTACAAATTATTATATATTTATTTATATCATTTATTATTATTATTATCATTATTACTTAACATTTAAAAATATTATGTCTAAATTTTATTAAATGTATTAAAAAAAATTTATTATTAGTTATTTATTTGAGAACTATATTGTAAGAACGCCTGTCAAGTTACAGCTCTAGTAATGATTAGTAATAATAATGATATAACTACAAACTGTACATGCCGCTATATCACTAGAACCCTCATCCTTTTTTCCTAATACATCCAACAAAACTACAAAAAAAATTAAGAAATCATTCTAAAGACAACATAAAGAAAATCTACAAATAAATAACTAAAAAGAAATAGAGTTACACAAAAAGAATCCAAACTACTGTCAACAAGCTACCCTGCCTCACATTAGAGCTGTACATTTCACCAAGGAAGTTTATCTAAAATTTTCCTTTGGAGACCAACCTGCAGTGGAAGAGATGGTGCATATAAACAGAGAGCTAATAATTTCTAAACTTGGGTGTTTTGCCAATAAGACACAACTCACAAGTACCCACAGGCAGTTTACCGGGAGTTGCAAATATGATGATACAGTACTTCAAATCATGAAGTAATATTTTTTTTCATACTTGGGGATTATTGAAATCTACAAACATTACCAAATCATCATGCCAGTTTGATCCTATTCATTACATGTAGGTATTTTACCTCCACTTACTAAATTACCCCCCCCCCCCCCCCGAGACGAACAGGAACTGAATAAAGCAAGGTTTATCTAGATGTGGTACTGTGAGTTGACATAAGCAACCTAGTTGAGTGAATACGACGATCTAAAAAGCAATTTAATCACCTTTATTTAACATAATATAGTATGCCGGATAAGATGAATATATTTTTTTCTTAAGGATATTGCGCAAACATTGTGTGAAATTTCAGAATACACAATACATTCTAAATTATGCATTGAAAACAAAGAACAAGTGTAAAGGTGGAAAGAGACACATACCTTTAACTAACACCAATAGGCGTGATCACTATCTCATTCTGAAAAAGTAAAAGAAAGAAAACTAGGTATTCTCCAGCAGTTCCTTGAGAAGCATGTTAGGATGTAGTATGGTAGTCATCGTTTTAAACTTTTGGTAGGCAAAAGAAAAGGATGATTTGACTGCTCTTTTGTAGGTGTTCCGGGTTTCAATTTTTCATTTTCCATAGCTTTGAGGGCCTTTTTCTTCTCTAGTTCAAGTTGCTTGCAGTTCTCCTCATGGGCCTTAATGAACATCTTGACAAAATTCATTATTGTTGAGACAACTGAAATTAAATGAGACGGTACAAAAATTTTGTATGAGCACATTGAGCAGTCAGTTACTAATTTAGCACTACTTTATATGCTCAACAAACCATTTTATTTTGCATTCATTCAGTGCTACATGCTAATATACTTGGACAGTCAAACCAAGAGTTCCCATAGTCATCTTTAATATGTGATCTACGGCTTAAAAGTAAAATCAATCATTGATTACAGTTTCAATAAATGTTGCAGACAGGCATGTGAAACCATCTTAATTGTTATATCAAAACCAAAACAGATATACAGCAAGATGGGTATAATGCAAGGATAAGGAAACACCTTGCTCGAAAGGGCACCGTGCAGGGTCTTCACCAAAATATCTAGCCAATGCATCTGCATTCCTTCCCTGTCAAGTACAAAAGTTATATCAATGCCACTCTGCTGAAGAAAGATAACTGAAATAATTTTCATGGATAGCAAAAGAGGAGAACTGAGATGCCGATGCATACCACAGTCGAATAAAGTTGTGCCACAGCCCTTACATCAGCCTCAGCACCATGAAGGAACTCTTTCAGTGTCTACAAAAGAAGAAGACCAATAAAATATTGAAAAATTGAAGCATACAGAGAATGAAACTGGGGCAGTCAATTATTTGGATCCAAAATGATGTTGGTCCTGCTAGCATAAAAAACTTCCATAATGCAGAGTTTGTGCATATCGGCCAAACAGTTGGAGGACCAATTCTGATAGTAACTGTATGATAAGTTGGTATATCTAAATTGGCATCAGCATGTAACTGGCATGGTTATAACTCTTAGGTATTAAACTGAATATACAAATAAATAGCACCTTCCGGAAGGTATCGGAAACTGGCCCATCGCTCTCAGACATAGACAGTTCTTGCTCAACCTTCTCAAGCCCTTTATTTACAGCTTGCATTTCCTCGGCCAATGATTTCAGTTGAATCTGCAAAAGCATAGATACATGTGTATTAGTATTGTTTTTTTCTTCTTTTTTTGAAGTAGGTATTGTTTTTTCTTGAACTCCCAAAAATAGAAATTCAATGGTATTACATATGTATACATGCAAATGTTAAAATGCAATGTAGAATCATGTATCTTGTTTTATCTTGGGAAAGAAACGTAGGAGATCAGGGAAAATTTGATCATTCTTATTTTTCTGGTGATATGCTTGTATGATTTTTGCAGACCTGACATAGAATCATCCTATATTTCCTATCTGTTCATAATTTGACTATCACAAACAACAGGAATCTCCCCTTCTTCCATTAAATTTCAAAAATCCAAAATTCACAATTATAAATCTTCGATCTCATTTCTCTTCATAAGCAATGTATCCATGCAAAATTTTGCGACTTTTAGTCTGTTTTGTACAACTTGAAGCCAACAAATGAATGCTCTGAAATTTACCTAATACAATTCAGACATCAATCCATTTAATTCTGGGCTCTTCTACTTCAAAAAAAAAATCTGGGCTCTTGGATTTTCTATGAAACAAACTAAAAAAATAATATAAATTAATGCAAATGAGAGGTGCAGCACCAAAACCCACTAAATTACCTTGACAGCCTGCTCCAAGCTAACTAGATCCTTATGAAAATCTAGTAGTTCTGGAAGCTTCTCAGCTAGAACCTGCACCAAATATAACCCATTGACACTCTATTCAACACAAATGTACAAAAGAATACAAAAGAAGAAGAAACAAATATAATGAACCTTGCATAAGTAATGCATTAAGGTCATCTTATTATTCCGTGCACGAGTATCACTTAGTTTCAGAAGGCTGTCCAACCTGAATCCAACAGCAGAGCCTGCACAAATAAATGGCTAGTAATTTATACGAATGCTTGTCATACAGATCAAGATTAAAAATGAGTAAACAGCTCCTCGCATGTAATATACCTTATGAGACCTTGGAGCAATACTCTACAATAACAATAACAACAACAACAAAGCCTTTAATCTCAAATAAATTGGGGTAGGTTAGAAATGAAACTCTAGCATATGTAGACTAGTTTCTGCATAGCATGTCCCAAACCAGAATAAAAGAGGAGGGTTGCGTTGGGTGTAGCGAGCCTGCACTAAAACAACCGATCTTTATGGAAATGAAACCCAATCTTGGAGCAATACTCTGTCCTTATTTCATTTTGCCAAACATAGATGATATAAAAGCTTCTTGCTCTCATTCCCACTAAAAAAATAGATGAAATATTTGTTGGAGCACTTACCCCTAGCAGTTCCCTGGTTTAGTGCATTTCCCAAGGATAAAATTGTTTGCATAATCCTCTTAAATTTCACAGAACCCTTAATCTGCAAATAATTACAATGTATGAGAGAGGAAAAAAACCTCTACTTATATATAATAAGTTTTGGATATATAAAGGAACTAAAGATGAACCTCTTCAGCACAGGAGTTAACAATGTTCAAATTTCGCCCAAGATCAGAAATCTGGAATATAAAAAAGTCAAGTTCATAAGAAAAGTGTTTATCAAATAAAACAAATGAAGTGATTAGAATATTATCTCTTGGAAATTTGTAACAATTGTCCATTTATGTAATTTTTTTGTACTCTTTTGGGACATTTTAATTTACAGTTGTATCTCGCTTGTAGAAATGGAGACGAGAGTATTTGAACCTGAGATCTGAATTGAATCTTGAAAGAGAAAACTCTTAGCTTAGATTCCACACGGGGCACTTTCATAAGCTCCAGAAAATACTAGAAGAGATAATGAGGGAAAATAGCAAATATTAATACAGCTATATCCAGAATCAATGCTTTCTGAAAAGATGCCCTTCAGAGCTCAATACTGACCCGTTCACATTCTCCTAAGCTTTCCCTGTCTCCCTTGAAGTCCTAATGTTAAAAAGAAAATACTATTACAAAAAAAAAAACAAATTTGAAAAAGCCATTTCGTGATTGGTATTACATTAGCAGAGTTGCAGACTATTGCAACTTGAATCTATATGATACTACTGGCACTCAATCCAACCAAATTACGCATGCACTGAAGAGAGATATGATAGATCCAAAGATGCATTCTGTTACCTTCAAAAGTTCAATTTCCTCCTTTGTTGGGGTGAATTTTATGAGGTTCTCAACCTGATCTCCATCCAGAACAGTATCATCTAAGGCAAGAATAGCTCCCTACATCACCATGTTATAGTTAAATAGAACTAGAGATTATTATCGACAATATATATCACTAAACATTCAACATATAAATGATCAAGTGCTTACCATCAAGTCAGATAATGGCATCTTAACTTTCGTTAGCATAATACCACAATTATTTGCCTTGCGAAGGTCAATCTGTAACCAATGAGATAAAAATAAATAAATACGAAGAGAGTACAGTGCTGCATTGGATTGCTAATATTAGACTATACTTTCAGTAAAACTTGAACCAATTTGTGTCACAAAAAGGAAACAGATATATACTAGATGAATTTTCTCATTTCTTGGGGCAGAAGAACGCCCGCCCAGTTTGTCAACAGAACCCTTTGTATCAGACGTGGGGACCACTGCTGAAAATAAACATTCTAGCTCTGCCATGTCAATTACAGGAGCCCTGACATATGAAAAAAAAACACTTATAATTTTTTCCAGAGGCTATATTCAGTCAACAAAATGTCAATATTGGAATATGTATTGCAATATTGTCAGCATAAACCTTGGAATGGTGAGATCAAGAGCTATATTCAGATGGAATTATTAACTTTGATATGCTTGACTCAAGATGAAATTGTTAGGAGCAACTTAGTTAACTTCTATAATCTTACTTTTTGTAACAGTTTGGTATTATTTGTGAAACACAGTTAGACATGAGTTGCAAGTACAGCCTAGCCTAATGAGAGCACTGTGCAGAATTGGTAAAATGAAATAGAAAGTTATAAACAAGATGAAGCAAAACAATAGACAGTAAGGACAGATACTGCTTTGCTTCTTCAGCCCAGA
Source organism: Schoenoplectus tabernaemontani (assembly GCA_037127355.1). Lineage (NCBI taxonomy): Eukaryota > Viridiplantae > Streptophyta > Magnoliopsida > Poales > Cyperaceae > Schoenoplectus > Schoenoplectus tabernaemontani. Next base: position 24,217,629 of record CM073753.1, read on the forward strand.
GGCTTCCTTGCATAGCCCTGGTAACCTTGACCCAATGCAATGGCTTTAAATTCTTCTTGGTTTGAGCATTTTGCATACTTCTGGAGCCAACACCTAACTTCCCCTTCAATGAAGGTGCCTTTATACCATTCGGAGGTGGTGGGGGCCCACTTCCACCGGGCCTCAATTGAGATGAGCCCAGTACAGCAGGAGGAGGAGGTGCAGGTGGGCCAGAAGGTGTTCTTGTACCAGGAGGAGGTGGTGGAGGTGGTGATGGTTTATTTGTACTCAAAGGAGATTGTTTCAATGAAGGATGTGCCAGTATGGGGTTTGCTGGGGTCAGAGGGGAGGAGGGAGGTGGTGGTGGAGGTGAGGCCAGTGTCTTGGCAGGAGTACTCTTCACCAAGGGGGAAAGAGATGGTGGAGGCGGTGGTAAGGGTGGAGATGCTGCTGCTGCTGAACGAGATAGTGGAGGTGGTGTTGACACAACAGATGATTGCAATGGCAGTGGGGGTGGGGGTGGGGGTGGGGGTGGGGGTGGTGGAGGATGTGCAACTGATGGCAATGGAGGTGGCGGTGGAGGTGGCGGTGGAGGTGGAGGTGGAGGTGGAGGTGGAGGTGGAGGTGGATTTGATGCCAGCGGCAAGGACGGAGTGGCAACTAACTGTGGTTGTAATTGTGGTGAAGAAGAAAATGATGATAGTTCTGACGGAGGCAGGGGTGTGGCAACAGATGGCAGTGGTGGTGGTGGTGGTGGTGGTGGTACAGGTGTGGATTCAACTGATTTTAGTTGACCTGGTGGCTGACATGTAGATCTATGTGGCAAAGGTGATGGTGGTGTGCAAGGAGGTCTACTGATAGCATTTATTTTATCTTTTGGAGCTGCAATACCAGTAGGAGGAGGCCTTGGAGCAGTTACAACTGAGATTTTCTGAACAGGGCCAACAGAAGCTGTGCTATGATCTTGTAAGAGGTCAGTGATGCCCAGAGCTAGAGTCGACCGGGACAAAGGGATACGTTGCGAGATTATTTTGGGCTTCAGTTGTTGGTTTGCAATTTGTTCTGATTTTATATCAGCAGGAGGTGATATGCAAGTAGAGCCCGAGGAACCTGATGGAGACTCAAGTTCTTTTCTCTGTGAAGTTGATTCGGACTTCTTAGCCATGAATTTCAATGCGCTGATCTGCTGAGACAGCTCGTTGTCCAATGCAGTTTTGATTGCTGCTATGGGCATAGAAGCATCCTGATCACCTTGGACAGAAGTAGATATGCTTGTTTGATTCTCCGCAATTATATCATCTGATTTTCCTTCAATTTGAGATAAGGCAGGTCTCACATTCTCTGCCTGCTTGATTGGTTCTTGATCCTTCAGAGGGAGCACAGATTCATCTCTACCCTGCATAGAATATGATGAATTATGTTTCTTCTGCGCCACTAACTTATCTTGATCAATTGTGGATACCAATTTCACAGCTGCATCCTGATGTGAAGAAACAAATTCACTTTTCTCTTGTATTGATTGTGATCCAACTTTCTGCTGATCATTGGACACAATTTCTCCTGGTACCACCTCGATTCCATCCACCACCTTATCTTGATGAACTGTGGGTTCCAACTCCACAGTTGTATCCTGACATGAAGAAACCAAATTACCCTTCTCTTTGATTAATTGGGATTCAATTTTCGGTAAATCTTTGGACAAAATTTGCAGTGGTACAATTTCAATACCGTCCATGAAAGAAGAGACTGACTTGTGCGTATCTGGCTCAACCCTCGATGCACACTTTTGTTGTTCAACTGACAAAACATGCCTGGATATATCCTTGGTTCCCTCCAGAGGGGAGACCATCTCATACTTCTCCTGTCCCAATTTTAATGCAACTTTGTGTTCTTCACCAGATGCAAGTTTCTTCACAGGTTTCTCTGCTGTCATATTAGCTTCCTTTGTGCATGGATAAGCTAGGCCAGCTTTCTCTTGTAGGGTTTTCAAAGGGTCCTGTTGTTTGTCTCGATTTGCTTGCTCTGATGTGACCTTGGCTTCATCCTTCAGCTGGGAAACTGGCATGTACTCCTGCACAGGTTCTAATACACATTTGGACTCTTCTCCTGACATCATTTTCTCGGGCATTGAGGAGATGATGGTGAGGCCCTCACGTAGAACGGCTGAATCATACTTCTCCTCATCTGACTGTACTCTATCCCAAGTTTCTGTGTGCGGAGAGACCAAGGGAGGGTTCTCCTGAATGGAATTAAATGCATTACCCCCATCACACTGTACTTTATCTGAAGCGACAGCTACTTCAGTTTGAGGAGACAATGGTTCAGGCTTCATGACCACTGATGTTGTTACATCGGTCTGGCCAAAATGTACTTCATGGAAAGGGAGTGAGGTTTGCCTCTCCAGAGGTGATTCTGTCACATCTTTCTCCCAAGGAATGATCACAACTTCATTTTCAGTATCCATTTTGCACTCCTGCACAAAATCCAATGCACTTTTTTTATCCAAAGGAGCTCTCTCAAAGGGAATGATAGCTTCACTCTTGGAAGAGGGAGATCCATGCTTCTCTAGGACATATTCTGATTTAATATTATAATCCAACTCTTCTCTCTCCTTGGGAAATGCTACTTTTCGAAGAGGAGAAAGTGGGCCACGTTTATCTTGCAGATATATTGATGAACCCTTCTCTTCTGACTCCATGTTCTCATGGGCATTCAGAGGTAGCAAACCATGGTTCTCCTGCATGGATGACAATGTACTGGTCTCCTCAAGCTCTATCCTCCTGCAAGTGCTTGGAGGTAGCGAGCTGTGTTTCTCCAACATTGGTTTTGTTGCACTAGCCTCCTCCAATTCTAGTCTCTCATTTTGACCTATCAACTCTCTTTGTGGGGAGCGTGATCGTCGCTTTTCCAGCATAGAATTCGTGGAACCTATTTTTCTGAGGATATGCTGTGCTGCACCATGATGATCCAACCAGTCAATGTCACTAAAGAACTCTTGAACCTTCGCAAACGCCTCAATGGGAAGACCTTCCTTCTCCACCAATGATGTTGCCTCTGTGGTAATTATGTTACCTGTAGTGTCCATTTCTGAGAAGAGTACCTTAGATGGATAAGGTAAAAGATAACTATTGGTCAGAGTCTAATAATTGAAGAGAAGAAAGATACTGCATTTCCTGTGTGAGGGGAAAGGGGAAGCATGAAACAGCTGAACCAAAAATATGTTAAACTGCTAAGTTACTCACTGTGGTTATATGAAGTCTTGTCTGATAGGGTGGATAGCTCAATTTGTTTCAAACCCGTGATTATATGAGTAGAAACAAGAAGATGACATTATGAACTGAAATTCAACCATATTCTGATAATGGATGCATGCATATGACCATAAGCCAAGTATAAAACTCAAAGGGAGGGATATTTACCTCAGCTCTAAAACCTTTGGGGAACTGCTCTTTGACATCCCAAAGGATATCAATTTCATCACGATTTAGCATCAAGATATTAGACCGAATGAAGGCCGTGTTGAACATGACACGAAACATCATCTCCTCGTGTACCAGGTCTCCATCCAGGTTTATGCACTCAAGCACAACATCACCTTGGATGTGGCAGCCAATATCTATCTTAACTAACTCACAATCTACCTAATAGGTGAAATGGTTCAAGTAACATATTAGTGTCTTTCAAGTGAGAATACTCTTTTTTTTTGTTACCAGATATTATTCAATTTCATCATTTAGCCTTTTGATTTGATTCAAATTGTCTATTTAACCACGAAAAATTCCCAACTAATTACAAAAAAAAAAAGGCTTACTTGCTTGTAAAGTCGAACCAGCTTGCTTCTTTTTGGGGTAGAAAAGAGAAGTTTTGGGTTTCTATCTGAACTAAGTAAAGGTTCCTGCCCATAAATCCGGAAAACAGGCCGACACCCACTCTCTCCATTAAAACATGGAATATCCCTCAATATGACACAATCTAAAGTAAGTGCCCTATCAAGCGGGGGCCACTCAGATCCCACATTCCTCCTAGAAATATAGTGCAAGTACCTCAACTGACTGGGCAATGGATTCAGCGGACATATCAGCTGCAACAGTTCTCGTGGGGCCTGTTTATAAATCATGTCCAGCGTTTTCAGCTCAGCCCCGTATTGTTTTCGGTAAACCAGGAGTGCAGCCAGCATAAAGGCCAGCACAGGCCACCCACCCCTTTCACAATGCATTAATACAAGGTTTTGTTGGCCTAAAGAAAGCCAGCTCTCACCAGATCGTAGAAAATGGTGCACCATTTCAATGGAGAGTAAGGGGCATCCCTCGTACTGCCTCGGGTAGTCCATTACAGTCATGTCATATTCTGACAGTATGGCTGCAATTTGACTTAGGGTCTCACCCTCGCGAAAATTAAAGACCATGAAAGAGGCATCAGGAAAGTGGTCCTTCAGCTGGTGCACAATGCCACCCATGTAAGTTCTGTATTTCTCATCTTCAAATACATCAGTGGTGAAGCAACAATCGAACACTGAACAGACAAAACAACAGGAAAAAAATAGACTCGACTATGAGTGGTGGAGGTCAAAGCTAGCATCCATCAAAATAAGCTAACATGAAAAGAAAAAAAAAAATCCTAACATCTTTGCATAACAGTTGTATGCCTACAAATTGAAACAATTGAATGAACCGAAAACTAGTTTTAATATGTTTCAAATAAAAAATTAGATATGGAATCTATCAAAATTGACTATTTATATTAAAAGAAAAGATGGAGAGAGGAGGCCTAGTCAACTCAACAATATGTAGTATAACACTTTACTATCTTCTAAAGCTCTTATTCGTCTAAACTGATATCATGATTTATACTCACTGACTACATTCCAGTCGAAAAGCATAGCAGTTGAAAGTCTGAGGGTCCTGTTATACGTATAAACTACCTCTGTACAATCATGAATTTTTCCTTTCAATACTCCCAATTCAAATGGTAAAAACTTTCAATACTCCCAGTTCAAATGGTAAAAACTAAAATACGCGAGAACAATGAGCTTAACTTTAATTACAGAAAAAAAAAGAGTAAAAAAAAAACGATTACAAACGCACCGTAAACCCTTTCGGAGATCTCCAACAGCCCGTCGGGAGGTTTCCGATAAAAGAACTTGCGAAATAGAGCCATTTTTCAGATCCGTGCAAACAAAAACCCGCTATTGCACAATACGGCAGCTCCAATTAGCTCTTCCTTTCTGGGTTTTCGAGTTTAATCCCGTGTATCGAAGACATAAAAAAAAGAGGCAAGAAGGGGGTAAAAGCGGAAAGAGGATACAATTTTTTTTCAGAAGAAAGTGGGAGCAGGAAGCCTTGTTGATTTTGCCTAGGCTTGAAGGAATCGCAAAGCCTGCTCCTGTTCCCTCTTTTCTTTTTGGAATGTAGTATCAGCAACTACAAATGAATTTTAAAAAATGGGTCATTTCAGCAGATTTCCTTCTCAAATCTCAACCTTTTGGTGGGGTTTTCGTTCAGGTTTGTTTCGTTTTCTGTTGCTAAAAGGTGACAAAGAGACGGCCAAGGCGAGGAGCTGAAACTTTGGGAAATTATAAAAGAACTAAAAATAAAAAAATTATAAGTAGTTTCTTTTATTTATAGATTGATAGTATTTTAAATTTCATATAATTTCATTATTAGTTCATCAAAATTCATCAGAATTTTAAATTTCATTGTCATTTGATAATATTGACAATGAACTTTTATATAAATAAAAAATTAAAATAAGAAAAGTTTATGTTTTTTTACTTATAGATTGGTACCGTTTTAAATTGCATACAATTTCATTAATTATATTATTTAATAGTCCATCAGAATTTTGTACAATTTATAACGGTTTTAATTTAATGGTATTTGATGGACTATCAATTGTATGAATTTTAAAACACTATAAATCTATAAATGAAAAAGAATATATCTATAAATTTTTTTTCTATTTTTAAGACTTTTATATTTATATAAAAATTTATTGTCAAAATAATCCATATTCATGATCCCTCCCCTATATATTGTGCGAACTATACAGGATAAACTCTCTATTGGTACCGTTTTATATCAGCAACCTGCATACTCTGTGTAAAAATTGTTAATCATCCGAATTCCTGGTATAGATTCATTTTTTGAGGTACAAGTTCTTAACTTCAAATTCTAGTTCAAGTTAAATTTACTTATGAAATGTTCATATTATTTCAGCAGCATGACAAGTTGGTAAATAGATTTCAAGATTCTGTGCAAATTTCTTTTCTAAGATTGGACCTTTAAAATGTAGAAATAGAAAACACATTTCCATGCCTAATGAAGACTATAATTTTTTCTGTTCGCACACATAATTCTAAAAAATAAATAAAATAATATCGGATACCTTTGATAGGTTTCAGGAATCAGGAGACTAAGCAAGAAATTCAAATAAGAAATAATATTTATGTTTCAAAGAGAGTTATGTATTTTCATTTGTAGTCTCTGTATTTAAATTTGTTAGAAGCAAAAATTCAAGAAATCAAATTATAATATATAATATTTAAAGAGTGGGATTATTATACTTTACAAAGCACGATAGTTAGTGTTTTCTAATTTCAAACTAGATATAATCGATATGAACCATTTAATTTAATTTTTATATGAAAATATATTAGCAAACTAAATTTTATTTTATTTTTAAATTAATTTGTTTTTTTAATGTGAAAAAATAATTTGATCTGACAAATTTAATTCGTCCAAAATAATGATTTTATCGGAGAAGAGCAATCACTCATCTTAAAACCGACATTCAATGCTTTGAAATTTTTTGTGTATGTGGGGATAAAAATACCATGCATTTTTGTAGTATGCCTAGCTCTTTCGAAAAGGTCGGGCCTAACATTTTATTTCGAGCAAAGAACTAGAGTAAAGCAATTAGAAGTTTATAACACATCAGGCGCTTTCCGACAAACAGCCCTCGCAACTTAAACTTAAACTGGGTTCATCTTCAAAGAAAAAAAATATCTAAACGAGTTATTAAAATAATCTTGAGACAACAACAAAAATAGCAAAAAAAATCTAAAAAAAAATCTAACAATTTTGAGATGACAGTTCAAATCAATCACTTTTAATTAAAGTTTCAAATTGATTACTTTTAATTAAAGTTTCAAAACAATAACTTTTAATAATTTCCCCTACTATGTGCATCATGAAACACGAGAGCCTCACTCATATTTAAATGTTATTTAGTTCCTTTACTTGCATATAAAATAGCATGACAATATAATTATAGAGATGAGCAACTATGAACTCATCCAACCCGGTCCTTTTTTTATCCAACTTTGTTTTAATTTTTAAAAAATTAAATTGATCCAATCTGATTGAGACTCAATATTCTACTAGTATTTTGTTTGCGCGTTGTTACATGTGATGTTTTTTAAAAATATAAAAATTCATATTTTCATGAGAAAAGAAAGGAAATAAAAAATGAAGATATTTAGCAATTATTGTAAATGTCAATCATGGATATAAAATTAATTTAAAATATATACATAATTGAGAAAAAAATTAACATTTAGAATTAAAGAAAAGTTGGCATTTAGATTGAGAGTAATTTTAAAAAAAAATTATAACAAACCAAACTGCACGGAAAAATGTATACGGCTGTAAGTGTTCTTTAGCTTTTGATGTCCATTGAAACAAGTCAATAACCTAAAATCGGTTGCACGATTGCATCTGACACACATGTATTTCAAATATTTTAGTTATTAATAGAATGCGAATTTAGGTAGTTGAATCCTCCCAGCTTCTTAATGTCCACAGCTTATTTATACCTCATCAAAATATATCTAAGAAAAGAAAGTACACAAATATGCTTCGATTTCAATGTATTTGTGACAATATTCATCAGTCTATCAAATATTTTGCCAAAATTACTTGTCAAAGTACACTTCTGACATGAAAATTATAAAATATAGTTAATTTTAAAAAAATATATAAAATATACTTACTTTTAAAAATTATAATTATTGATATGCCCACTTCCCCTGCAATACTTTTTTTAAAAAATCATAATTATTGGTATGACCCAGCCCCTGCATAAATGTTAATTACATATTATCTTAGTGTCATTCTTAATATAATTAAGTACGAAATTACTTCAAGCCAAATTTAAACTTCGTATGATTTAAAGAGGAAATAAACTATAAGCTTAAGCTCATTAAGGTTCTATTGGTTTTGTTCGGCAGCATGAATTAAGGGGTGAAGGAAAAGTTCTTGTTCGGCAAGTATTAAGATTAATGAGTATAGCATGTTCATGAATAAAAAATTATAGAAGTAGAAAAACCATATTTACCATCTTATGTTGGTATTGTCATACTGTATGATTATTGATTAGTAAACTTTTGTGTTATAATTTATTTTAGATATAATCAAATATAAAAGTAAATTATATTAAAGTTGTGACCAAAATTATTATAAAATTTCATAAAAATATAAAGAGAATAACCAATGGAAATAATGATAATTAATAAAGCAACTTTTCAAGAATTTGACACATAATATCACGTATCATTAAACTACATGAGTGATGCATAAGAAAAAAATTCCATACATTACTCCTTACAATTATAATTAGTGTGTAGTACAGTCTCGTCACAGTTATACTGTCTAGCACAGTTCTAATGCTTCCTGCTATGAAAATATAACCACAGAATTATGAAACTATGTAAAATTTCATCCATTTTAGACACTTTAACAAGAATGTGATATTATCAGATTATGTTATGACTTTTACTGCACAAAAGTTGGACACTAAATAAAAGTATGACATGGTAAATGGTTATGTGGATCAGGGCTTCAATGAAAGATTGCTGGACGAAACAATTCAATTGCACGTTCCACAATCATCATCAAACGTTCTTAATTTACATTCCTCTTTTACACATAGTTACGTTATCACACTATAAGAGAATGCAATTAACTAGGGTATCCGTTTGTTTTCTTAGTAATTAACTAATGGAACCGTGCCTATTTTTCTTTTAAGACACAAACAATTATATGAAACAATACATTGATCTTTTTTAAGCTGTAGACGTTTTATAAATCATATTACCAGAATTATCAAAATTAAATCCAACGATTAAAATAAGAAAGAAAAAAATAATTAAAATGAGAACTTCATTATAATTTTACAATAAAATTGACACACTACTACTATCACCCTCCCCCTCTCTCCTCATACCTCCTGTATCGAGCGAGTCACCAAAGGGCGATGCGACTGGATCAGAGTAGTCTGGTTCAAGCTCTCTAAATGTGACATCCATGCTAATAAATAATCTTCTCTCTACCGGACTCCAGCACACATACCCTTTCTGAGTAGCCGAATACCCAACGAACACACACTTCACCGCCCTTGGATCTAGTTTTCCCACATTTGGTTTGTTATCTTGTACAAAGCACACACAACCAAAGGTTTTGAGAGGCAAAACATCCTCATTCTTGCCTTTCAACATCTCAATCGGTGATTTCCAATCTAATACCCATGAGGGCATCCTATTGATCAAGTAGGCTGCTGTCAGAACTTCTTGCCCCCACAAGTATTTTGGTACCTTCATTGACATCATCATGCTCTGAGTAATCTCAAGGAGATGTCTGTTCTTCCGTTCGGTTACCACATTATGCTCTGGTGTGTATGGACAGGTGGTTTGATGTTGTATCCCATGAGATGACAAGTACTCCTCAAACGCCTTGTTGGTGTACTCCGTCCCATTATCAGACCTTAATACCTTCACAACTGCACCATATTGGGTCTGAATCCCTTTGTGGAAGTCTTTGAAACAAGCAAACACATCACTCTTATTTTTCATCAGATAAAACCAAGTCACACGAGAAAAACAATCAATAAAAGAAATAAAGTATCTAAATCCATTCACAGCAGTTGTGGGATAAGGCCCCCATACATCAGAATGCACTAAGTCAAAAACAAAAGAACTCCTACTCTCAGAACTAGAATATGAACTCCTCGTGTGTTTCCCCAACTCACACGCATCACAAAACAATTTTTCCTTATTAGCCTTTTCAAACAAAGGCGGATACAACCTACCCAAAATAGAAAAAGAGGGGTGACCTAAGCGCCTATGATGGAGCAAGAGTAAGTCCTTCACACTCCTCCTAACTCCTCCTGTACCCTCCACAATGGATGAAAGAGCCGAGTCCATACTCTCCCTATCCAGGTACCACAAGCCACTATGCCATGTGCCAGTCCCAAGTCGCCTGCCGATCTCCTTCTCCTGGAAGATCACCTTTGGAATATCAAACAAAACCACATATTTTAGTTGTGATATAATGGCACTTATGGACAAAAGATTCACAGGAAATGAAGGAGCATGCAAAATATTAGACAAGGTCAAAGTGTTGGTACATTACACGATACCCTTACCAATTACCGGTTGAGCCGTACCATCGGCCGTCTAGATGCTTTATGGGACTGCTAGGTGAGTATAGGAAGAAAACTCCCTAGAAGCACCAGTCACATGTCGAGACGCACCAGAGTCAACTATCCAATCTAGTGCTCTGGTGGTAGATATTGATGCAAGAGCAAGTGTATCACCAATACCTGAGGGTGAGTGAGCAAAGGAAGCAATGTTACCCCTTGAGGAAGATGAGGTGGATGCATCATCGAGCGCACGCTTCTCTTCACCCGCTGATTTCTGCTTCCTCTTCAATATCTCTAGAAACTCCTGATCCTCCTCGGTAAAGACCACAGTCTCCTCACTCTCCTCCTCTGCTACCGTCAGATGTGCCTGGTAGCCTCCTCTTCCACCCCTCCGGCCACCTCTGCCTCGGCCACGACCTCCAGACTGACCTCTTCCTCCCAAGTTCCTCTCCTTCGGTGGCTTAGTGCAAAACTGTTTCAGGTGACCTATCTCACCGCAGTTGTAACACTCCCGAGTCTCGCCCCTGTACCCGATATTACCTGACTTGGAGACTGCAAGTGCTGACTTCACCCTCGGAAGTCCTGCCGTACCAGACTGGAGCCCAATCCCGCTCTCCTCCTGTATCATGGCCGAGATCGTCTCCTCCAGTGAGGGAATCTTCGGCTGTGCTAATAACCCTGCGCACCTCAGCTCAAATGTCGGGCTCAACCCCCTCATGAAATGCATAGTCCTCCTCTGAGTATCACGTGCCCCTCTCTGGCACTCAGGATCCCTACAGCATGCGGCTGGCGATAAATGATCATAATCCGCCCACAATCGCTCTAGATCTGTGGCATACTCCTGAATCGATCTATCTCCCTGCACTACTGCCTCTATCTCTCTCTCAATCTGGAACACCCTCAGATTGTTTCCCACTCCATCATAAGTTCTCTTCAGCTTCTCCCAGACATCCTTGATCCGCTCTATGCCATCCACTTTAGAAGCAATAGAGGGAGTCAATGAACTCAGAAGCCACATATATACTGTCATGTGAGTGGACTTCCACTCTGCCCTCACTGGAGATCCCTCAGTTGGCTCCTTTTTGTCCCCGGTCAAGTACCCCTCAAGATCCTTACCCTCCAGAGTGTACTTCACCCGACGCGACCAGCTCAAGTACGAAGCTGATCCATCAAGTTTTTGTCAAGTAGTGGAAGATCTATCCTCTGCACGGGTCTAGGTGTGCTCTCGCTCGTAGCCACACTGAACGCTCGCATCAGCATCTGGAGCTCAGTGGCGCTCAGCTTCGCCATCACCCCCTCCATTGGATTCTTACCTTCCTCTGCCATAACTCCAGCTTAAACTCACTCTCTATCTCCTTCTTGACTCAATCTTGATTTATGTCATCAAGATTCGAGCCGACTAGTCAGCAAGCCCGATCAATCCCGCTTCTCGGGTATCATGAGGTATCGGCCCCCCACGCCGGCCTCTTCAGCCAACTAGCACCGGTCGGATCTGGTCCTGGCGACGGCGGTCTACAGTGTCGGCGGCGACTACAGTGTCAGCGCTACAGTGCGGCGGTGGCTGGAAGAGAGAGTTAACCTAGGGTTTTTGGCTCTGATACCATATTGAATAAAACTGAAAAGTGCAAAATTTTTCTGTGTATTGAATAATGGTCCTTTGGGCTTATATAAGTCTTACATGTCTTTTTACAAATAACCCCCTGACTTTTAACCTATTTATCTCTAGGTCCCTAGAAACCCCAAGAAATCCGTAAAACATACAATATCTCAACAATTATGATTATTATTTATTATTATTATTATATTATTATATTATATTATGATTATGACTATATTTTTATTATATAATTATGATTATAACTATGATTATTATTATGATTAAATTATTATTATATCATGATTATTGTATTATTATTATCATCATTATCATTGTTAGTATCATAATTATCCAAATTTTAACTATTCTGATTAATAACTGTCAAATAATATTTTCACTCTTCCGAATAGTAAAAAATATCACTCTTCGATAACTTTTCTAAAATGACACTATTATATCACTCTTCCAAAGTTATTCTTTGATTTGTCAAACGAACGTGTTTGTGCTTTTTATGTCAAAATCTATGTGTGTTTGTAAAATTTGATTGTTATTACTATTATTCACCTCTTTCGGTTGAGATGAGCAGAAATAGCAGCCAGCCTCGATTGACAATGAAAATTTCAAATTACATTAGTCCTCAATTTCATATTCTAAAATTATATCTTTAATTTGCTTAATTTAAGAACGTTTTTCGTTTGCAGTTCGCATTGATTCTTCTCAATTATAAATTCATTTTTTTTGGATCAAGTATATTTAAACCCTCACAGATTTATTCAAAATAATACTAACATAAAAAAACTTTCCTTGCATCATGGTGCAATGGTTTATATATGTAGGTCCTTATAAAGATCCAGAGTCATTGACGTATAAGCTAATCATTTGTGGGATGTCTTGATCGGCATCAGCTTTCGAATTTTTTCACCAAATTCTGACAAGATGACGATGTGCATCGCCATGGCGAATGGCATCAGCTTTCGAATTTTTTCACCAAATTCTGGCAAGATGCCGATGTGCATCGCCATGGCGAATGGCATCAGTCTTTTGGTGTCTCTACTCCATGGAATCACGCTTGTACAGAGGCGGAGCTTCTCTTTAAGAAATTGGGCCATGACCCTCTCTTTCAATCCAAAACTTTATATATAACTTATATATTTTATGTTCTAATTGTTCTTTACATCATAAAATGGCCCCTCTAAATAATTTTATAGTGTATTTTTTAATTTTTATTTTAGTTGGCCCCTTCTTATTTGAGCCTCAAGCTCCGCTACTGCGCTTGTGGGCTTCAGCTTTTGGATCTCGGGGAGTCCCGTTTCTCCCTCCAAAATATCGACAACTGGTGTTTCTATTCGTCATGCCAATATTGTTGCCAATTGTTTCATTGTTTTTAGTTATTGTCCTTGGTCCTGTTAGTTATATATATGCTGCGTGGAAAATGACAACATGCCAACTTGCTTCAATAAATAAAAACGAAACTGATACCCACAGTGTTCAGCTTTATTTTGTAATTCTCATGTATTCAGCTTTATTTTATATACTAAACAAAGATTTGTTGTCATTTACGGATCTATCTTAATTCTTAACATGATAAATATTATAGTTAGATGAGTTCTTATGTATTCAGCTTTGTTATCATGATTTTCATTGTTTAATTGATTTTATTTTGATATAGAAAAAAATATAAACGTCACATAAAAAATAATTTTATGTGCAACACATTTTGTAGTGTCCAAAAAACTTTGATATTTATCTCTTTCATAGGCACACAATTAAAACTCTAAAAAAAAAATAAAGAAAGCTATTTTTTATCGTTACACTTTTATTTTTATAAGAGGTATATGTGACATTTATTATTTATTTGACGTTGAATAGATGAATGTCGACAATACATATGCTTTTTATAATATAGTGTATAGATAGTTAGTGTGGTATTATGTAATCAGCTTTATTTTATTTTATAGTTAGTACACAAGTGACAATGGATCTCGTCTGAAGAGACCGAGAATCTCGAAAATAATATTTGAAAAGGAACAAATGCCGGAGCTAATGAAAACTCTATTTTTTTTTTATAAAAAAAATAAAAATATTGTATAAAATGAGTTATAATGAAATCGTTAACAAACATAACAACTCGTTTAATGTTTATAGTAAAGCCCGTATCAATAATTTTATCAATAATGTATACATTATTGTGTAACATTTTCCCAAAAAAACACCGCTTCAATATTTATTATTTGTACATCTGACGTGTAATATGATTTTACTCGCTAATTAAATTACTCTGCACTGTTAGTGCTAAAGAGAGGTCAAAGATCTTAATTTATAAGAAAAGAAAGTTTAGGATGAAAATGTTATAACAGTAATTAATGTAAGAGTAATTGCTAAATTTAATGGAACGGAAAAAAAAAATCCGTCAATTGGAGGAAGGACGAACAATGCATCTCCCAGCGTCGTCTCACGGAACCCGCGTGACACGATATTATCCAATAAGCACTCGCCACGACATCACAAAAAATGCCATGCTTGCGCTCCCCATTCGCTGTGACGCTCCACGATGACGTGCTTCACCGTTCAGAAAAATTCTCCCGGCAATTAAATCTATTTAGTTTTGGAATATTTCCTTGCACAATGAAGCTTCTCACTTAACCGGGGGTCCCACTCTTCCTTCAGAAACTACCACCTCGCTTCGAACCATACGGTATGATCCAGATTTTTTGAAATTTTTGAAAAGGAGAAGGAAAATTACAACATACACCTGGAACACACAAAAGGTCTATTCACAAATGAAATACCCCCTCTGCACATGGGTCCCGGATTGAACCAGCAGTGGAGTTTTTACTTAAACAGCCTAATAATCAATGTTATCTACAGAACCGGCCTTAGAGCAAAGTTATTTTCACAAACGGCCTAACTAAGGGCGTGAGTTCAACTCACGCCCTTAAATCTCCATTTTACTCTGGTTGTTATCTTTCAAAACCACCGAAAGTAAAAAAAAAATTTGATATAAATGCGATATGTGAACTTAAAGGGCGTGAGTTCAACTCACGTCCTTTGGGTCATTTTGCTCTCTTTTGTTTGAGCAGCAGACAGGCAGAGAAAATAGCGTTTTAAGAGCGTGAGTTGAACTCACGTTCTTTGTTAGGCCGTTTGTGAAAATAAATTTGCTCTTAGGCCGTTTCTGTAGTTAACATTTGTTTTTGGGCGGTTTAAGTAAAAAATCCCCAGCAGTCTGTTAAAGAAGTCGTCTCCATTCCTAACATAGTCAATCTTCTCCCTTCTCAGCTCTCTTCTCTAAATCCCCCCTTGCAGTCTCCGTTATTCGAAGTCTGGCAATTTGAGGTGCCCTAACCTTGTCTTAGATCACTGCATAAGGATCACAATCGTGGCTTCTACACAAGGCCCCGTTCGTCGCAAGGTATCTTCTTCTTCCTTTGGTCCGACTGAACCCTCTCGATCCCTCAAGCAATCCCTAGTCCGAGAAAAGAAAGAGAGCAAATCGACTTACCCGGAACTCGGGTTACCGTTTTGGCAAAGTAACTGGTTCTTGGCTCTTCTTTTGATAATGGCCGCGGGGTTTTTCGCTCTAGCTATTTTCCTTTATCTCGGGATCGAATTGCCCAATGGCTCCCCTTCTTCGGCGATGGCTGCGGAAGGTGTAGATGTAAGATCTCGTATCCTTTTCTTTCGTTTTTCTAATACTCTAAAATTCATTATAGGGATATACCGTCCACAGGGTTATTATGGTTGAAGAAATAATTAATTAATTAATTTTGTTTTTGCTGCTTAGTAAGATCAACTGAGGATTTTTTTCTGATATGACAGATGCCTATTGGGGGATTGGTACGTGAAATGCTTCCAGTCCTCTCTGTTAGTACAGATCCATTTTCTAACTGCATAAGCAGCTTTTTTGAAACGCATATGCCAAGTCAATAATATGCTATAACCTGAGGACCCCAATTAAACCCATACAGGGACAGAAATATTATTAGTTTATTACTTTATACTAGTTTAAATGTTAAGCTGGCAAGGTTAATTTCTTTCTTGTTTGCTCTGTTTAGATTACATATGGGTCTGTAATTAAATTGATGCATGAAAGAACCAAGTTCCGGTTGCACTCTCATGATGTGCCGTATGGTTCAGGAAGTGGTCAACAGTCTGTCACTGGCTTCCAAGGCGTTGATGACTCAAATGGTTATTGGGTAATCTCTTGTAACCTGCTATCTTCTTTAATCTTATGTACTAGTGTAGTTTCTATCCTTTATCACAACATTTGACATGATTGTTTGTAGTGCCTTGATAATATGCTCTCTGTTTTTTTTTTCTTTTGTAAGCTGATTCCGCTGCTAGTCTGCCAGAATCCTGATTGTTGTTAAAATAAAGCTACTGTTAGTCTGCCAGTATTTGCTAACAGCATTACAACTGCCACACCCCCTCCCCCCCAATTTATTTGTGATTAAAGGTTTTATTGTTGTTGTATTACAACTGCCCCCCCCCCCCACACAAATAAAATAAATAATAATAATAATAAAGAAAAAGATGATTGTTTGTTCTATATATCATGTGAATCATCTATCAATAGGGTTAGTAAATTTTAAATGTGACAGGACTGTGTCATCTTATTGTTAATGTATGTCTGCTACTCTTTAAGGTTGTTGAACTTCAGTGTTTTGTGAAATGAGTAAAATGGTGATTGTAGTTTCCATCTAATATTATCTGGTGATGATTATTTAAGATTGTGAGGCCTGTGCCTGACACCGGAGCTAAACAAGGGGATGCCATTCCACATGGAACAGTCATCAGGCTTCAGCACATGAGAACCCGCAAGTGGCTTCATAGCCACTTGCATGCATCACCCATTAGTGGCAACTTAGAGGTTTGTTGTGTTCCTTCAATTTTGCACTATTTAAAATTGGATTTGAACCTGTATACATGTATAATTGACTACCCTATTTATTTCAGGTGAGTTGTTTTGGAGGTGAACATCAGTCGGATACTGGAGATTATTGGAGGTGAGAATGTGAGCAGTTTCAATTTATTTAATTAGCATGTTTCCTGATGCTCCATTTTAATTTCTGGTTGCCTCTTTTTTCTTTTGCCCCCCTTTAGACTGGAGATAGAAGGCAGTGGTAAGACATGGAGGCAAGACCAAAAAGTGAGGCTAAGGCATGTTGATACTCAAGGTTATTTGCATAGTCATGATAAGAAGTATACTCGTATAGCTGGTGGTCAACAAGAGGTAAGTTTCTATTATTATTTTGTTGTCTTTTTGTCTGTGCGGATTTTTTTGACATTGGTGATTATAGGGATTAGCAAAGTGGTATCCTGTTTTCCTCCTTAACTCCATAAGCCAAGATCTAATGTCTTTTACTTGTTAAATTCATGTAAAATGTTCCATTCTTTATTTTGAAGTATGTCCAAAGCACCCATGATCTTTGTCAGAACTCAGAATGAATGAGGAAAGGCAGGCACTTTGCTCAAGTTTTGTGAAGAAAAATAAAAGATTACAAACTATGTTTATCATCTTTTATGCTCCTTAAAGATAGGGACATCTTTACCTTTCTGTATACATGACTAAAAGAGCCATTTATTAATATAAATTTGCTTGTTTTGATAGGTTTGTGGTGTCAGAGAGAAGCGTCCTGACAGTGTCTGGTTGGCGGCAGAAGGCGTTTATCTTCCTTTAAACAGCAGCAAGTAAATTGTCCCAGAAATGGAGCTAAAGTAGGGTATATTTTTTGAAAAATTGTAATATTGATGGTACTTGAGGGAAATAGTTTTGAACAATTCCTGTTCTCAGTGATTACAGTTAGGATATACCTTTTGGTTCCTTACTTTAGATGAAAACTGTTACCGCTGTGATGTCTTCCACTTACTGTCATTGTTCGTTTTTAGTAATTTCTTTGTTGTAACTGAAATTGTTAACGTTTGGACTAAAATAAACTATAGAATGTATTTGTATGTAATTGACATGCTCAAGTCATACCTGAACCATCGTTTTCTAACAAAGAAAGCTGGTTCGGCTATCGGTCTCTGACTAAATCATGGTTTGTTGTTGCTCCACTATTATTTGGACTTTTCTTTCATTATTGTACAGTTGTTCTACGAATGCCATCACCAATTCAACATGTATTAAAAACTAGTCGAAAGAGAGGGTTTGTACTTTCTAGGCAACCACCGCCAAACTTTCGGAAAAAGAAGAGAGAAGGGGGGAGGGGTGAAAAAAAAGCTTAACAAGCACTAGCTAAGGAGTGACATAACAGAATTCTGTTTTTGTCTTATTAGCTTATAGTTTTTTTTTTCTTAGTATGGACTATCAGCAAATAATTGTTATGTTGGAAATTTAAACTTGAGAAAGCTTACTAAAAGAGAGACGCAAGTTATTGTCCGGATCTAAACTGTGTAGACAGGTCTTTCTTGATAAATCAAAAGAAGCAGTTTGGACCTCGTCTCTTGCCAATCGCTTGCCAGTACCCAGTTCGAAAATTATCAGAACAATTGAAACAGGCTTGGCCCGTAACACTTATACCGACCCCAAAACACCCAGTAAGAGCTTACCTACTCTGCTCCATGTCTTCACCAAACGGAAAACGACTTTTGGTCGAATAGCTTGTCCG
The DNA here is from genome assembly GCA_037127355.1 of Schoenoplectus tabernaemontani. Taxonomy (NCBI): domain Eukaryota; kingdom Viridiplantae; phylum Streptophyta; class Magnoliopsida; order Poales; family Cyperaceae; genus Schoenoplectus; species Schoenoplectus tabernaemontani. The sequence goes on from CM073753.1 coordinate 24,236,232, forward strand.
AATCGGTGATCTGCCTACGCTCCAAGCTTTGATCTCAGAATTACTTTGTGAAATTCAACCAATTATGGTATTTCCTCACTTCTCTTCTCCATTTTAGGCTTCGATCATAGTTTTTCATTTGGATCTGGTATATGCTCGATTTTTTGTTACAGTTTGCTAGTATTCTTTATCCGTCGCTCATCGTAGATCGGGAATTTCATCTTTTAGTTTCTCGAAAACTGTTGGTCCGTTAATTTAAAAATTTTAGGCTGAAACTACTGTGATTCTGCTTGAACTATGTTTTGACAACAATATTTTATTTTTAAATCTTCAATTTGTTTAGAGTGGCATACTGGACCATGATTATTGTATTGGGTATAAGAAAACAGTACTGAGAAATGTACATAGAAGGAAATGAGATTAAAAGAATAATTTACTGAACTCGCTCATAATTTGATAATCTGAGTACACTGATATTTATAACAGAGATACCGGAACTAACTCTGAGTTATTGCCATGATGCTATCCAACAATAGTTACAAATCAAGATTAACCGTTAAAGAAATTATTAGCCCTTCTGTTATTCTGTTGTGAGACTCTTCTGAACTTCATTATGCGCTGCATTGGATATTTTCAGTTGTTTCCCATTATTGGGGCAAGGCTCTAATCAAGTTGATTAGTTCAATAGTCTGTGTAGTTATATGTTCTGTATGTTCCATACAACATAACTTAGGTTACCTTGTTTGTGATTGAATTCTCCCTATTCTTTCTTAGCGGCTGATATAAGATTTTTCATCTGCCCCTCAGGTTTCCCATCTGATGCCTTAGGCATTCTTTAATTTTTCTCTCTAGTCCGTGCCATCACTGTTTTGTCGATTAAGTGGCAAACTGGCACTACTTAACTGGATTATGGGCAAGTAAATTGGATGAACTTCTTCAATGACCATAATGGATAATTATTTATGAGAATTCAGGAACTGATACAATTTTTATTTTACAATCTATTCATTCCAAGTTCAGAGGTTTTGAGATCTGCGTTCAGCCCAATTGTTAGCAAATGTTTCTAGTCCTCTTGTAGTATTGTAAAGATATGTAACAGTTAGGAAATATGTTTATTTTGTGATATGGTCTAGTGACATGCGAAATACGGTTGAGTAGTCAGTCTAGTTCTCAACCACTTGTGTAAAATTCAAAATAATATAGTGTTCTGTTTATGTTTGATGATAGATGTTTATGGAATTTAGGTTTACCATTCAAGCTTTGTTGATGAGGAAGGTATCGGTAAAGCTTGTGGCTGCCCTCTTCTACCTCTCAAAAGCCATGTAAGAGGGCCTGCGCCAGCCTCAGATCCAGGTAATGACATTTTGAACCACCTTTGTGTGTTCCTTTAGCATTTGGTATTTACACTTGGAGGAGTATTTAATTTAGGTTCTTTTGGGTTTTGTAATTGCACAAATGTATACCATGTTGTGAATTTATTAGGAATCATTTATCCTTTGTGCTGCAAGGCCAAGTCTATATTCCTTTTTTCCCATTCATAAGCAGAGCTTAATAAAAATGAAGTTGACTGTAGTGGTTAACAGTGTTTTTAAATGCGGCTGCATATGCATCTACAGCCCAACAACCGTCTTCAGAATGTCATCTGGCCCAAGCCATGCGATTTGATTTATTAATATTTAATAGATAGTTTGTCACATAGTTGGGCTGCTACAAATTATCACAAGGCCCAAATTCATTGGAAAACTCTGTAATATTAAATGGGGGTTAGCGAGATCCAATCCATGCCTTTGCACTGGAAGGAAATGTTATTTCCACTGCACCAACCATTACTTGCGACTACATCAGGCATTTAAAATATATATGATCTTACTATAATTTGATAAAAATCCTCAACCTGCAGGGAAATCTGCATATGCGATATGCAGTAGCCTTCCACGTACATGAAGAAAACAACATTTAAAAAACATTGATGGTTAATACAAAAGGTTGTTGATAGGCTGCAAGTAATTAAACTGAGTTAATTAAAAAATATATCAGAATAGTCTTTTTATTTATTTGGTTTCAATATCAGAGTGCTACTGAATATCACTCAATAGTGGAATATATTGTTTAGCTCTTGCAACAGTTCTCCAATCTTAATCTTATAAAATGAATTAAGCTTACTACAGAAGATGTGAAGTTGTACCCGGACCTGCAATCATTGTTATAGACTTATAGGAATTGGTTATGTTTTTTGCACTGTGATCCTCCAATTCCTGAAACTATTTGCAATTTTCTTAACGGAAGCATATTATTTATTTATGATATATAGATAAAGTCGATGTGGTCGATGAAGCAATCACATTCTTTCGAGCAAATGTCTTTTTCAGAAACTTTGACATTCAAAGCCCAGCAGATAAGCTGCTCATATATCTGACATTTTACATAAATGTGGCCTTGAAAAGGCTAGAAGGTTGTAGAACTCTGGCTGTTGGTACCAAAGCAATTATCAATTTGGGTCTTGAGAAGGTCCCAGTACCAGGCGAACCTGGCTTCCCTTTTCCTGGTCTTTTTGCACTTCCACAATCTGAAGACGAAGCAGGTTCAATTACTAATATTTACCAACTTGTATGTTGACATAGACCTAATTTGGTAGTTTCAAGCCATATTGCTCGATTCCTTAGTTTTGGCTTTTGCTAAATTAGTGATTCTGAAAAGAATCCAATGATGGCATTTTTCAACCAGTATTTGGCCGTCCCTTATTGCTATCTTTAATGATGATTTAGACCTCATTGCTATCTTTAATGATTCTTGATATTTTTTTTCTTTTCATTTTGTTCGAGTTTTTTTTCTTAAAAGCTTTGTTTCCATTTTTGTTTTGTTTTTTATTTTAAATTGGTCATTCATTACAGAATCTATATCAATTAATCTATGCCAGATCTCTATCACTCTGGACTTTTCCCATGGCGAATGCAAAATCGCAAATTATCAAGTTAAAAGTTGGTTTATTCTGCAACATTTTCAACACGTGGAGAATATTGACAAAAATATATATATTTTTCTTTTGCAGAGTTGTTTAGAAATTATTTGAAACAAATAAGAGAAGAAACAAGTGGAAGATTGCTCAGTTGTGCCTATAGACCGAATGGCACGCCCAACAAATGGTGGTTGGCTTTTGCAAAAAGGAAATTTATGAACATAATTATTCCTTAGAGATGCTTATCTTCTTCTTTTTTCTCAGTTCTGTACCATAGATGGGATTAAAGGCTTTGTTGTTGTTGTTGTTGTTGTAGTTCTGTACCATAGACTATTATTCTTGACAATATGATTCGTGATTGGAACTATGTATGTTGCTCAACGTCCTTCGTCTGAACTACTTCAAGATTCAATCTTATTCCAAATTTCGAACTGCTTAGTATTAAATGGAACAATTGGTGGATTCACACAATGGATCTATTTTATCTCATCAGAAATATGCTAAATGTAGTTTGTTGGAAGATGAAAGTATGCTTGTGTAATATCTTTGTCCACTGTTTTCAGCATTTCTAATTTAAATGAAAGAATTCTTTTGTTGCGGTCCCCCTGTTGGAACTGTTGCATATTGAGGTGGCAAATGGGCCTTCGTGTTATTTAAATAATTGAAAAAGAAAAAGAAAAAGATACAGGGGTCGAGCCCTTTGTAATCATGATTCATGAATTGCTACTCGGGTGCTTTCGTTTGTTTCTTCTTTTCCTTTTTTAAATGATGGAAATCGACAACAGCTGCACAGGACACTAGGACAGTTTAGTACTCTCTCATTCTGCTGCTCATATACATATCTCAAATTCTCAATCCCAATCTACTTTATTTTGTTCCCTTTTAAATTATTTCGTCTTATGTTTAGTAATTACAAATTACAAAAAAAAAATCTCTCTCCTAAATAATTACAAACTTCTTTGTTCCTTTATATTATTATTAACTATGAGCAATAGAGAAGGCTCCAAATATTGGACGACAAAGTTGCATATTCAATTCAAACAAAGAGCAAATAAAAAATAATTATTTCAATTAATAAATGTAGTAGTAAAATTGAAAGCACAAAAAAGTTCGATTTTAATGATCACGCGTTTATACTCTTCTATAAAAAAAATATCTACACATTGATATTTTATTTTTTTATTTTTATTATGGCAGTTCTTACTAATATAATGTACGTTAGTGTGAAAAGATGTGGTTCTGATTTATATACTATTTTCTGCTATTAGCAAAATAATTATCTACGAACATTCTATGAACCTTCAGCGTTAAAAAAACTTAATATTTAGTTTCAAGGAATTTTTGCAATTTGCATGAAAGATTTATGCTATTTCGACAATAAATTTGGGTCTGTCAAGACTTACGAACGACGTCCATTGTAAAACTCCACATATATTAACATATCAAAATAAACTGATTGCTCTCCGAAATGTGCGATATCCTGCCATTAGCTATAATGCGCAAATCGCATCAAAATGTGTTGTCATAAGTGAGACAACAAATACGGGTTATGATATTTTTCTGGTATTTTTTGGTATTCTGAGCTGATATAAGGATTTAAGAATTGTTTATTGTTTTGGTATTTTGCCTAGAAATATTTTGATAAGAAGCTAATGTTGATATTAAATTTAAAATTCTGAATTATTTTTTACACAATGTGATATGTATCCATTTATCTTTAATAATAACTGAACGACATGCACGACTTCTAATAAATTGTACAGCTGGAACTAGATAATCTGAATAAGGAAACAAACACAAAACAAACTTCAATGGTTTCCTACTTGAGCTCACGGTTATAACCCAATTTATTTTTGTTAACTAAGAACTCAAACATTGAACCCATAAAAATAAAATGAAATTGGGTCTATATAGAACATTTCAACTTTTCTCCTTTTCTCTCGGATCTTCAAGTCAAATACTTTATGGGGCCAAATTTGTGGGCAAATGGAAGGGAGGGGGGGGGGGGGTATCCAAGACAAAAGCAACATTTAACCTGAAAAATTGAAATTCCTCGACATAATTTTCGGAATTGAAGGGGGCATGAAATTCACGTCACCTATGGAGCTGATTAGTGCGGTTCTTTTGATTTGTACGGTCATATCATTAATTAATAGTTCTAATTTAACAGTAATAAATAACTCCGTGTATCGAAACTCGTATTTAAATTTATCCACAGACGTTGTAATTTTTCTGCAGAGATCTCCGCACAGAAATTCTCCATAGAAAATATGCTCCTCAAATCAATGAGGTAAATAAATCCTATTTGAATCCGTAATGATTGTCGATCATTCTTGAGTTGCCGGTCTTTTGGATTATCTACCTACAATGTTTTGTTAGTTGTTTATTGTCTTCAATTTCACTGCCTCGCCGGTCCCTTACTTTTTCAACCAAAACTCTCTTTTTTCTCACCATCGACTTCTCTAGATAATATTAATTTGAGTCATTTTTTTTCTCACCATCGACTTCTCTAGATAATATTAATTTTGAGGCAGCAAGACACTATTTTTAGAACCACTTCAAACCAAATAAAAAAATGAATGTAATGTCTGTTGATTGTGCTCATTAGCTAGTAGTTTCAGACTCCCATAATATCTTCTTAGCAAAAATATAACAATTATCTTTAATTCTATTACAAAATAGCTTAGTATTTTTTATTATTAATATTTGGAATTAATTTTATTTAATTTATTTTTTATTATATAATATATAATAATTTGATTAATAAAATATACCTACAGTTTCACTTTTAAAAAAATTCAGGTGTTAATTTAGGAATCTGGACCCTTTTTTTGGCTTTCTTTGTTTTTATTTTTTTATGATGTATGAGGTAGGTATAATAGGCTTGTCCAAAGTAAGTAAGTAACCAAAAAGTTCAATCCGAAGGATGTTCGTTAATAGAATTTAAGGGTGAATTTTCTAAAATACATGCGTTAATTTATAAATTTTATATGGAAGGGATTACTTGATAATAATTATTTTGACAATGGATCTTTAAATAAATATGAAAAAAATTTAAAATAAAAAAATCTGATAAATATGTAACATATGTTCTTCTACTTATAGGTTGACTTTGATTCAGATTTCATATAATTTCATTATCATTTAATAGTTCATCAAATACAGTTAAATTAAAACTATTGTAAAGTATATAATATTTTGATACACTAACAAATAATAATAAAATTATTTAAATTTTTAATTATCATCAATCTATAACTAAAAAATTATTTTTAATTATTTTTATATTTATTTAAAAAAATATTTTCAAAATTATCATCTCATCGTCAGAGATACCTTCCAATTACCTCCAGTTAATTTTCACCGCCTTTCAAGTTTCAAAATCACTTTTTCCAAATGAGAGTGAACAAACGACAAACGCGCAGTTAGTTGTCCAGAAAGGGTACATATTGTAATTACTACTAACAAACACAAACAAGAGCAGACTGAAAAGTTCCCAGTAGCAAGTCGGCGGTGGCGTGTTCGTGCAGGCAGGAATTCTGGCACTGGCAGTACAGAATTGCAAAACATGTGGACACGGAGGGAAGAACGATCACAATTTAACCAACCAATCGGCCACCGTATTCTACTATCGCGTTTCATATTTCACTGTTTCACTTTCACACACTCTGTTCTTACTACTGTACTACGGGTCCGTTTGGCAAATCAAGGAATAATTTTGGAAGAGTGGTAATTTTGGAAGAGTGATAAAATAGGATTTTTTTTTTGAGGAGTGGTAGAAGAGTGGTCATGGGCGGATGCAGAATTTTAATCAGGGGGGCAAATATCGGATTGTAATAGTTTATCGGGTTTAAATCCATTAACTAATCGGATACTAAATAAAAAAATAATAATTTAATATATATTCTTATCTAATAAAAAAAAATATTAGAATAATAACATTTTATATATTAAAAATAACAATAAAATAAAGCTCAAAATAATAGATAATGAAGTTGATGAAGAAAATTTTCGTCTATAAAACTTTATATTTTGATATCTTTGCATAATTATTTCATTATACATGATATTAAATATTTTTTCTCAATAAAATTAATCAGACAATCCGGGGGGGGGCAAACTACCGAAAATATTACCGAAAAGCACTTGTTTTTCAAAATCCAGGGGCCGCTACCTCCCCCCCCCCCCCATCAGGATCCGCCACTAAGAGTGGTATTCTTGACTATTCGGAAGAGCGAAAATATCGTTTGACGGTTGTTACTCAGAATAGTTAAAATATAAATAATTATGATACTAATGATGATGATAATAATAATAATCATCATAATAGTAAGATAATAATAATAATAAAGTAATAAAAATAATCATAATAAATAATAATATTATAATAGTAATATAATAAAAATATAAACATAATCAAATTATAATAAAAAATTATAATTACAATCATAATTATAATAATATAATAATAATAAGTAATCATAATTTTAATAATATAATCATAATATAATAATCATAATCATGATAATAATAATTATAGTCATAATCATAATAATATAACCATAAACATAATCATAATAATATAATAATAAAAATATAATCATAATCATAAAAATAATTATAAATAATTATAATTATAATAATATAATCATAAATTAATCATAAATATAATCAACATATAATAATATAATACAACATAATAAAATAATAATAAAGTAATAAAAAATAATCATAATATTATAATAGTAATATAATAAAAATATAAACATAATCATAATATAGCAATATAATAATAAAAATTATAATTACAATCATAATTATAATAATATAATAATAATAAGTAATCATAATTTTAATAATATAATCATAATATAATAATCATAATCATAATCATGATAATAATAATTATAGTCATAATCATAATAATATAACCATAATCATAAACATAATAATATAATAATAAAAATATAATCATTATCATAAAAATAATTATAAATAATTATAATTGTAACAATATAATAAATTAATCATCACTATAATCAACATATAATAATATAATACAACATAATAAAATAATAATAAGTAATAATAATCATAATCATAATCATCATAATATAATAATAAATAATCTTGATCATAATAATATAATAATAAAATATTTATATTTATATTCATAATAAAATAATATAATATTAAAATTATATTTATAATAATAATAAATAATATAATAATACTAATGGTAAAGATAATATAATAACAATAATGATAATAATAATTTAATAATAATAATATAATGATAATAATAATAATAAATAATAATCATAATATTAATATAATAATAAATTATAATCATAATATTAATATAATAATAAATTATAATCATAAATATAATATAATAATATAATAATACTAAATCTTAATCATAATCATAATATAATAATATAATACATCATAATCAAATAATAATCGCTATTCCGACGATAGCTAATCCCAGTATTCCACCTATAAGTTGGTATACCGGATTAGCACTATTCAGCACTCTTCTACTTAGTCTAAAATTCGTTTGGCAAATTAATTCGTCGAAATAGCTATTCTATTCCAACTTTTTGCTATTCCATTGATTGCCAAACACTCCCTAATAGTATTATAACGCAAATGCAATAGCTTTTTCAACTCCCAAATTTTCATTCTCGTCCACAATTTTATTATAATATCAACTCGTCCTCACCACAATTTTATTATAATAACTCAATTGACAATGAGTTATTTTGATAATTTTGAAAATGAATCTCTAAATAAATATAAAAAATCTTACAAATATGTTTTTCTACTCATAGATTGATGGTGATTAAAATTTTATGTAATTTCATTATTGTTTGATATCTCATTAAATCTTACGTAGTTTTAGCATTTTAACTATACTTATTATTAGATATATTTTTTTTAAATACAGTCTTTAATTTCAAAATAAAAATATTTTTTTTTTAAAATATTTATATTTCACATTAAATATAAATATAGCTGCAGATAAATGGATATAATTATCACTCCTCTTTATTTTATGGAATGTTCCTTCGATCTTTTCTCAATTGAAAAAATATCGTCCTCTTTAATCTTAATACTACTTATTTTTCTTGTAAAGAACATTTATTCTTAGTTGAATTTACAATATACAATATCAGTTTTTTTTAGTATGAATTAAATTTCATCACCGCATCTACGTTGAATCGTCCATAAATGATTATCCTTTCGCCATCTCCTGTAAGATTTAAATTATAGTCTAAAATCTTATTCTGAGTCATCACAGTGAAAGAGGTATGCTATTGTTATCAATTTGTTGAACATGAGCTAAATTTTATTTAATGTTTGTTTGAATTTGATTTCAATTTTAAACTAAACTCCGCAATTGTAACTGACAATTCCCCGTTAACTTTTTTTTTTGTTTAGTTTCACCAGCTATGCTTATATTTTATAAAAAAAATATATACTATATGTTTCTGAAATTCAGAGATACATACTGGTTGGAGAAATAATATTTGAAAGAATACGATAGAAAATTTCCGAACAATTTCCTCATAAGCGTACTACATCAAAAAAAAATCCTCATTAGCGTAATTACAATTTAGAGGATGCAACTCACACATTTATTTGTCAATACATATCAAATTGCTCTCAATCTTTAAATCCTACAAAGTTCTTATTTATACAGTCGTCAAAATCCAGCTCATACAAAAGGGTGTGGTTGGACAAGCTCGACACAAAAACTTCATTGGTAAAAAGATATTTTAAATATTTGAAATAGTAACTAAGGAATTAATTTTTTATTTCTTCTGCAGCCTCAATCATTAAAATAGTTTTATATTGTAAAGTATATCTTTTACAAAACTCGCCGAAATTGATGATTTGATTTTTGGTTCCGTTACTAAATGAAAATTTTGAAAGTTTATTATTTTATTCTAAACAGGAACTCAAGGAAAAAAATATTAAATTGATAATACACTGAAAACAAAAAAAATAATGACTAGATGATAAGAAAGTGATACCAACAAAATTAATAAATTTGTGTCGATTAGAACAATGATATTCATTATTTATATATCTTAAAAGTGTATCATTCTTTAATAAAATTTTCCTTGTTTCTGCCTTTCTATCGAGTTGTATTATTATTTGAACGTAAAACTAATGAACACAAAAAAGAGTACTATATTTTTTATAAGACACAAAAATTATTACTATTTTTTGATAAGACAAAAAATGACTATTATTTTTTTGACAGAGAGAATTATTCTTTTTGATCCCTAAACTCCAATAAAAAAAATCAAGTTAATCTTTACACTTTTAATTGATCAAGTTGGTTTTTGTATTCTTCGGAAAAATCAAATCGGTCCTTACTAGGGGTGTCAATGGGTCGGGTTGGATCGGATTCAGATCGGGTCACATTATTATTATTTTTTATCCGACCCGATTAAATTCGGGTCAAAAAATCTTAATCCATACCCAACCCGATCGGATCACGGGTTGACCCGACCCAACTCATGTAAAATAAATAAATATTTATTAATTATTTTTATATAATTTTAAGTAATTAAATATTGATTAATTTATAATTAATCTTAATTAGTATATAATTAGTGTATATTTAAATTTTAATTAGTACTAAATCACAAAATTACTTCAAAAAATATACCGACCCGATTTGAATCAAAAAAATTAAATTCATATCCGACCCATTTATCTTTGGGTCATATCGGATCGATAATTGACACCTCTAGTCCTTACACTTTAAAGTGCACCAAAAAATCCTTAAATTTTAATATAAGAACTAATTGGGTCTCTGAATTTTTTTTAAAAATAAATAAATTATTATTTATCTCCTTAAATTTTTTATTATAATATTTTTTTATTTTTTGTTTTCTAAATTTAAATAAAATAGAAATTAATATATTTCATTAAGAAAAAAAATGATAGGGTCACTGAACGGGGTTGAGTTGATCGATGTGATTCGACCTGAACTCGAACAGTCTAAAACTTGATCCAATCCGAACTGACCAAAGAGCTGAAAAGAAAACCAACATTGATTTACTCGAATCCAACCTGAACATACTCGTGATCCAATATTTTTTGTTTTTCTTAATAAAATATATTTATATTTATTTTATTTTAATTTATAAAAAAATAAAAATACACATTAATACAAATTTTAAGAATCAAATTAGTTCATATACTAAATTTTTATTTAGTGTTAATTTAAAGACCAATTCAGTTTTTATGAACAAGTTTGAAGATTAAATTGATATCTTTTTAGGGGTGTCAATGGGTCAGGTCGGCTTCGGGTCGACTCATATTATTTTTTTTATCCGATCCGATTATATTCAAGTAAAAAAAATCTTGACCCATACCCGATCCGATCAAGTTACGGGTCGACCCGACTCGATACGTGTAAAATAATTAAATATTTTTTATATTATTATTAAATAATTAAATATTAATTAATTTATAATTAATCTTAATTAGTATATAATTAATATATATTTTAACTTTAATTAGTACTAAATCATAAAATTACTTCAAAAAACACAATTAATCGGGCTGGGTCGGGTTGACCTAGGGGTGTCAACGGGTCGGGTCGGGTTCGGATCGGGTCAAAAAATCTTAACCCATACCCGACCCGATCGGGTCACGGGTCGACCCGTGTAAAATAATTAAATATTTATTAATTATTTTTATATAATTTTAAGTAATTAAATATTGATTAATTTATAATTAATCTTAATTAGTATATAATTAGTGTAGATTTAAGATTTAATTAGTACTAAATCATAAAATTATTTCAAAAATCATAATTAATCGGGTCGGGTCGAGTTGATCCGAACCCGACCCGATCCGATTCTGGTCAAAAAATTAAACTCATATCCGACCCATTTATTTTCGGATCATGTCGGGTCGAGTCGGGTTCGGGTCGAATCGGGTTAACCCTGTCGGGTCAGGTCGATAATTGACACCCCTAGGTTGACCCGAACCTGACCCGACCCGATTCAGGTAAACAAAATTAGATTCATACCAACCCCATTTATCTTCGGGTCATGTGGGGTCGGGTTGGGTCGGATTAACCCGTCGGATCAGATCATTTTTTTTAAATAAACTTAGAACCTATTTGGTCAATTAAAAGTTTAAGGACTGAATTGTGAAAAGTTAAATTCTTCCTTTGGCAAAACACAAAAATGATTACTCCGAAGTCCGAGCAACTGATCTGACATTGTCGTTGAAACAAAATTTTAGAACGAAATTTTACCATCCCACCTACATAAAACTTTCCGAATTCGGATTATTCTTTTTATATTCTGGGGTGCATTCGCAAACATCCCGGAAGTAAATTCCACCACTTTCAGAAAGTGAGAAAAAGCCACGCTTCCAAAAGAACAAAAAGAAAAAAAAAAAAAGATAATAAAACCCTCCCTTCTCTTCCAAGTTCCAGCCTCTTTCTCCCCAATACGCCATTACCGACTTTCGTAGATCTCTCTCCGACGCCTCTTATGCCCCCGCGGTCGCTTCGATGCAGAACCTCCCACCTCCCTCCGTCAATATCCGCGAGGTCTGGTCGCACAATCTCGAATCTGAGATTTGTCTGATACGCGATCTGATCGATGACTTTCCTTTCGTCGGTATGGATACCGAGTTCCCCGGAGTTACCATCCGCGTGATCCTCCCGCCGGACACCAGTACCACGCTTTCGCACGTCAACTACCAATCCCTCCGCGCCAATTGCGATCTCCAGCATATGATCCAGCTAGGCCTCGCCTTCTCAGACGAAAAAGGGACCCTTCCTGTGATCGAAGGCAACCCCAGTGTGTGGCAGTTCAATTTTAGGGAGTTCGATCTTGAGAAGGATATTTACGATCCCCAATCTATTAAGCTTCTAAAAGAGTCTGGAATCGATCTTTACAAGCACCTTACTCATGGCGTCGATGCTGGTCAGTTCGCTGAGTTGTTGATGTCATCTGGTGTGGTGCTGAACGATTCTGTTGTATGGGTTACCTTTCATGGCGGGTATGGGTTTTCCTTAGATAAGATTTGCCTAGGGCTTCTATACTTACTGAACAAGTTCAATTACTACAAACCTTCTGAGTTGGATTTTATTATATCCACTTTATTATTAGTTCTTGGTCTGTATTTACAGGAAATCAGGTCAATTATACACTTGATTAAAAAAGTTTTGACAGTATTCAAGAAAATGATTGTGTCGTTTCTTGAAAATTTTAAACAAACAAGGATCTTCAAATAAATGCATACTAAATGGTAAATACTTGTAATGACAGCATTCAGGCATTTAACTAAAAGTAAATTAATGTTAGAGAAGCCACCTGATTAAAGTCATGGCATGTGCTGAAAACAAACCTGCATGGTCCAGGATTGGAAGTATTCATTTAGTGTGTTTACCTAAAAACTACAATATGATTGCCTATGACTATGCAGTGGTCATCTTGCAGTAATTGTTTGTCCACAACAGTGTTAAACTGATACCTTGCCAAACCTAACAAATGCACATTGTACATGACAGGTCTGACTTTGGCTACCTTCTGAAAATCTTGACGGCAAGCAAACTGCCTGAAACAAATGAAGGATTTGCCAAGCTCTGCAAGGTGTTCTTCCCAGTAATGTATGATCTGAAGCATCTGATGCGTTACTGCCCTGGCCAATCGTTTCATGGAGGTCTTAGCAAACTGTCAGATGCACTTGGCGTGAAGCGTGTTGGGGTGTGCCACCAGGCTGGCTCTGATGCACTCGTGACTCTTAAGTGCTTTGTTGAAATGCTGGAGAAGAAGTATATGAGTGGGCCCCTGGAGAAATATGCTGGGGTGGTTTATGGCATTGGGGATGACTATTTGCAGAAGCTCAAAGATTGAAAAATGTGCAAATTAACTAAGCTAATATTAGTAATAAAATTTCAATGAGTTAGCCCCTCTACATCTATTGTTCATATGTTTTTTTTTCCCTTCTGGGACTTCTTTTCTTTTCTTATATATTTTTTTTCTCCGGCGGTGGGGTGACTCTTCTGCTGTCATCAGAACAGGTCTAATTTAGTTTGGCTACATTAGGTTATTAGGTCTTCTTAGGTCTAATTTAGTTTTTGTCAGAACTATTATGGTCTAATGACACAACAACTGTGTGGCATTATTTAGATTTGCCAGCACAGGTAATGGGTATTCTGAGTTAGCTAGAAGAAGAATTTGGATCTAACACAACAGGTGCATGGCACTGTTAGTTTACTCGGATATGGGTAGGTCTTCTGAGTTGGATAGAACAAAAGGTCACGTATAAATTAGGTCTCTACTGACACCGCATTATGTGATCTAGTTTTACCATCCTATTATGTCTTCTTCTGGTAAAATAGATCGAGAATGTCAGAGAAATTGTGCACTAATTGCAGAACATCAAAGTGCATACCTTATTTGATTCTATCTTGAAAACTTACCGTTGGGGTTGTAGCAACTGTAACTAGGTAACTCTAGCCCACTGTTATCACTTATGCTTTATGAGTAACTGGGTGGATATACTCCGAAAACTGTTTGTTGCCTTTACTTTTTTTTTTCCTCATTATGGAACTTTGTGTTTGACTCTGCCTGCTCACTAAGGCCCAGTTACATGTCAAGTATCTTATCATGTCATATCTTGCGGGGCCATTTTTCTATGGCTTAGCTTGGCTTGGGATTAACTGACAGTTGGAGCTGGGTAATGGTGGTCCGGGCTTTGCTTAGAACACCTCTTGAGCTAGAGTATAAGCAGTGAGATCATTACCCAATAATTTATTTTTCTTAGGATTTCTCCATGTTCAGCTTAACCTGTGCTTAGGTTTTAGGTTGGAAAGCTGGATTGCGGCTTGTGAAAAAGTGATAAAAGAGTAGGTTGTTTGACATACAGCCATAGGTATTAGTTTTTCTACCCAGTGGCATGTGCCAGTTAGGTCGTTGGCTCACACTTGTTTTTGAGGATTTAGTCCATTGGATCACTGACAGTTTTCAATTAAAACGAGATGACTTAAGGGATAGAAAACATTTTTATACTTTTAACTTTGTAGATAGTTTATATTCAAGCATTATGCAATTTGACTGTTGTTTGTTACGCCAGTGAAACTGTCATGTATGGACTTCGGGTTGATGAATGTTTATGGAGTCAAGTCAAGTTGTGAAGGTGCCTGCCACTGAAACTCGATTAAATGGTCGTTGTTACCGTTTAGGAAATGTATTGGCGAAACCATATTATAGTGTACCAGTGTAGGACTCTGGAACTGTAAATGCGGCTGTAGTGGTTTGGTGTTAGTATATGCTGCAAGCAAATATCGTCACTGGGATTTTTCCTGTGTTATTCTTTTAAATGGTGACATTGAACTAGGAATGGTGAAGCTTTGGTCTGTTTACAATTTACCAGTGGAATGCTACTTCAATAGTTCATTGCGTTTGCAATTGGATTTTCGTTGTTAATTGGTGTTTCGTGGTAAGATGTGTTCGCAATTGGTATCTACCTGCCAAAGAACATTTTGTAATTAACCCCTTTTTGGGAGGTACCGTGGCGTTGATTCCAGTGGTAGCAGCCTTGTGAAGCCCTCATACACGGCGATGCTGATCTGAATTACAATTCTAAGTTTATGCTACCAAATGTGATAATATGAAAAAAAAGGGTCTAAAGTCCTTTCTTAGTATACGGATTTGCCCCCTTTTTAAAACTGGAAGGTTGTATATAAAACTGATATCATCTTTTCTCTTGTAGTTGTCATTAGCTGGTAGCTACAATTTCAAAACGGTTTATAAAAGAGAGGTCAGGCGTCATCCTGATTTGGGCCTGAAATATCATTAGACCCTGAATATTGTGCCCTGTAACCTTGAATAGCAACTAGCAAGACACTACCCGGCGTCTATATCCGACTTTTGAGCAGTCTTCTAAATTCATGTTGTTTTGTATTGTGTTGTGTCATATTAAAGTACGTCGTGTTATGTACCGTGTCGTAATTCATGTTGTTTTGTATTGTGTTGTGTTATATTAAAGTACGTCGTGTTATGTACCGTGTCATATCATACTGTATATTTTTATTTTCTTTTATTTTTTCGTATCGTATCATGTCATGTCTTATCTAAAATTAGTAGAGTGGCGACACGGTTATGGCATGACGCGAATAAGGCACATCGTGCCTATCGTGCCTATCGTGCCGTGCTTAATCGTATCATATTTACATAATATAACGTGACTTAATTGTGATAAATGTATCTTAATCGTGCTAAACACGTCTTAATCATGATAAACATGTCTTAATAATATATAGTTATATTCTTCACAGTTTTACATATATGAATTTGGATATCTCATAAATGGATCTTCTTTCTCACAGTGCTAGTACATCTCTAGCATTCTTTCACTTTGGGTCAGAACTTGATGCAGTAGTTACTTCTTCTCAATCAATTGAGTACATTCACGACTTGTTTTAAAACCTACTTATTGCATAATCCTAATCCTTCAACAAAATCAGAGTCTAAAATACTTTCTCATCCAATCTTATTTTTTTATCAATTAGAATCCTATTAACTGCATTGAAACATGATTCAGAAGCTATTATGGACACCAAAACGATTAAAATATCGCATGGATGCTAAAGTTGGGAAATGCCCTTGACTTGATGCTAAAATTATAAAATGCTAAAATTGTGTCATGTCGTGCGGTATTTTCATTTCGTGTTGTGTCGTGTCTAGATTTTATATCATTGCGTGCTGATTTTTCATAAACCAGACACGATATGATTAATGTACGGATTCAAAATCGTATCGTACCGTGTCACCCTTAGACCGTGTCATGCTCAGTCACGGTAGACACTGATTAGTACACTACTTCTGAGTAGCTTTTGATCTACTAGTTCATTTCAATTGCAAATAACGAGGCTCATATAACATTTTTGAAAATAACGAGTGCAAGTGATCTACATTTCTCACACCAAAATGTCCAAGCGGTTAGCATTTAACCAAAATATAATTTTTAATTTAAGTTATTTTAATAACTAACCATATGAAATAAAAAATATATATATATGTAGATGTTTTATTTAGTCATAAATACAATCACCGCTATTGGTTGGCTTAAGATGCCCGGGTATACATGGTTCGATAAGTATGAATTGAGACAAATTAAGAATTTAATGGCCGATTTAAGATATATTTTCACGATGATGCTTACATTCGCATGCCATTTGAACTTTTATCCATTTTAATTTGTAATTATTTTATATTGAATTGATTTTACTTAATATAATTCATATAAATATGTCTAATTTAATTGCAAGGTCTTCTGACGAATTATGAGGATATTGATGTCTCTGCCAATGACCCTCTAATGGATTGTTCACCTAACCCGACGCCAGAGCGGACGACTGATGAGTTTGATATATTTCAGAGAGATGTCATATCGTACTCTCAACTTATGAATCAGATAACCATTGATCCGAGTGTCGGTACCTCCGGTACCCAATACGAAACTCCTCGTGTATCGTCGTATGATACCCAGCCCCTCCACACGAGTTCTAGAGACCCAAGCACATGCCGACGCAAGGCACAAGCACTCTCACTGTGAAACTCGACCAAGATACACATACAACTCCTCTCATTAGGAGAATGTTTCGTCGGCGTTGAAATGTTTTATTTTATTTGAAAGATTATAGTTTATATTTTAGTTTATTCGAAAGACTATAGTTTATTTTCTTTATTTTAAATCAAACTTATTTAGATTATTTACGGGTTGAAATTGAGTTACTACAAACATTTAAAAATACCAAATCATAAAACAAACATTATGAATTTAGTTACTACAATATAATATATAAAATAATAGAACATAGTAATTTATTAAATTATGAAATAAATAATAATATATAATAAAATAACTAAACAAACTATTTCAATCTACTAATAAAATGAGAAAAAGTTACTACAAATAATAATATATAATGAAATAACACACATTACTTTGAATTATTATTTTAAATGAGAGGGAAAATTTATATATAAATTTTTTGAATGTATATAGATAAAAAAAAATAAATAAAATGGTGAAAAATAATGATGCCATAAAACGCACACTATATTTTGAAAATTTACAGTGGAGAAAGTTGGAGCTTAAAATTAATAGGCGAAGCTTCCGGATCCATCTTCTCGACATTCCCCCCGAATCGTTCCCGAGCGGTTGTTCCCGCCATTCTATAATTTGTACGACAGTTGTTAGATTGGGATCACCAAGTACGGTATATGAACCGTTCTCTCTAAAACTGATATCTAGACGGTATTTAAATATTAATGGAGAAGAGTAAATAGCGCTTCTGTGAACCGGTTTTATAGAACTTTTCGAGTGCCTACGATCCTCTGCCGACTGATTCGTTTACCGATTTCCCCCTATTCTGTCACCGCCACAGCGCCAACCATCCCACACTGTTCTGTTCAGTCTTCGCACCTCACTCTCTAACTCGCACCGGCGTCAATGGCGCCTCCAAAGAAAACCAAGACCATGGCTTTGGATTACGAACAACAGCGCTTAGAAAACATAAAACGGAACAAAGAGATTATAGTTTCTGTTCTCCACAATAAATCGCAACTCGCTTCCCTTCGATCTCGTGGTCTTCCTCCTCCTGACTCAACCGCAATGCCTGCTCCTACCTCTCCTCCTTCTCAACAGGTTCCCACCGGTCAGTTTTCTTTCACAGATGCGTTTGAAGATTCTGCCTCGTACCAGCCTCTGGTTGAGGCGACATGTTGGCCTGGAGAGAGGAGAGCACTTGTAGATACT
The DNA here is from genome assembly GCA_037127355.1 of Schoenoplectus tabernaemontani. NCBI lineage: Eukaryota > Viridiplantae > Streptophyta > Magnoliopsida > Poales > Cyperaceae > Schoenoplectus > Schoenoplectus tabernaemontani. The sequence goes on from CM073753.1 coordinate 24,254,983, forward strand.
AAAAAGAAAGGTCAATTTGAGTTTGGATGCGAGAGTCAGAGTTGTGCTTGGAGGAAAACAATGTGAGAAGGGTGGTGGGAGAGAGGATCACTATTGTAAGGTTTTTGCCTGTCCCAAGCAAGTCGATTGTTGTATCAGGGAATAAGCAAGGTTACCTGGGAATTTGGGATGCGGATCTTTGCAGAGAAGATGGAGAAGGCGATTCAGATGGGGTTTTTCTGTTTTATCCTTATAGGAGTCCAATTTCTGGTATTTCAGTTCATCCTTCTTCAGTCAGAAAGGTAAATTACTTATGAAGAAGATGAATTATCTTCAGTGTGTCCTGTCTTGTCACAAACCCTATAATAGAATACAATCCTTTACAGTTTAAGTCATATTATGTCTGGGTTAATTGTAGCCCTTGGGTTGTTCTGGTCCGTTTATTTTGGTGAACATGTTACATCTGTTCGAGGTTAATTTAGAATCTTGCATAATTTGTTTCTGGTTATTTTGTGTATATTTGCTCAGATTCAGTTTAAATTTTTATTATTTTTATTTCTCGGCAGAAATTGGATTATTTACTGGTAATATCTGGTTATTTTCAAGGTGCCTAGGTTTTCTTTCGTGCCAGGGACAATGTATAGGTTATGGATCAATAGGTTTTGTTCTGTTAGTTATTGATTGCTTGAAGTACGATTGTGTTGGGCTGATCAGAGCTATTCACCTGCTTGTCGGTTTCAATTCTGCTTTGTGTCTGGTTTTATTTGTACTGGAAAAATGCAGCAGTATTAAGGATTAGAGGTTTGTTTTGAGTACTTTAGGAATAGGAAAATGTACTGCATTTAATTATCATATGGTTGCTTAAAACCGTAGTTCCCTCACATTATAGGGTATTGTATAAAATTACTGGTATGAGGTTTGATCTATTAATTTTTTTTCTGAGAAAAATTAAATTGAGGTAATTTTTTCATGAATAAGGGTAAAACTTATTCATTACTTGTTGCATGATAGAATCTGGAGTTCGTAGTCATTCATTGTGGTAAAACAAAGAGGTTTTTGGGATTTATTGTGATTTTGGATATAATTCTACAGAAATATTGGTTGTAATCTGCAAGAAAAACCAATCTATTGCTATAGCTGGTATATGAACTTGTAGATGTTTGAGTTTTATGTATGTAAAATAAGCCCATATTTGCTGCATACAGTACTGGTGTTCTGACTTGACAGTGTTACTAATACTTCAGTTATCTCAGCTCTGTTTGTTTCTTTTCCTTTGCAGTTCCGATGATACTGTTCACATTTCGAATGGTCCCCAATTTGAGAAAATGACTATAATTAAGCATAACAATCAAACAGGACGCTGGTTATCATCTTTTAGGTATGCATTGGTGCAGACCAACTTGAGTTAAAAAAAAGAGAGAAGAATTTAGAATTTCCATGAATGGTACTGTATGGGTGATGAGGTTTCTAGTGTTGAGTAACCACAGCTTCCTGCGAGACCAGCCAAGCATAGCGGTTTATATTTTATTTTAACTCCATTTATAAATTTGATCTCGATACAAAAAACTTAGTCAATTTTGCATCCTAAGCACTCATTAAGATCCCAAATTCATAAGATGCTACTTGAGACCACCGAGTACAATTATAAAATCTATATCCTAGGTTCATATTGTTTGAAACAGTATCTGTTCTCTGCTTTCTGTTACGGGGCAGTATGGGGATGGAACGACTCCTATATATTCATAGGAAACACGCAGAGAGCAGTAGACGTAATTTCAACAGAGAATAACATCACAACGCCTCTGCAAAGTGAGTATATGACAAATATCCCTTGCCATTTGGCAACCCATCCATATAAAGAGGGTCATCTTGCATGTGCTGGAGGTGGTAAACTTTATCTGTGGACAACATTGTAAAGTCATATTGAGTCGCAATTTGAAGTACTTGTAGATTTAGGGAAAATGATAAAATATTGCTGGTTTTCTTTGAGATAGTAGGCTCTGGTTGGTGCTCATTGCCCTCAGAGGTGAATTTTGTGGGAGCAACTTGAGTATCAAGATATTTCTGTTCTCTTTTTGATCTACTATCTGCAGATATATTTTTGAGAGGTTTATTTTAATCCACGTCTTAATTCTGCTTACTCCCTATTTGTGAGTTCACTAATTTTTGTACTCCTAGCTGAATTTGCTCTTACCAACTTCAACACGCTTTTCTGAACTGGAAATTTTGTTATTGATCCCTTTCACAGAATATGTTCTTTTCCTCATTGACATGATTATACTTCGCTTACATTGACATTCCAGAGTGAAGTTAATCGAGTAAAGAGAATAAATTCCCTTTCACAGAATTATCAGAAGTAGAGAGCAAACGATTCTCCTTGCTCGTTTTATTTTAAAACTATATATATCTGCTTAACTTGTTCGCAGTCTTCGAGTAAGCGACATGGGCTTCCAAGGAAATGCGGGTAACAAAGCGACCATCGTTCAGCCAAAACAGCACCCAATTATAAGCATACTTCCAGTTTTTTTAGTAATAATAAGTTTTATTAAATTAATATTATTAAAAATAAGAGTGAAAAACGTAAAATTTCAAATATACGAATGACAGCGCGCTACTGACAGTGACACGATTGAAACAGTGGCGCTGACAGTGACGCATTTGCTTCTTATATATACAAAACGCGCAACGCCTCTCCATCTCGCTTGCGCGGAATTTGGACGAAACGCGCCACTACCAATGGTGTGTTTCCTATAAATAATGAAACACGACACTGCCCACGCCACTGGCAGTGGCGCGCTGCCATTCGTATATTTGAAATTTTAAGTTTCTCACTCTTATTTTTAATAATATTAATTTAATAAAACTTATTATTACTAAAAACTGGCATACTTCTAACAGAATAAAACCAAATTACCAGAAAACAAACCAACTTCAGGATTTTTCAATTTTCATAAAAGATATGCTTTTAAACCGAACAGACTGGCGAACATAATTCGCTAAAACAAATAATCAACTCTGATAGTGTGATATTCAACATTATTATAACGCTACCCACAATAACATAATGCAAGGCATCCCTGAAACGAAATATAATTCGCTGTAAAACATTTGACTGGCAAAACTTGAATTATACAGCTCATTTCAATGCTAGATACTCAAATATAAAGTAAAACCACAAAATCTAACAAAATTGATAGATTATCTCGTTTTAAAACTGAACAGAGATGTTGGCAAGCCAAAAATGACAGGGTACAAAACAGCATGTCTCAAAGGCATCAAGCAAAATAAAGATACTGACAAATATAGTTCACCACTCCTGATTCAGAAAGTGCAAGTTCTAAACGGGTATTTGATGAGACTAGATAAAAGTGAACTAACTCGAGATCTAGAGCTAATAATTTCAATCCAACCGTCACCTTAAAACCCGAGCTTGGTGCGGCGCCAGTGCCTACGCTTAGCATTGTACCTGAAAAAAAAAACCAAGATGTAAAGACTCAAGTACGCAAAAGACTGGTGCTGTGATGAACTTGCTACAACAACTGTGGCTCATTTGAGGTACTCATGAGGAAATTGATAACTCTGTATCCATGTATGTGCACATGAGCATTATGGTGAACCAATAGAATACCTAACTCTGTTACTACAAGGATTATATGGATTCTACAACGCTAGTAAAAATTAATAAATGCAGGAGGAAGATGAGGCAAAGCTCAATTTTACAAAAGGTATCACAGGAAGGTCTGAAATTGGAGCGAAGATCAGATCAATGAAGTACCTGATGGTGTTATCGGTGCGCATACGGATCCAGTGCGGGATGGGGCGATTCTGCCTCATCTTCTTCGCCAGCTTCTTCTTAATCCTGAATGTCTTGTGAGACGGCTGCGATCATTTTGTTTCAGAAAAAAAAAAACATTCATCAGATTAGTATATTTCAACAAAGAATGCGTGCGAACGAGAGAGCAAGAGCGAGCTCATACCATCTTCGCTCCCGTTCGATGTCGTCTCCCGGCGGCGCGCTTAAACCCTAAAATCAGTAAACGAAGCAGGCGTGTGGTACTTATACGGCTTGTGACATGAGGATAATAGCTGGCAGTACACAAACCCTATTTAAAAGGGGCTGGGAAAATCGGCCCAACCTGCCTTCTAGCCCAGTAATGCCTTTTTAGGCCTGGTATTGCCAATGAAAGTTCACAAAACAATCATCGAATTTACTATGTTTAATTTTTATACGAAAACGAATTTCCAAAAGCAATGTTACCTTTAGACTTTTCTTAATTTTAGCTTACTTCCGATGTATTTTGTTATCAGTTGAATTCACTTAAAAACAATGATTCGACTACTATGTCATTTTTTAGTCATTTTTAAGAACACCACATCAGAATCCTGTTCTTCATCTTGAAGAGCAGCACGTTTTCATTCCCTCTGACACACGGCAATGTGCAATACACCAGGGCATCCGTTAGATTTGCCTCAAGATACGTGCAAACTAGAAAAGAACCTATTTTTATTTTCCATCCGTGAACTAGCATGCCACGTCAAGAACTAGAATTGCACGGCATTGCTGACGATGGCTCTATTTTAGTTATTTTCCAAGTGTGCTGTAAAATTAATATTGATACTTGGTAATAATAATAATATATTTTATTTTGAATTAAAATTTTATTAAAAATGTTACAATATGAATCCTTTTTTGTTTACAATTTTATTAAAAACAGTTGTAAACAAAAATGAATCCTTTTTTTTTTCAACTTAGTCGCTTTTTACTGTTCATCACCACCATAGTAACAAGACTCGCGAATTATTCGTGAATAATTCGTTTTTCATTTATAGCCGGATGTTTCACGAATAATTCATCAGTTTAATATACAATGAGTTTTTTTGATCAAAAAAACGTTTTAGTCGCGAATTATTCGGCAAAAATATATATTATATATTATTTTATATAAAATTTTATAATTTTTAATATATTTTTAATATTTTATCAATATAATATATATTTTATTTATATTATATAAAACAAACTATTCTCAAATTATACTTATATTACACCGCAACATCCAATTTTTTACCTCAATTTACCGAATCACTAATTGTTACTATGTTCGTCACTCTGATGCCCAGTACCGCCACCATGGTCTCTGTCAATCAACCCGCCTTATTCAACCCCTACAATCTGCAGTGAGTCGAGCGAAACCAATAAACCATGCTACTCTCACGACATCGTACGACAATCTCTCGCCTCCTCTCGCATCAATCTCGTCAACTTGTCTATTCGCGCTCCTTTCGGCTTCTCTCTTCCTCCTCCTCTCGCTCCGTTGTCGGAAACAGTGACGCTGTAGGTGGTGAAAGTGATCAGAGTAGGGCAATGACTGAGGCGGAGGCGAGGAAGGATGCCTACAACCAGCTAGAAAACCTCGATTTTATGAAAGCCGCCAAGATTCTCTTCACTGTTCCTCCTAAGCGCAAGAAGTTTGGGTAAATTTTAAATTACTGTATAATTTATTTAGGGCTTAGGGTTTAAGGATGATTCTTGATGATTAAGTATTATACTATTGGGAATGGAGGATTAATATTTTTTTAGCGTAATCTCCCTATTGTCGGCCTCATTCCCTCAATCTCAGGAGGGATCAATGAACTACTGGGTGTTGGCACATACCAGGACAAAACTAGGCTGATGGACACACCAGTACGTACCAGGCTGTTGTTGTATTTTACCAGTGGTATTTGAACCTCAATTTTAAGAAATATATCTTTTTTTCTTTTGGCCACTTTTATGCAATGAAGTCTAAAATAAACCTCAATATATAGCGGTTATATTTGTTATGCAGTTAAGTAGAGTGATTATTTGTCTCTTCTTTTTTTCTTTCATTGGCAGGCTTGATTTTCATTTGGTGCAATTCTTCTTTGCTTGCCTGCCTTCTTTAGGTATGCCGCTGGCTTACTTTTATGTACGCATGGTTATTATTTCTCAAAACAACCTGTATTTTATTCTGCTGCTCTTTCTGGTGTAGCTGTGTATTTTGTGGCTCAATATGCACGGCAAGACATGAAAAATTTTGAGGAGGTAATGTATCCAAATACCTAAACCCTTTGCTTATGGCATTTTTTGTTAATGAATAACCAAATAAACATAAAAAAGGTTAGAGTTTTGTTGTTGTGTACTTGCATATTTATTTTGGATAAAGTGCTGTTATTCTCTGAAATAACCTGGAATATAACATCCACAACATCCATGTCATGACTAATGAGTTCATAATACTGCTACAGTATAGGCATCTTAAGCTACTTCGGTATACTTTCATTGCATCCAGGCTGTGATCTAGAGCCTCATTTCTATGAAATACAAAATGAATAATTATATGGTTATGGAAGAGAACAAGAAAAAGAAAGAGAACTGATTTATCTGGGTTGCTTTATTTACCATTTTGATTTCATTGCATCCAGGATGTGATTTAGAACCTCAATCTATGAAATGCAAGATGAAGAAATATATGGATATGGAAGAGAAAGAAAAATATAGAATATTGATATACTTGGAATTTGCATTCATAATTCTATTTATTATTTTGATGAAATTTAAACATTCTTTTAGGTTAGTAGGCTTTGTTTTTTATACATTGAGCTGCCATCTTATTTCTTTTGGATCATAAATTAGGAGATGGAAGTGAAGAACAAGAAAAAGACTGAGGAAGAACAGAAGGCAAAGCAGGCTGAGCTGGAGTCAATTGAAAAGGACTCTGACAAAAAGCTGTCAAAAGTTATGGAGCGGTTAGATGCAATAGAGGAGGCTGTAAAAGAAATTGTACACGAGAAAAATAAATCGACTAATTCTTCCCCTCCCGCTAAACCTGCAGGGCAGAGTCCTGGTCCCAAAAATAACTAATATCTGAGAGCAGCACCACAAAGTAAATCTCTTCTTGTTTCTCTTTTTGTTTTTCAGAAATGTGTGGCTCTTTCCCAAAAATCCGATGCTTAATTATAGCCTTTACATTTTCGTTTTTCCTTGCTAGATCAATATTCAGTATTTATTCTTCATTTTGTTTTCATTTTAAATCTCAAATTTCGATTTGATGATTCCTGTTGTTTATTCTGACCTTCTGTCTTTGTACAAAAGTCACCTCCTTTTCAATACGTCATGTCGATCCCGAGACTGTTGATAAAATTAGTGTTCCATCTTTCATGTTTTTTGACCATCAAATTCCTAGTGTGGTGCTTTGGAATGTCTAGTGCATACAGGGTAGATCAAGAAGAAAAATCTCTCGTATTTTTTCGAATAAAGTGAGAGAGATTTTTTAATTATTGATAGTTAAGATATAGAGTTAGTCCTTACATGATGTACGTTCTACGAGGCAAAATATGGTACTGGGATAGTTCAGAATGTTGCTACTAATAGCAGCTGGAGCTCCTTTTAAATCTAGAATTCTGTTGGTGACTGGATTCCTTATGCAGGGATGATTCTTCAGACATCTATTCTGGACTTCCAATTGTTCTCTCAGACGCTTATTTACACAATGGACATTACAGCATTTAAGAAAACCAGTCATTAATCTTTTGAGGAAAACCGTACCATTTGAATTTTGATATTGGGACCATGCCGGAAGAAAAAGATAGCATTACCAGCAAAAGAAAATGCAGGGCATACCAGCAGAACAACGAGATATGAAAGTTGAAAATTAAGAGTTGGAGACGAGAATGATTTTTTGTGAGCACAAAAGATGGTGTGCAAATGCTGTACCACCAATCCAAAGCCGTACTACAAAGGAGAAATTGTAATGAAGCTGTACTTTTTCGTACGGAAACCTCAACTGCTGAAATGACAGTGCAACAAAGCTGCAGCACGAAGGTGAAGGCTGTACCAGTAAAAGATGGCTATTAGCATAATAATAGACTTGCTGTATTAGCTCTGAGTTGAATGGCGCCACTACCAACAATTAACAAAAAGAAAGATGTAAATAGACTAAACCAAATAGCAAGAGATTTCAAGCCAGATCTGACCCAATGTCGACTGGAGTTGGGTTGGGTGAAAGGGTTGTACCTGACCCCATCGTCAAAACTTAAGTTCATCATCGATCGACATAAATGCCTATAGTATGGTCTGAACTCCAAGCCTTATATTGGGGGGGGGGGGGGGTCCGATTTACGTAAGTGGGAAATGGTTTTTTATTACAATTTAATGATACTAAACATACTTTGGTCATTGTCGCAAGGGGAAAAAAAAGAAAAGCGGATATGCCTGTAAGGCCGTAACAAATGACAAGAAAAAAAAATACGGAACAAAAATAAAACGATTGAAACATGACAGAAGGACAAAAGGTACATTAGACATTAGATATATCTGTATCGTCATCATTTTAAAGAACTCATTTAAAAATTGCTTCAGATACCGGATATAACTTGTTTCAGAAAAAAAATAAATCTGAATGTATATTAAGATGCATCAGATAAGGATATTTATCATCACCGTGTTAAAGATAACATACATTGCAATGGTTGTAATTTAACTGTCTTTGATGGACTAACAAATAATAATAAAATTTTATAAAATTTTAATCACCATCAATATGTAAGTACAATAACATATTATAAGGTTTTTTATTTTTAAGATTTTTTTTATATTTATTTTAAAATGCATTGTCAAGATTGTTAAGATAACCCATTGTCAATGGATCCCTTCCTGTTATGTAATGACAATTAATATTGAACATTTGTCTGCTGTTGTAATATCAGGATTAAATTGAGTTGACTTACGATTAAGTTCAAAGTCCAAATCTATTTCGATGTTTTTTGATGGACTAGCAAACAAAAATGAAATTATATGAAATTTGAATCACTATCAATTTATAAGTGGAAGAAATAAGATCCTTTTATTTTTAAGATTTTTTTGTATTTATTTAAAGATTCATTATCAAAATTGTCAAAATAACCATTGTCAAGTGATCTCTTCCTTTACATAATTCCATACATACAATACAATATAATGTCAACAGAGAACATGTAATTAATTGATACTCGAGAAAAAGGTTAATTTGAAATTTCAACTTATCTAATAAAGAGAGTTCAAACTACAAAGGGGAAGAACACAAAAAAGGAAAGGCATGACAAAATGAACTCTCCTAACGCATGCTGGCATTCATGCATATGCGCTAATAAATGCTTAGAATAGTATAACTTAAAATAATTCCCTCAATCATATTCCTTTAATACTTCTCTCTCTTAAATTTTGCTGAATCTTACGGATAGTATGTCTTAAATAAGAGAGAGAAAGGACAAATTGAGAAAGAAAGACGGAGATTAATCCCCTTCTGTCAGACTATCTTTTTTCAAAACCTTAAACCTTAAATCTCTCTACTATACAAATAGAATTCCAATTCAAACCGCCAAACAGGGTCACCCTTCCAATTATGTAAATTCGGATTTATCGCTTTCCTTTCATGCATGTGTCCCATTTCGCTTTCGCTCTTATCTCCCTATAAACTCTTCCATCACAGCTCCTCAAACTTCAAACTCCAAATTCTCTCTCCTTCTCTCCCCATCTCTCTGTCTCGAACTCTCAATTAACATCTCATAATGGAAGTCAACACAATTCCAGAGATATCAGCAATCTCTCTCAAAGCTGATAGAAGTGAAGAAAACAAAATACAAGAGGAACAGCTAAAACAAGAAAAAGCAAAACAAAGTGCAGCTGCACCTCCAGTTCTGGAGCTCGCTCTCCTAGGGTCAGTTGGTGGAGCCTTTCCTGTGGCAGCGCCAACTCCTCCGGATTCTCCCCCTCCTGAATCGACCGATCAAAAAACCTTCTCATGCCGCTACTGCTCACGTGCATTCACCAGTTCTCAAGCCCTTGGAGGCCACCAAAATGCGCACAAGCGTGAGCGTCTTGCGAAGCGTGCTACGGCAGAACCTATCTGTACTGGCATAGAAAGCTATTACAGTCGACTTAGATTTCCTACACCAGGCATGGTTCATGGTGGACCACTTGGTATAAACCGGCACGCTGCCATTCACAAACCTTACAATGTCGGTCCAGCAGAGTGGCACCGGTCTATGATATTGCCTCATCATGTTAGTGGTTTTGCAAGGTTCGTGACGTACCGAGATGCAAATAATATTTGGCCAAGAGCTCCTGTTGTGGGAGTCCATGCACCTAGGTTTGAAGAGCCGGCACAACCTGGCGTTGGTCCAGGATTGACATGTCATGAGATAAGAGGTACTGGGCCCGGCAGCAAAGGTGAGAAGCCGATTGAAATTGAAGAGGAACCAAAGGTTGATTTGACCTTGAGGTTGTAATGTTATTGCAGAATATGTAGCCTAACATGATACTTGGGATGTCGTTATGTTTCACTTTTTACTTAGTTAATCAATATTATAGGTTTTAATTTGTTTGTCAGAGATCAAATAAAGTTGTTCATGTCATTTCAATTGCGGAGAATTGAGCTGTTCTTTGGGCTATACTGATAATAACATTTACATAATGTTGCTCTCTGTTTATCACCTCTTTCAGTTATCGATCATAGAATTTTTAAAAATATTCCTGTAATAATTTATTGAGATTAGATCAGCTTCTGATCAGTAACAGATCCAATCACTTTTATAAGTCTAAGCATAATTAGTAGACATAGATTCTCAAATATTTAGATATGAATTTTTCAATTAAGTTTAGACACTCATATAATTTTTATATTTTTTTTAATAAAAAAAAATTTACTAGTTTACACATACTTTGGAAAATCAAATTCGTACATTAATCCAGACTTGTCTTACTGTAGCTTCGCCCCTGCTTATGATGTAATGGTAGAACTTCTTTTTTATTTCTTCGTTTCATTTTGACGCTGCAGGCGAATCGCATTACATTTCTGTAGGATATTGTTCGCAAATAAATTCCAATAAGGCGGAAATATATACATGAAAATCTTCATCCCATAGGTGCACTGAACTCCAAAAGAGGACAACCTTATATCGGTCTTCCCTCGAGGCAGTATGATTTTTTTTTTTTTTTTTGCTAATTCTTTTGAACCAAATCTTTATAATTAATTACTAGCCTTACTAGTAATCACGCTATCTAAGAGATTCTCATGCATTTATTGCTTTGCTACTGCATTTTAATGGGATTCTTGGATACGATTTTTTTTAAATGAATGTTGATACTCACATATTAAGTAAACAAACGCATACATCTAATAACAATTATTAGATGGATGGCTATAGGATTAATTCAGAACTTATGAAACAAATTCTCCTACTCAAATGCCCATAAACTTCATCGTGAAGAGTTAGTATTATAGTATGATGTCGATATCATTGGAGCAGAGCGATAGTGAAACAGTAAGTAATATTACTTTCAAAAAAAAATATGATATAAATTATTTTCTAATAGTATATTTTTCTCGTACTTTGCTACAGGTTTTTCTATATGATAATCTTTCTATATTAAAATCTAAAAATATCACTCTATTCCAATACAAATTATGATAACAAACAAAGTAAGAAATAAATACAATTAAACAATTATTTTTATGCAATAATCATAATTTTTATTAAAAAAATATATAATTAAATTATAAATTTGATAAATTCTTTGTAAGATGATGTCTTTTAAGAAAGAAATATCATTAATTATATATTTTCTAATATAACGGATGTGTTATGAATTTAACAAAGATTTTAATATTTTTATTATAGTTAATCATGTCACAAAAAAAGCCCTAAAGTGACTCATGTTCTCTCCAAAAATTCATTAATAAATTTCAGTCAATCTAAACCGTTATAGCATTAGAATACTTAAACACTTAATCCTACGCTTAATAAGGATTAGAGATATATTTTTTGCCGGTACTTAGACCTTAGCTGCTTCATAAAGTGATAAGATTTATACTATCTATAGTAGACGACTTGCAATTTCAATAGATAAGAATTTAATTGATCATTCGTTCAAAGGGAAATTAGAGTTTTGTCACTTTGAAGTTGAGAAATTAAAAATTTGTCACTTCAAATTTAAATATTTATCACTCCAAACTCACTTAAATTAGATATTTGCCACTTAACTAAAATTGTACATCTAATCCTTAAAAAAATTTTAATACCATAAATATTAAATTCAAATCCATCTAATTTGTGTTTTTTTTTTACAAATTAATAGTTACAACTCTATTTTTCCTCTTGTTCTTCCTTTCCCGCTCGATCTCCTTCCTTTCTTCCCGATTTTGGATCCAAGATTGAAATGTTCATCAGATTTTTGCATTTCTGGATTGTCACTCTTGATCTTGAGTGCATCCGTTGTTGCTCTACTCCTGTCCTGTTCGGAACAAAATGACGCTACTTTTTATTATTTTTACATGTTAGTTTGCACAAATTACATGGGTAGTTTGTACAAAATGGCCATTTCACATTTTTGAAAGATGCTTAATTAATTTCGTAGCAAAATGGTAGTATATATATAAAACAAACTGTCAGTTTCTAGCTAGAAATAGACCTCACTCAATAGTTAATTATGCACGAATTAACTTACGCAGTACATATATAGATTTTCTGAGTTTGATCATACTCATACCTTAGCTAAAAATCTGTCTGTGAACATGGTTTTAATGTCATTAGTAACGTCTGATCAAAAGTGCTAATGCAGAGTTAAAAAGAAAACATACTGACAATCCGACCTAAAGTGCTAATACTGATATTAAAAAGAAAACATAATGGCAATCCGATCTGAAGTGCTAATGCAGGTTTAAAAAGGAACACAATGACAAATCAATCTAAAGTGGGAAAGTTGCTAATGCAGATTGAAAGGGGAATATAATGACAAGATATATGAGGCCAATAATTAGAACTGGTTTAAATGATACGAGTGAATAGTGATATATAGCTGCACTTAAGATTATTTACATATTTTTTAGTAGTATTTATATGTATCTGACAGTGAAAGTGCTTGTATTTAGCATAAAAGTATTTATACCATAATTACTAATAATATAAATTCTAAAAATATATATATATGTTTTTACTTGGTCAATGTAGTTGTTAACTAGAACTTTGTGACGATCATATAGAAAAAGAATAACGAACACTACATATTAGATACAGAAGCACTTATGAATTTAAATATTTCTAACTTTGTATATTTAGTATAAGATTGGAATTTTAATTATTGAAAAGGGTAAATTTAACAATTTTAACAATATATTTTCAAATAAAATTAAAAATATTAAAAAAGAAGAAGCAATTTATAGATTGATTATATTTCATTTTCATATTAAATATCATTTAATATTCAACTACGAAATTAAGAGTTAAATTAACTGTTGTGATGGAACCCCGCCTTTTGTAGAAACATTCGTGAGGTGCAAAATACTGGATCTCAGATTAATTTCACAAAGAACAGTATGTTTCTCTGTTTATTTTATTTTATTTACACGGTTCCTGACTTCCTTCCATTAAAAATCTGTTGTGTAAAAAAAACCTTTCTTTTGTTTTTCTCTGAACTAAATCTTTTGGTTGTTTGTATTTGTAACTAATTAACTTATTATTATCAGGTTTTATCTTTCTACCTCAAGAGTCAAGACTCAGGAGTTAATGTGAGCACAAGGATTTAATTACGCGTGATGGTTGTTCTTTGGCTTAATTAGCCATGAAATAAATGATTTCACTAGCAGAAATATAAAAAAATGAATTGCATTTGTAGTAATTTATTTCTTTGCAATTGAGTGTATTGGTAGAAAATTTGAATTTAACAAACATAATAATCGTGTTTCTGGACCCCCCCCCCCCCCAACTATTAAAGAGTAACTGATTCTGAAACCTTCTTTTATAAAAAAAAAATAGTCTCTCAGTGGCACCTGCATTTATTTATTTTCAAATATTTTTTGTGAGATTTAAATTTATCATATGTATTAGATATATAATTGGCCCAAAGTCCAAATTAAACAAAGTTATTACTTATGTTCACTTTTTTGTGAACTAGTGTTTTAATTTTATGAAGAATAGAAAACAAAAATTAAATCTTCAGTAAAAAATAATGTTAAGACTTAATTAAATATATATATAGAGAGAGAGTTTGGCTACGGTGCTATGCGTAGTATGGATGGTCCGTGTGCTACAGACCGTTTTTCCGTCTTCAAAGTTAAAATAGTCGATGTGACCGGTCAAAATATTTTTCATATGAAAATTTAGTTGGGGACCAAATTTTATATTTTTAAGAAATTTTTTAATATTTTTAAAATAGCTAAAAAAATAATTAATTTAATTATTATGAGCCATTCAAAAGGAGTCATTTTCTAGCTATCTTAAAAAATAGTAAAAAATATAAAATTTGATCTCCAACTAGATTTTCATATGAAAAATATTTTGACCAGTCGGATCGACCATTTAAACTTTGAAGACGAAAAAAATGATCCGTAACACACGGGCCATCCGTGCTACGCATAACATCGTAGCCAAATTTGGTGATCTAATGATTTCTGCACCATCCAAAACTAGCGATTTTATACTCATCTAAAAAATAGCAAACAAATTCAAAAAAAATATAAAATTTGATCTCCAAGGATATTTTAATATGAAGATGATGTTCAACGGTTTGGATCGACCGTTTAAACTTTTAAATTCAAGATACGGGCGCGAAGCATAAAAGATTTTATACTTCGCGAAGCACCATAGCATCACTCCTCTATATGAGTGATGCTATGGTGCTTCGCGAAGCACAAAATCTTTTGTGTTTCGCGTCCGTATCTCAAATTTAAAAGTTCAAACGACCGATCCAAACCGTTGAACATCATCTTCATATTGAAATATCCTTGGAGATCAAATTTTTTATTTTTTCAAATGGGTATAAAATTTGGTGATCTAACGATTTCTGCACCATCCAAAACTAGCGATTTTGTACTCATCTAAAAAATAGCAAACAAATTCAAAAAAATATAAAATTTGATCTCCAAGGATATTTTAATATGAAAATGATGTTCAATGATTTGGATCGACCGTTTAAACTTTTAAATTCGAGATACGGACGCGAAACACAAAAAAATTTATACTTCGCGAAGCACCATAGCATCACTCTACATATATATACTCAAACTCCAAAGAACTAAGGAACTTAGTTAGCTAAGGGGCTCATCTATGTGCTTATACAGGCCATAATATTTAATCATTCGTGAAATGGGCTCTTTTTCCTTTCCAGACATAAAATCAGACAAACTCCCCTTCAACAAAAAGTGGATATATGCCTCTTCACTTTTGTCGCCTTTTCTGAAATTGGAGAACATATCATCACATCATCTCCAAATGATTTAAGCAGCTTTGGGTAACCGAATAATCTTGTGGATTATGCATCTCTTCCTTTATATCAGGACCTTCAAATTCATACAGGTAATGATAATTCTATAGAGATATCATGCCGCCAAAAAAAAATCTATATATCAGGCATCAGCAGGCTCGCAGCTTATCAAACACGTTGATTAATTATATATATTTAGGGAGAGGGGGGATAGTAAAGCTAGTGTATTTCTAAGAGCATAATTTTTTTTTTGTGTTTCTAACATAAAAAATATATTAAATAATTTTTAAATTTTGATTTATCATTAAATTTTTCATATGAAAATATTACGGAATACAAAAATTTAAAATGTTTCGAGTTTTCTAAATCATTATTTTTAATATTTGAAAATGATGTACAAATATAAATATTTTGTTATTATTTTTAAAGCTAATTTTTTAAAAATTAAAAATAATGAATTAGAAAATTCAAAACAACATAAATTTTATATCTCATAAAATTGTCATATTAAAAATTATGAGTATGATAAACAAAATTGAAAATGATTCGATGTACTTTAAATTAAAAGCGTGAAAGAGTTCTGCTAACTTTACTCATATATATATATATATATATATAATATTATAGAGATGGGAATTGTCACATAAGATATTATGTAGCTCCGACCCCTTAGACATGGGGGTTGCTGCTATGCTCAACTTTCAAGATTGAAATTATATTTTTGGAATTGTACATGTACAGGAACTCTTGAATAGTTCTTGTGAAATCAGAAATCGACATATTTTCTTTACAGAGATGCTCGGTCACAAAATTTTCTTCAATATAAAAAATTTAGGGGGCAAAAATTTCTTCAATATAAAAAAAATTTAGGGGGAAAAATTTGAAATTGTTTTACAATATGAACATATTTTCTTTTTTTTTCTAACTATTTATATAATTACAATAATATTTTAAAAAAAAAATGGGCAGGGACGACGCCCCCCCCCCTTCCCGCTCCACAGTGTGGCTCTGCATTTTCTCAAACAAGATGTATTTTCATACCTAATATTTTTTAGATAAAGATAAGAGTGTAAATTATATATTTAACTTTAAATGTCTAAAATGATCCTCATAAAAATTTTGAATATGCAATTTTTTATATGAAAAATATTATCT
This sequence comes from Schoenoplectus tabernaemontani, assembly GCA_037127355.1. Classification (NCBI taxonomy): domain Eukaryota; kingdom Viridiplantae; phylum Streptophyta; class Magnoliopsida; order Poales; family Cyperaceae; genus Schoenoplectus; species Schoenoplectus tabernaemontani. Next base: position 24,271,376 of record CM073753.1, read on the forward strand.
TTGCCGCTAGATTAAAAATCTTCTCTTTTTCTACCTTAATGTTGATGGTGTGGTTTTAATGTGAAAAGTTAGTTACTTGTTGTTGATCAAATGAATATGAATTGTTTGTATAAATAATTAATTTTCAGATTTTATTACTTTTCCAAATTTTCTTCTACTGTGCTCATCATAAGACTTCATCTTTCCATGAAAATTATCTCTAAGTGGCCTTAAAAAAATGTATCCATTTAAGGCTAACTATGGTACAACTAGTGGTGTCAATGGGTCGGGTCGGGTCGGGTCATTTTATTATTATTTTTGACCCGATCCGATTAAATTCAGATCAAAAATCTTAACTCATATCCGACCTGATCGGGTTACGGGTCGACCCGACCCGATCCGACCTGTGTAAAATAATTAAATATTTATTAATTATATTTATATAATTTTAAACAATTAAATATTGATTAATTTATAATTAATCTTAATTAGTATATAATTAGTGTAGATTTAAAATTTAATTAGTACTAAATCATAATTAATTGGGTCGGGTCGGGTCGACCCGAACCCGACCCGATCCGATTCGGGTCAAAAAAATTAAACTCATACCCGACCCATTTATTTTCGGATCATATCAGGTCGGGTCGGGTTCGGATCAGATCGGATCGATAATTGACACCCCTAAGTACAACCCTCTCAAATATTTAGTACAGCACCACCGGTATGTGGCCGACTAGAGGTGGCAGAATTCGACCCGACCCGACCTGATTTTTTAGGAATTTTTAAGAAAGTCAAACTGACCCGACCCGACCCGAACCCGACCTGACCCGACCCGACCAGAGATCAAACGGTCTTCAATCCAATCGAAATCTATCAACGATCTGAAAAAACACAACATATAAATTGACCCGACCCGACCCGACCTTGACCCGACCCGATTTCTTTCAGAAAGTCAAACTGACCCGACCCGCCCGATTACCACCTCTATGCCCGACACTGCTGACCCACATCTATGTGCACTTTCAAAATCTGAACTTTGGTCTAATTTTTCCGAGATAGCAGTATAGACTTCTGATGCAGTTGTTTTTCCTTTTAGTTATCGCTTTAGTAAATTTACTTTGCTCCTTTTTATTTGTTTCTTTTGTTTGAAAAGATTAAAGGCTCGGCTATTAGATTCCTCAGCTCAAAGTGCTTCAAAGTAGATTAAGTATGGAAATAAATCGGCGCTCCCAATTTTGCACCCAACTCACTCTTCTCAAATTAGTGCCTATCCGGTTCTCATATACGTCTCTGATTATGGGTGAGAATTTTTTTATCATTTGCTTCACAATAAGAAAATTTTATTACAAATAGATAATTAATAAATATTGTATTTATCTACCCATCTCATAGTAAAATTTCTCTATTAGTGTAATTTTAGTGGTCACCATTTCAGGTATATTAAAATGTATTGAATTTTAATTAAGTAGAGGACAGTACAGCATTAATAATCCAATACATATTTTCTTTTTAGATAAAGCATGTGCAACCTGTCGACTTTTATTTCTCTTTGAAAATCCAATAACCTAAATAGAAGGAACACACATCATAAAAACGTCCATCAAATAATTAGTTTGGCATCACGGTATATATACTCAAAAAATCTCCATATATATTGTCATTACTAAAGCAAAATAAATTGGTGTCGAACCGTCACTGCTGCATAAAATTGAACCCTGAAGAAGAAAATGTCCTAATTTTCAAACATTGAACTTTGATGAACCGCATGACTAATAATTAAAATAAAAATCTGTAGACTAGATGAGTAGGCTATAGCTAGGGGTCTCAGTGGGTCGAGTCAGGTTATATTATTTTATTATTATTATTGATCCGATCCGAACCCGACCCGATTAAATTCGGGTCAAAAAATCTTCACTCATACTCAACCCGATCGGGTCACGGGTTGACCCGACCCGTGTAAAATAATTAAATATTTATTAATTATTTTATATAATTTTAGGCAATTAAATATTGATTAATTTATAATCAATCTTAATTAGTATATAATTAGTGTAGATTTAAGCTTTAATTAATACTAAATCATAAAATTACTTCAAAAACATAATTAATCGGGTCGGGTTGATCCGAACCCGACCCGATCCGATTTGGGTCAAAAAAATTAAACTCATATCCGACCCATTTATTTTCGAGTCATGTCGGGTCGGGTCAACTCCGCCTGTGTGGACTAGTTTCTGTACAGTCTATCCTAAGCCATGATAAAGGAGGAGGGTTGCGGTAGGTGTGGCAAGCCCTTCACTAAAACAACTGATCTTTATGGAAATGAAACTCAGTCAATTTTCATTGAGGCGTCACCCTCTTAACAACGTGCCATATTAGAAACTGAATGTCAAATCAGATCGGATTAATAATTGACACCCCTAGCTATAGCCCAAAAATATGCTTATTTAGCTTCAAAGGAATACCCGTTTGCTATTGCCATTTGACTAGGATACGAGTTTAGGATGTTTTTCTTTGTTTCTAGTGAACCAATATGAGAATTTGTCTTCCTTGGTGGTACTTGTAACAGGGACATAAATTGACCATCTAATGCCATCATTTTCTAGTTTTAACCTAGTACTATATTATTCCTTCATCATGCGCGCGTGTCGGATGCACGAGTGGGGCAAGTGCGGAGTGATATAACATACTGGTGGACAAAGCTTGTCTCTAAAGCTCGAAGCATGGGGTAAGAATTGTCTCCAATTTTATAGAAGGGCACTTATACAATGCCTCTTGTAATACCCCTACATTTCATTCACAGTCATCTTTATGTGGACTCTATAATTTTATTTTTTAGAGGTCCCTTTTGTCATAGAGACAATGTAAAGCTTCATATAGAGGTATTCAAACATTTTTTTCTTTATAAAATTAACGCCCAATATATATTATTTTAAACCTTCCGTCATAATAAGTTTATCAATATTTGTCTTCTTTTTTCCAATTTAACTTTGTTCTTTCCTTTTATTATTGAATGGTTATTAATTATAGCCTCATTTGGTGCAACTCATTTCTTCCGAAGTAACATGGAAGATCATTCTTCCAGAAGAATTATTCTTAATTCTTACTTCATTCCAATTTTTATTATTCATATTTGATAGTTTTATTTTAAAGAAAAATATTAATTCTTAACCATTATATTCATATTAATATTTATGAAGTTATTACTTATTATTTTATGACCAAACATAATATTATAGTAACAATAACAACAATTAATGTCAATGATAATAATAACGTAGGATTATCACCAATATATATCATCATACAAATGTATAAAATTAAAAAAAAAAATTGTAGATGTTCGTATTGTGTAAAATTGTACAAAAATTGACATGGTGAGGCCAAGTAATCTTTATTTGTGTGATAAAGAGGAGAACAAATCATGCACGAATCAAGATTTAAATTGGACTGTTTAAACAATATTACAGCCAATAACACGGTGCAAACGCTAGTATCATAGGAGGACACATAATAATTATAATTGATATCATTAATTACTTGCTATTAGTTAGATTAATATATCCTAAAACATAAAGAAAGCAATTTCAAAAATTGTGTGGACAAACAGATAGGAAACAGTTAGTCAATCATGTCGAATTTATCTTGGGATCTAAAAAATATATTTCAAATCAAGCCAAGACAATTAAATACCAATTGAGAACGCCTCTCCGTCACAGATGTGATCCTCGACAACTATATATTTAATAATTTTGACAACCAACTTTATATAAATTTATAGAATTTTTTTTAAAAAAAATTATGAAATATATTCTTAAACTTATAAATTAATTGTGTTTTAAATTTTATACAATTTAAATATCATTTGATATCTCATTATGGTAATAAAATTATATGATAATTTTAACGGTATAAATTTAATGGTCTTTGATGATATAATAAACGATACTCAAAATATATGAAGTTTGAAATATAATCAATCCACAAATTTAATAATAAGTTTATAAATCTTTTTCAATTTTAAGATTTTCTATATATGAAACTATAAAGTTGATTGCAAAAATTATCAAAATAGACATAGGAAAAGAAGGTCAAAAGTTTTAGAATTAGCTCACACCAAAGCTGATGCTGGTAAATCCCCATGCTGGATATTTGTCTACCAGCGTTAGGTCATACCGTCATATCTTTTACTAGAATTTGCATATCAAGTTGCCTACGTACGCCCCTCTTACATACATCTTTGGTTCGATGGTCTCATTCATACTTTAAATTTCTTTATTGCTTTGAGATTCGTGCATTATTTGATCGTACGGATTAAACCCATAATTAAATCAAAATATATTCGATGGGCTTTGAACATACTCCCTCCCCCGTGCTTTAGCTTTAAGAATTAAGCACTTTAGAGAGACACATCAGTTACTGGTAGGATGTCAAGTCTAAAATAACAAAATAAAATTAAAATCATAAATATGTAGAAATTACTAAAGTTTCAGCTGATTAATTAGTTGAGAACAGTAATAGAATCTGCTTTTTTCTTCTTAACATCCATCAAAACATTGAGTAAACTCATGTGAATTATTGAACTACAATGTCAAAACACAATTAAAGGGGCACACGCAAACCCCACCAGTACTAGAGTTCTTCCTTTTGCGCCAATAGGATATGATTGAATTTAGATATCGCACTCTTTTGTTTACAATTCAATTTCTGAAGTCATGCTTGATTGTTATCCTCTTTGTTTACTTTTGTCCTTTCAGCAACTTGCACATAAAATTATAGCTTTGTGAAAGTTCATGCTAGACCCAAAAGCACCTTCAATAAGTAATGGAATAAGATCTTTGCTCAAATAAAAGATTTAATGCTATGATGCCGAACTATGGTTTAGTTGGAAAATGGTTGTATTGGACCTTCTTGACGAGTATTTGTACCATTATAGTTCTAGTATTTTGATCGGTGAAACATCCATATACTAAACCAACGCATTTTTTTTTATTCAATTCAAAGTAAATCGGGTGTTGTGACACCCAACTAGTATCTGTTCGCTAGATGCCAAGCTACTTGACAAATATTTAGTTCAGATTTTATTTCATATTCTCTAATACGAATTGTTATTAAAAACCTAATTAATAACTAACTCCACATGAATTTCGTCCTTAAATATATAAATAAATAAATAAATATTTTTACAAAATTTGTCACACACCTTAGAATACAAATTCAGACGCAAATTATTGAGACGTATCACGCACTTTGACCCGATCAGATCACATTTCAACATATGCCACAAATTTTCAAACTCAATTATGAACTCCCAAGATATATAAATTAAAGCTAAATCTTGTAATTGAGCTGACATAAATTAAAGCTGAAACTAGTAACGGAAAACACAGTGAATAAAGAGAGGAAGATAATTAAGCCAGCACCGCTGATGTGCGCAACAGTCCCCATTAACTAAAAATCTGAAAAGTGAAAACTCAGTACAACTATAATGCGGATTTGATAATTCACTTTTTCGTCTTTTATTCCTTTTTCTAGCAATTTATATTCATGTTGAAAAAACTATTTTTAGCACCGTGTAAAAAAAAACCCTAACCGCCTCTTCACCGAGAAATCTCCAGTGGGGAGAGATGATTGATTTCTCTCTCCCCGCCATCTTTCTTCTTCTTTATTTTTATTTTACTAATGGTCTTCAAGATTTTGTCGCTTTGTCGATTTTTCATTTCTTTATCCGTTTTTTGTCGCTCTTTTATTATAAAAAAAAATTGTTCATTTGAGATGTTATGTTTTGACATACTAAGAAAAAGAATTCTGTACTACAACTATACTAGATATGCTTTTAAGTCTCTTAATAAGAGCTCTATTTTTATGAGACTTAAACCTACACCACTCCATAAAGAGATGGAACCCATCACCAACTATAATGCCGTTTAGAACTTCAAATTGGTCCAAAAAGGTATTATAGGAATGAAGGAAATTTACCTTTAGGTCCCTAAACTTTCTTACAAAAAAATCAAATTGGCCCTTAAACTTTCATTTGTACTAAATTGGACCTTAAACTATTTAAAAACACAAAATTAGTCTTTAAACTTCTTTAGAAAAAACAAATTGATTAATAAATTTTGAACTACACCAAACAAAATCTTCAACTTCTGACATAAAAATCAATTTTATCCCTGAACTTTTCAGAAAACACTTAACCTGTTCTTGAACTTTCATCTGCACCTGGAAGTTGTCAGTTATTGGTCCAATCTGTCAAGTCAACTTTATCCAATCTCCAGGAGCAAATGAAAGTTTAAGATCTAATTTATTATTTTTGAAACAAATAATGGACCAATTACGGTTTATTTCAAAGATTTAAGGACTTATTTGGTGTATTTTTTAAATAAGGACCAAAAGAAGTTCAGGGAACAATTGAGTGATTTTGAAAAATTCAAGAACCCAGTGCAAATGAAAGTTTAGAGGCCAACTTAACTTCTGTACGAAAGTTTAGGGACAAACTGAATTCCCCTAGAAATGAAATATCACACACAATTTTGATGTTTGGTAGCCTATTACTTCAATAGCACCTATACATTGTATGCCAGAAGCATGATATGTACTTACCTTCAATGTGGAAAAAAATTGCTTTGCATTTTTTTTCTTTTTTCACCGTTGCATTTCATTTGAGACCTCTGATCTCTATGCTTTCGGATTGAGTTTCATTTCTAGCCTACACCAATTTATTTGGGATTAAAGACTTTGTTGTTGTTGTTGCACCGTTGCATTTCCATTTAAGGATATTCATTGAGTGGATTTCTTTATGCTTCCTCAAGACTTTGCATTTCTTTTTGCCTGTTCCCTCTCGGATAACATACAGAAACTTCTTATAGTAATTCATTTAATTTCTAATAATGCTGTCCATGAAGGAGGAATAAGAAAAAACTAATTCTACACATATTCCAGTCATAGAAGAGTTCTCTGTGTATTCCAGTTACAAAAGAATGAGAGAAGTTCATCAAAGGAGAAAACATAGAAATCTCTTTCATCAATTTCCTATGAATGTTACCATCTAATGACAGCTCCCCATGCTGTTTCATATTTATTTGCGCTTTCTTAAAACAAAAAGGAGACCCTCTTCAGATCTTTAAATTCACAAAAATCATTAAAAAATTGACAAAAAAAATAGAGGATAAGCCAGAATACATTATGACTGACCTGTATTTGTTTATATAGTTTATTTCCCTTCTGAAGCTTCAACGAATACATTACTTGGTGGTACAGCTGGACCAGCCTGAAAAAAATAAATAAAATGAAACTAATCAATGTAACATTGTATAAGAAACTTAGACAAACCTGATCCCCAATAACTAATCTGAAGACAAGTTATTACACAACATTGTCAAAGAAAGTTGGAAACAGTCTGGAACAGAGCAGATACATGGTGCAGATTTGACTATCATCTGCTGGTACAAGCTTGACTGGTACCAGTCCTGAAGTCCAGAGGCGTAATCATTGATATAATGATGTCAAACATATATCAAGGATAGCTGGAGAATCTAAACCAACCAGCAGAAGCTACCTATGTCTAAAATCAACCTGCACTGAACTGGCTTCAAAAGCCAATGACAACATTCTAGGCTAATGTCATATCAATTTGTAACCAGGCTAAATTCCCAATCATGTCGAGCAAAATCAATATGTAAACCCAATGACCAGAAGCCTAACTAAACCAAAAGACAGCGACCATTCCCAACCAAAACAAAAACAACACGAAACCTCAAGCCAAATTCATCAGGATGGGAAGTATCGATTGACTCGATAGATCCGGAGCCCAAAACCATATTACAAGAATTAAAAAAAAAGATCCAGAAAACCCCAGACCAAAATTAACCAAGCTTAAAATTAACTAGACAATCAGTGCCTATTTGGTACCTCTTGTTGAGACTAACTGAGACTCAAACCTGTTTACTAAATACTGCTTCAACAGGGAGATAGTCATTTTGTACCAGGATCTTTCAATCTTGGATTGTTACTATGTTACATACTCCACTAACTTTGAGGGTAGCTGGACCTTTTGTACCAGGATCTTTCTATCTTAGATTATTACTATGCTACGTACTCTACTAACCTTGAGGGTAGATAGTCCTTTTGTACCAGGATCCTTAAGCTGTTCCAGCTGCCTCTTACCACGCCTCAACAGATACTCTATATAAATAAAATTTCTCTTGTCTACATTCCTCGCATTGTTTCTGAACTGAGAAGAAACAACCGAATATATCCTCTCTCGATCTTCTGTGGCCTTTGATTGTGCAGCTCGAAGGAAGCCTCTGTACAGCGAAAGCACTTGCTTTTGAATGCCTGATAGTTTAGCATGCCGGGCTGCCATGTCATACTATTCTTCAATCAGAACTGTTTTCCTATAATGAAGGGAGGTTACTTTCACCTGTAATTGTACAATATTAAAGCAACTTAAGTTTCAAAATAATCTGGTCTTGTAGAAGTCCTCATGCAGTGGAATCTCAATACTGATAGCTAGTTGTCTCCCCGTTTAGTTTCAATGGACCCTCAGTACTACCAGAAGTGCATGATAGGTTAACAAAAAACAAACAAAACAAAATGAGAACCATATACTCGTCCGTTTTTTTTTTCTAAATTCTACATAATTGTTCCTATCTCATTTCCAATTAGATTTATTTTCTTCATAAGCTATATAAAATTAGTCGACCAAGTGCAAAATATGAGGAAATTTTCAGAAGCAAAATTAAATAAATTCACGAAAACCGCGATCAGACATTCCTGTAATTGGAATTCGAGAGAGGGATTATTACCTCGACAGATCGGAGAAGTTGTAGATCTCTAAGATACTGGTTTAAACACGTTGCCGCGTAGATACCCTCCCGTTGTCGGGGTCTTCTTTCTTTGAAGGGGAGAACTGGAAGTCTAGAACGAACGAAAAAGAAACGAGCACTGAAGATTAGTTGAAGAGATGGACAATGAGGCAAAGGGCCGTGCGAGATAACATTTGGGCTTCTCGTTTCGGGCTTTGCATGGATCGGTTTCATTCAAATTATCTTAGTGTTAAGAATGTAATTAAATATATAATCTAGAAATTAGAATATACTTTTTACTTTACTACGGAAAATTCTTATAAATATTAACGGTATTTTACTATGCAGAGTAAATTACAATTCAAAAGAATGAGTCTTACATGAATCCTTTAATGCAATGAAGTTAATTAAAAAAATATTTTAATACAATCTTAACTTTATAAAAAAGAAATAAGACAACAAGAATCTCACAAAGAAAAATTGAACCCATGTAGACATCATTTCTCTAGTTGAAGACTCTTTTAGTCGCATATTATAATTATGTGTAATAAGTGGTTAATCAAATTAAGTTTACTCATCGAAGAACCGCACGTCTAGTATATATGGTAATAAATTTTTTTTTTATGGAATAACGTAAATTCAAATTAAAAATATATATATAAAATAATATATGAGAGCTGTTTAATTTAAAAAAAGTTTACTCATCGGAAAAATATCATACAAATTAATTTATTCTTACTACAAAATGAGATGAATGAAACAAAAACGACTTGGAAACATTGTGAACACTTTCTCAAGTCTTTAACAGTACTTGAGGGTCGCTTTCGTTAGAATCTAGTATGTTTGGATTGTGCAAAAAAAATAGTTTAAGAATAGAGGAATTGAGAATAACAAATGAGAATAATGAAAAAATAATGATTTTTCAATTAGCGTGAGGATAGTAAAAAGATGATGTTATTTCGAATGGTAGAAATATTATTTGGTTGTTTGTTTAGCATAGTAACAAAAAATTAAGAAGAACAATAGTTATTCCATCTCCCCCTCAAAATAGCAGTTATTCTCACTGTTTCAGAACAACAAATTTGTGTTTGGTTGCATTGTTTCTATTCATATTTCGAGAACCAAAGTTTTAAAATACGAATTTCAATATATGTGCAGTTGACCATTGCATAGCGCATATACGACATGCAGGTGCATATGCGGTTCAGTATGCGGATATGTATTCTATAAAATTCTTACAATATTTGAATCAATCATTTATTTTTGAAGAATTTTAATGTAAAATAAGAAAATATAATAAGATATTAATATAATTTTAAATATTTTGCATGAAAAATATCATATAATTAATTTTATAGCTTTAATATGATAAATATTTTAAGAAGTAGCACGCATTGTTGAATATGCGGATGCATATTCTTATGTATGCAGCATCGCACCACATATGCAGTCATTCGGTTGCATTTTAAAATAATGCCAAGAACAACAGTCAGCAGCTATTCCGCTGTTCTCGTGCCATCCAAACGTAAGAATAGAGGAATTGAGAATAGCAAATGAGGATAGTAAAAAAATAATGATTTCTCAATTAGCGTGAGGATAGTAAAAAGATGATATTATTCTGAATGGTAGAAATGTTGTTTGATTGCTTATTTGAAATAGTAATTGAGAGTTGAGAAGAACTGTAGTTATTATATCTCCCCCATGTAATAGCAGAATAGTAGCTATTTTCACTGTTTCGGAACAATAGATTTGTGTTTGGATACATAATTATTATTTTTATTCCGAGAACAGCAATTATTCTGCTATTTCTGGACCATCCAAACATATGTAAGTACGTACTTATGTTTTAGTTGTAATGGTTAAATAGTGTTTTCCTGTTTTTATCGGTCAATAAATATATTCTTATCTGTTAGAAACTTAGAACATCCTTAAAATGCAAAATTTTGAGCAATCAAATGACATAATAAAAATTTCTACTTCACCAATTTCGAGAAACACTTACAATGAGCAAAAAACTACGAACCACCATTCCAATTATTTTTTATCACTAGCATGCATAGTTTGCTAATGAAAATCTTCAAAAATCTTAAATATCTCGTAAACAACTAAACAAGCTTATTTCTTTTTTAAATAGGACTCTCACTGATATTATATTAATTTGTATATCTCATTTTTATGAGATTTGAATTGAACCACTTCACGGAAGGATGAGATATATTAGATCTTAAGTTCAACAATTAAACAAGTTATCAACTCTTATATTAGATACGGACTTAATGAGAAAAATGAACATATGTAACATAGGCATGGCATATTTAAAAGAGAAAAAAATATTCTCTCCCCACTCCTATATTCTCAGAAAATCGCTCATCCACATATCTAGAGGTCAATCACACCTATTTAAATATTTCGTCAACTGATTTATCTTCTAAATTCAAATTATTCTTTTTATCTCTTTCTCATTCAATTTTTGTTCTCCCTCTATTTTAGAACGGATCTAGATATAATTTCTCACCTATGGTGATTTATTCTCTCTCTGATGGTTTCTTCAGTGATCCGTTTTTTCTCTCTCTGATGATATATTTTGTCTCTTCAGCGATCCGTTTAAAGGAAGATGAAAATATTTTCAAAAAAGAAGGATATGATTTGAGTCTCTTTAGCGATATGTTTTATCTAAATACTTGATTCATATATCTAAATATCTGTATTATTTATCTAAACACCTAATAAATATATCAAAACACCTGATACATATATTTAAATATTTGAGTCATTTATTTAAATATCTAGTTCACTCATTTAAACATCGCATGTATATATCTAAATATATGAGTTACTTATCTAAATACATAACTAAATACCTACATTTGTCTAAAGGAAAGGGATCCCTTGACAATGGGTTATCTTGATAATCTTGACAATGGATCTCCAAATAAATACAAAATAAATATTGAAAATAGAAAAAACTTTATAGATGTGTTCTTCTACTTATATATTGACAGTGATTCAAATTTCATACAATTTCATTATCGTTTACTAGTCCATCAAAACCGTTAAATTGAAAATATTATAAATTACATTATATTTTGATGGTAATTGATAGACTAGTAAATGATAATGAAATTACATGAAATTTGAATCACTGACAATCTATAAGTAGAAAACACGTCTATAAGTTTTTTTTTCTATTTTTTAAGACTTGTTTCATTTTTTTGGCGATCCATTATGAAGATTGTCATGATAACCCATTGTCAAGGGATCCATTCCCTTATCTAAATACCTGAGTAATATATCTAAATATCTAAATTACTTATTTAAATATTTGATTTAATTCTGAAAATAACGTATGTAGGTTGGGAGAACGCGATAATTTGCTTTTGAATAGTGTGGGTGTGCGTTGGAATTTTTTTTATTTTAAGCATATCGGTCCGTGACTCTTTTTTTATTAAAAATCGAAAGTTCGTTAGGGGAATTTCTAAGAGATTTGTCTTCAGGGTTATTATTGGGATTCTATTTAAAAAAGAGAAGGGATTCAATTGCCATCATTTTGGTGCCATATCAGTACCATTAAAATTAAATATCAAATAACTATTATTTAAATTCTTAAATAACAAAACTAATTGAAGAAATATTTTGTAAATATCATCTTATATATGTATACAAAAAAATATATCATTTCGATATTATTTATATAGGCATCAAGCGTTAATAAAATCAACGGACCAAATTTTACAATTTAGACACGTTACTTGATGGCTATTCAAATAAAGTTAATTTTTTTCCATATACATACAATTGAGATGATATAGAATACATCTAACGGTTCACATTTTTAAATTTATACATAAATAAATAAATAGACACCATAGGCATCAAAAAAATGATAATTTAATCCCTTCTCTTTAAAAAATACTTCTTAATCAGTAGGTTTAGGTATACGACGGTTCTAACTAAACAATAAATCTAATAGGGTAGACAAGCAACTGATGACGGAATACTTAAGTGATTGAGTGATATACTTCATCAATTATGGTGACAAATTTATGTACATACTAGATTTTGTATTATTAAATTTTCTTTTAGTCGCGGCTTTTCTCACATAACCGCACTTTACTATATTTTTATGAAAGATTTTACATGAAAAATGTGGAACGTCGTAGGATTTGGAAGAACATTGACGACTTTTTTTTTAGGAAGAAGGTCTACGATATAATTCTTTTCTATAGAAAGTAGAAATCCACTACCTAGTTAGTTGTTATAATATTTCTGCCGTAGGGAGGAACATTTTTTATTTATCCCATAGGATGGCCAAGCAATTTTCTAAAAATATAAAATGGTTATCCCAAATAACAACCAACTATTAAAATATGTTTTTAAGCTAAGCTAAGCTAAGCACGCTCCTCTTTTTTGTTGTCAATCACTCAATCACTGCACATTATGACATTAATGGCCAGATGTTTGCTACTGTCTACTGACTGTTTTTTTTAGGCAGCAGCCTGTTGCCAACGGTTTCGCCCATGCAATGATTATTTCAAAACACATGACAGACTCCATGTTGCCGTTACATTTTATTTTCTTGTGAAACAGATTTTAGCGGAATCTGGTAAGTTCGCATATCTTTCAATTAAAAAATTAGTACAAAAGATTCGTGAGCTGTTAATTTTGCATCGAAATTTGTACTTTAATAGAATTTGAGGTCTGAAATTCACACTTTCAATGATCGTTATAAATCTCAATGCAAAGTCAACGGTTCGCAAACTCTTCGAACTAATTTTTTTTTATTTAAAGAGATGCGAACGTACCCGAGTCCGTTTTTAGCCAGCTGTTGTTGCTCATGTGGGTAGGGTAGCTAATATTTTATGTCTTTTGTTAGTAATTAATTACACCAAACGGGCTGCGAGTTAGATTCCTCTCCAGTCCTCTAAAAAAGCTAGAATTTCAAGCCCAGTGAAGGTGTTTCTGTGTACTATTTTTTTTTCATTAAGAAATATAAAATGTATACTAATAAGGATAACATTTTTCTCATGCTCGAAAGAAAAAAGTTCACAAATTATTAACTTTTACCGTCTAAAAGCAAAAAAGTATATCTTGCAACATTATAAAACAATTCGCAAATTATTAACTTTTATAGTATAAAAGCAAAATTACAACATTATAAAACAATTCACCAGAAAGATAATTTTTAGAAAAAAAAAATACTGTGTATACTTCGACATCATGTAATATTTGCTTCATTTTTTCAGTAACTTCTTTTTTTTTTGCGTAAAAAGCATAATAAAAAGATTTTAATTAAACAAATTTGCAGATGATATTTTGGGATTTGGATAACTGTTAACATGTAGTAGATTGTCGCCGCGAATAGTACACAATCCTAACCAATATTCGGATAAAAGTTGAAATATATAGAATAAATAAATAAATATGCATACTAAATCTTAAACTCCGCTGCTTATGAGTCCGAATTCTTTAAGAAAAGGAAAGGGAGACGAATAAAGCAATCTTTTTTTTAAATATAAAAATTAAAAAATCATATGTATGAGTGGCTTATTTTTTTTACACGTGTTAGCAAGGTCCGAATTTCTCTCGGATCAGATATGGTGGCTTGGGGAAAAAAAATTCGGCCTTTGTTTTCTTACAAAACAGCTACTTGATCCAAATTTTTAATTTTGGCAATTTTTTTAAAAATCCCCCAAATAAATATCGAACAAATTTTTAAAGTGAAAAGTAATAAATTATGTATATTTTCTTATACGAATAAGATATGATCGAGATAAATTTTTTGTTTTTTTATATTTTATATTTTGTATATTATTTTGTACTTATAAAATATGATAAGATGTAAGAAAATAATGATTTAAAGAAACCAAAATTGTAACCTTTAAATCAAAATTTTGTCTTGTATCGTGCTAAATTCAATAAAATTGTTTCCATCTTTCTTCTGCTCAAAAAATCAAGTTCTTCTTTTTTGTCATCTCCCCCATGAATGAATTTGATATCGAAAAAAATAACCCTAAATTCTAAATCTTAATTATACTAATGGTGCCACCTCCAAATTTTTCATGTTTAATTTTTATGATAATGATTCCCTTTGTTTATTTTTATTTTTTTAATTATGTTGTATGGATTAATTTTTTAAAAATCTTAATCCGAGATAAAATTTGGACCAGCATACTCGTTTAAAAAAATATACAGAATTTATTGCTTTTAATTTTAATTTTTTGTTCGACATTTATTTAGAATTTATTACTTTTAGCTTTAAAATTGTGTTCGGTATGTATTTAGAATTTATTATTTTGGAGGCGTCTAAAAAAATAGTCAAATTATCCGAATTAAAAATTCAAATCAAGTAGCTGTCTCTAAAAAAATGGTCATAATTTTTTTTCCGGACCACTATACCTGACCTGAAGAAAAATACTCAGAATTTGCTAGTGTGTTAAAAAAAAAAACTAACCGTTCATATTAATACATATGAAAAGTTTTTTAATTTTTCAAATTTGAAAAGAATTGCGAATAGGTCTACATTATAACGGACAATATTCAGAAATTACGAACTGTTTAAAAATAAAATCCCAAAATTTACGGTAATTCAAAGAATGAGAATCAGCTGCTTATGGGTTTCACTTCCACCGTCCAAAATCATAAGCTTCCTTCCAAAGGAAATTACCATTTTAGTCCTTTCTAGGCAACGACTCGATGACCGATCCAAAACAGAGGTCCGAACCCCATGTCCCCGACCTCTCCTGGCTCTCGATCGCTCCGTATCCGGTTTCCACGCATTTAACTCCTTATCCGTCTCTTCGCAATCCCTATTTAATAAAACCAAATATCAGACTTGAAAACCACTGCTCCTTGCACTTCCTCTCCGCCTCGCCGAAGAAGAAAGCCTCTTCTAAAGATCCCTCTCCAATGGGAGGGGAACCCCAGTACGATCGCCAGTCCTCCTTCACACAAAGCCTCCGTTCTTCCTTCCTCTGTTTCTCATGCTGTTTCAAGGGATCCAATGGAGCGGAAGAGGCACCAGCGGCTTCTCTTCTCAGATCGTCCTCTGTATGGATTCGAGAAAAGGCGCGGGGTATTCCGGGAATGGTGTCGAAGTTCAATAGGAACCGGAAGGCATCTGGCGATTTTAGATACGATCCGATTAGTTATGCGCTGAATTTTGATGGGGGCGAAGAGTATAATGCTAATTTGGCACAAGAAGAGATGCTTCGGTTTAAGAATTTATCGTCTAGGTTACCGGCCTCTCCTTCTATACGGTTAGGGGAGAGGCCTTCTTCGGCTTTCAACCTTTCTAAACCATGATTCTGTGGTGTCTTCCTCTCTTTTTTTCCTCTTTGATCATTGTTTGTCTATCAGAGTTTTGTTCTTAGTTTTAGTTTTGTAGTTCAGGATTCTTTTGTTGGTTTGTAAATCATTGTCAAATCGGATGGAATTTCTGGATTTGTTTTGGGTTAGATATCGGACGCATCAGAGATTGGTTAAATTGATTAGCGTAGATGTGTTGTACGGCGATTTTTGATAATAATTATTCAAATAATTTTAATTGAAATTTAAAAAATAAGAAGGATAGCGCTTCACTATTAGTATCGCTTTGTAAAGATGTCACTTCACTATTAATATCGCTTTGCAAACACGTCACTTATAATATT
Source organism: Schoenoplectus tabernaemontani (assembly GCA_037127355.1). NCBI lineage: Eukaryota > Viridiplantae > Streptophyta > Magnoliopsida > Poales > Cyperaceae > Schoenoplectus > Schoenoplectus tabernaemontani. Next base: position 24,287,808 of record CM073753.1, read on the forward strand.
TTATTTTTTACTTTTTAGCTAGTGAGATTAGTGTTTTCCCCAAGTTGCCATACAAAAATCATCCGTAATGTCACTCTAACTTTAAAAAAAGATAAAAAACTTCATTTTCAATGGCTTTTTTTATACAAACACAGTCATTTATATTTTTAAAATTTTGAAAAATTGCTGTGTTATATCAAGTGGATTTAAACTAATTTAAAAGGACCATACTGATAAAGATTCATGCATAGGAAATTGTGCGTATAAGCTCGTTTAGGATAAATTGGGTATTCAATCGATGCAGAATTTTTGTTTTTGTTCTAATTCAATGGATGCCGATTATCTTCAATTTATGTTTTATTTCAAAAGTAAAATCCTAAAATTCACGAGTCATGCATCTAATATATAGTAGATAGCATTGCTTGTATGTGTGTTTTGGGGGAGGGGGGCTATTCATCCCTATTCATTTATCCCCATCAACAGCAGGCAAAAAAAAAAAAGTAACTACCGAAAGCAAGTTTGATCGTAGCTAGTTAGTACGAAAAATCAATATTCTTTGTTGGGGAGAAATTAAGATTTATTTCACTAAATAGAGATTCATTTCCCTTCTATTGATGAACAGATTTTTCTCTATTAAAGATAGATTGTTATAGTTATAAGTATCTATAAGAATCTCAATTCAGATTTCAAATATATGATCTTTAATACAAAAGACATTATTGTAGCCATTGAAACAAAACCTTGATTTTGCAAACTACTTCGATGATAATTAATAAGGTGGGATCCCGAAACAATCATATATTTTGACAATTTAGATAATCAACTTCATATAAATTTGTAAACAAACTTAAAAATAAAAAACTTATGAATACTTTCTTAAATGTATGGATTAACTGTATTTCAAGTTTCATGCAATTTAAATAATATTTGATATTTCATTATGATAATTTTAATTGTCTTTGAAAGAATACCAAATATCACTCAAATTACATAAAAGTTAAAATATAATTAATCCACAAATTTAAGAATATAGTTGCAATTTCTTTTTTATTTCTAAAATTTGCTATTAATTTATATAAAGCTGTCAAGATTGTCAAAATATATAACTGTGAAGGGATCTCATCCTAATTAATAATTTGTCTTTTCTTGTAGCTGTCAGAATAACAACAAGGGACGTCCTTTTGTTTTATATATTTTAAAAATATAATTGTTATTATCTATAAACGCGTTATTAGTTAAAATAATAGGCAGTGGAATAATTAAATAAACGACCGTGCAAGGATGAAATGAGAGACTTTAATATAATAAATAAAAAATAATAAAAATTAGAATAGAGCTGCGGTGCTCCAATGATCATCAAGTCATTCATGCTGCCAACTTAAAAAAAATACATTAATATCGTCAAATTTAGATTTATATTATTCAATAAATACTTTATATAGATAAAAAAATTATATTTCAAGAGTTTTATAAATATTTATTTAGTGATATATTTTCATATGCAAATATATATATGTTATTTTATTATTATAAATACACATGAAATTCAAAAAATATATAATATTTGTCTGTCCCATAATATTTTATTATAAATAATTTACTTCAATATAAATTAAAATTTTAAGGATATTAAGTATATATATAGAGAGTTAGACTATTGTGAAAATGTTTGCATTTCGAGCCCAAGTATATACGACTCAAATTTTATCGTAACACGTCCGAAATTCAAAATTATCATTCTCATAAAAAAATTCATATCAAAATATTAAGGGATACAAAAAATTTGGGGTATTTCAAATTTTTTAAGTATTTATTTTGGATTTTTTAAAATCAGCACTAAAATAATAATATATTGAATTATTGTTGCTGATTTTTAAAAATAAAAAACAAATACTTAGAAAACTTGAAATACCCCAAATTTTTGTATCCCTCAATATTTTGATATGAAGAATTTATTGATAATGATAATTTTGAATTTCGGACGTTTTACAATAAAATTTGAGCTATATGCACTTGAGCTCAAAATGCAAACGTTTTCACGATAGTCTAACTATATATATAGTCCGACTATGGTGTTTTGCAAAGCAAAGAGGCGCTGTGTGTTTTGCACTCTATTCTTAATTTTAAGTCAAAAATGACCGATTTGAACCGTTCAATCTAATCTTCATATCAAAATCTATTAGTAAACCAAATTTTATATTTTTTAAATTTTTTTGCTATTTTTTCTGGTGAGGAAAAAATGACTTGATCTGAGAATTCTGGTTCATCCAAAAATGACGATTTTCCCCCTATCCAAAAAAATATTAAATAAATTCTAAAAAATATAAAATTTGGTTTACTAATAGATTTTGATATAGAGATTAGATTGTGCGGGTTAGATCAATCATTTCTGACTTAAAATTAATTATAGAGCGCAAAGCACACAACACCGTTGTGCTTTGCAAAGCACCATAGCATATATATATATATATATATATATATATATATATATATATATATATATATATATATATATATATACTTAAAACAACCGGGGAAATTGTCGCTCAGCATCTTAGCTTTATTTTTTGCATGTAGTGATAATTATTATTACAAGATCGACCGATTTAAAGAAAATAAATAGTTATTCCTTGGTGACATGATATATTGTACGAGTCTCTGAAATTAAAATACAAAAATCTATCCAAACTTGATTCCAGATCTTTGCAAAAGGAAAAAAATATATCACCACTTTTCGTCGTAAGGTTTGCTAGCTGTGAGCTGTCGGATTAATCTACCAAGCGCGCAGGTATGTTTGGATGAATGGGAAATAGCACTTTATTTTGAAAATTAAAATAGCAATTTATTATTTAAACATCAATTCATTATTCTGAATTAGTAAAAATAATCATTATTTTATTATTTCAACTGAGGTTTAAAATAATTTTTATTCTCATATATCAATCATTTGAAATAATTATTATTCCAAACATATAATTCAAATATTAGAGCATCCGCATCCCATTATCAAATTGATTGTCAAATCTCATTTGACAATTGTCATTTGAATTTCAGGGATGCAGAGACTAGATAAAATTAGACCATTGTCTAAATTTGATAATTCATTTGATAAGCCACGTCAGCGAAGAAGCAAAAAATTAATTATGAAAATGTCATTTTGACAATTTCGTTTTATTCAGGGATGCAATTCTTAAAATAAATTGTCAATTGATGACATGGTATAAAAATTTAATTTTGACAGTCGGCATCAATACGAATGTTGTTATTTCAATAATTCAGAACATCGTCATTTTTTCACTTTTATCATACTAATCTAAAAATCACTAAAATCTTTCATTATTCTTATTTACTATTTTAAATTCCTCCCTTCTTACACTATACTTTACACCATCCAAACATATAAGCCTACAGGGCTACAGCGTAATTCTTTGATAAGAGTTCGTGTAGCATGTGAATGCTATCAATTCAAGCAATCAATGCTATAAATCTGATCTTAGATTTTGTCACAAGAAGTCAATAATTAATGAAACGCCTTTTGTCCTTTTTTTTTTCTTTTTTTTTCATGATGAAAATTAAGTTTTTAAATTTCATAAATATTCATAATAATTCTATCTGAATTTTAAACGTACGATCTTTCATATGAAAAATATTATCTTTTACCGCTAGATCATAGAAAGATTGTCATTTTCATTCTACATTAATTATATCACTGACTTCGCGATCTCCCTTTTTTATTTAGGTTCATATAATTTTTAAGGTAGATGATAAAACTTGTAATCCACATTTCTCAAAAGGAGAAATAAAAGAAGAAATAGGTAGGATTAACTTCTTCAATCCATCATGTTGATATACAGTGCACTCTTTAAAGTTACCAATGCTGGTTAAGCAGACTCATTACGCAAAGCTTGAAATTTCTTTCTAGCAAGGCAAAGGAAATGCTTACTGCATATTAATCAAGTAATTAAGGTAGTGGCAGAGTGAAACTATGACAGAGGGCTGACTAGAAAATTTTTCAAAAATTATCTTTATAATTTTATATATTTTCAAAAAAAATAAAATAATGTGTTTATGTTGAAGAAAAAATTTCAAAATTTTCCCCTCCAAAAAATTAAAATTTTACCTCCAACTGAAAGTCTAACTCTACCCCTCATCATCTATCCAAACTAGAACATTCACTTGGTCACACAATATAGTCTAAACTTTACTTCCATGAAAATCGCATCTGTCTCATTGTTTGCTACTGTCTTTCTTCTCATCCACCCCCTCCCTCCACCACATAAACGGCGTAAGTGAATTATAAGCATGCAGTCACAACAACACTGAATAAAACATAAAAGGATTTATCATGTAGCTAGGGGACAGATGCAGAGTAGACCAGGGAGGTCAGTTAATTTTTTTTTAATTTTAAAAAATAATATTTTTGATCATTTTTTTGTTAATTTGACATCCTCCTGCTCTGAAATTAATTTTTGACCCCTAAATTGATTATATTCATTGTGAAAATTTTATTTAATATCCTGAATAATAAAAGAATTATATAAATATTTAAAAATATAAAGTCTCATAGATGAAAATTTTCTCCATCGACTTGATTATCTATTGTTTTGAGTTTTATTTTTTTGTTATTTTTAATATGTAAAAGGATGGATATTATTTTGATATTTTTAGGTAAGAATGTATATTGAATTGTTATTTTTTTATTTGATATCTGATTAGTTAATGAATTTATACGTGATAAATTATTAAAATTCAATTATTGACTTTTCAATCAAAATCTTATATCCACCCCTCATGTAGCATAGATCTTTTTATCAGGAATTTTTTTATCTTACTGAATCAATACTTTGCTTTTAGAAATAAAGGATTTTTATCAGGAATTTTTTATCTCAGTGAATCAATACTATTCTTTTAGAAATAAAGACTTTAATAAATTGTTACATACGTACATGTATGTCTTCAGTTTTTATCAGAAAATAAACAGTAGGACCCGCTAAACAATCGTTAATGTCCCATCGGCTTGGGTATCGATGCACGGGACGATAAAAAAATATAAACAGTGTATGAATCCAAATTGTACGAAAATTTCACAAGTAATAGAAAATAACAATTACGCTCAAGTTTTATAATGACGAGCGTCAACCTTACATAAATTTAGATGTAAACAAAATTGACATTTAACAAAAACATGTACACGATTCATGCTAAATTTGTTCTGTTAAACGTGAACGTCCGTATATATATTTGAATTTGAATATAATTTAAATTTATGACGCATTTCATTGGTACTATTGAAACATTCGACAACAACTTTTTTTCCCAATTAAAGTACTATAGAATCTCGGTGATACTTCAAAAGTTCCTTAGAAAGAGTATTATTTTTTTAGAATTAGTATATTTTGTATATACGCCAGTTCGATCATTAATGGGGCCAATTAGCTGTTATAATTGAAATGTATTTTCGGGCTTATGAGAAGATAATTTATAAAAAAATTATATATATACACAGAGAAAGTTTGTCTATTGTATTTTTGATAGCACATCACTCAAAATGATACCCATCTGAATTTTAATTTTTCATATTCAAAATTTTAATTTAAGTAACTTAATAAATTTTGTATATCATAATTTTATAGAATACTATTTTTTATCATTTTTGGAGTTAGTTTGTTATGCTTGATGATTTTTAGAAGTAAACTTTTTTGTCATATAAATTTTATTTTAATTTTTATTATTTTAGGCCTATCTTTTAAAAATCATTAACCATATTAAATTAACTCCAAACATGATAAAAATTTATATTCTAGAAGATTATGATATATAGATTTTATTGAGATACTTATATCGAAATTTCGACCATGAAAAATTAAAATTTGAATTGATAGTGTTTTCGCCGAAACACTACCAGAAACACAATAAAAAAACTATATATAGAGAGAGAGAGTCTGAACCATTCAATCTAATATTCATATCAAAATCTATTAGTAAATTATATTTTATATTTTTTACAATTTTTAACTATTTTTTTATGAGGAGAAAATGACTTGATCTGAGAATTCTGGTTCATCCAAAAATGTCAGTTTCCCCCCTATCCAAAAAAATAGAAAATTAATTTCAAAAATATAAAATTTGGTTTACTAATAGATTTTGATATGGAGATTAGATTGAGCGGTTTGGATCGATCATTTCTGACTTTAAATTAATAATATAACGCAAAGCACACGACGCTATTGTGCTTTGCAAAGCACCATAGTCTAATTCTCTCTCTCTCTCTCTCTCTCTCTCTCTATATATATATATATATATAGTCCGACTATGGAGCTTTGCAAAGCATAGAAGCGTTGTGTATTTTGCGCTCTATTTTTAATTTCAAGTCAGAAATAATTGATCTGAACCGTTCAATCTAATCTTCATATCAAAATCTATTAGTAAACCAAATTTTATATTTTTTTAGAATTTTTTTGCTATTTTTCTGATGAGGAGAAAAATGACTTGATCAGAGAATTCTGATTCATCCAGAAATGATGATTTTTCTACTATCCAAAAAAATAGCAAATTAATTTCAAAAAGTATAAATTTTGGTTTACTAATAGATTTTGATATGGAGATTAGATTGAGCAATTTGGATCGATCATTTCTGACTTAAAATTAATAATAGAGCGTAAATCACACAATGCTTTTGTGTTTTGCAAAGCACCATAGCCTAATTCTATATATATATAGGGAGACCTTACGGTGCTTCGCGAAGTAAAAAGGCGTTTTGCTTCAGTTTTAAATCTCATATACTGATAGCTCATTAGTTCACAATAATCTAGATATTGAAAACTTGTTGAATATCAAATTTTACTATTTTTGAAGTTTTATAATTATTTTTTTATTTTTGAAAGATAATAATTTTTTAGGTGCACCTATCATAATTTTATTATTATTTTGGGGGTATTTTTTAAAAATCCTAAAAAAATAGTTAGAAAGCTCCAAATGTAATCAAATTTGGTATTCCATAAGATTTGAATATGTAGTTTATGTTGGGTGAATTAGATTGGCAATTTAAATTTTGATTTTGTGAGATTTTTTAAGCTGAAGCAAAACCCTCTTTGCTTCGCGAAACACCGTAATATCTCTCTCTCTATATATATATACAGTGACGGATCCAGCTTTAAAATAAGCCCAGGCACACTTATAGTCCAAATTCACGAGTAGATCAATTGCTCAACGTTCCGGTACTTAAAGGCCTAATTTTTTAATCAAGCCCTGACATTATACCTAATGTATTAATTTATTTAATGAATCAGAACAAAAAAAATTTACTCTAATACTTCATTTTAAAATTCAAGTTCATACACTGGCTTGACAAGTACAAAAGAGAGGCATTTGCAAAGTCTTTGCTTCGGTGACAAATAGTTTATGCTTAACTCCGTGTTATTAGCCAAAATCTTTCAGGAAAGAATCGATCTGAAGAGACGTGCGTGAATTCTCTTATTTGTTCCGGGAATTGGAAGTATAAAGAACTCATTCTACAGCTAAAATTGATGGAAAGTTGAATACATCACATTGAAATATCTAAAGAAAAAAATGATGTATAATAAAAAAAAATTCTTCCAGTACGAATGAATAATCAGTAACATTGTCACTATAGTTAAGATCGTGAATTCAAATCTCAATACATATTAGAAGAGAGCATTAATATTTTAAAAGAATTGAATATCGGATACAGCCTCTAATGTAAAGAAGATCTTCATAAAAAGAACCCTCTTAACCAACCACGTGTACGCATAGAATCACATTATATCGGGATAGAGCTATTTCATAGAACATACAAATTAAGTTTCACACAGAGGACAAGAAGATTTGAAATTAGCATTTTTTTTTTGTATTTTTATTTTTAATGTTCGGAAAGGAATCTTTGATATGATATTTACCTAATTTGAAGGGTACATGGTAAAGTGAACATGACATTATTGTCATAGATTTGATGTGTTGTATAATTGACACTAGGTATCAAAATACTACTTTTCCCACCACACCAATACACCATAATAGACCAAATATGTCACTTTTGGGACCATGTCAGTGGGCCTAGAGATTTACCACTAAATATAATTGTGGTTTGGTTTATCTCACCGAGGATGCTTGAAAAACTCGTTTGGGCCCCCAATTATTAATGTGCCATAAGTAGATAAGATAAGCAAGAAACCATTCGATCTCCTGCGGCCCTTTCTGTACATCCACTCATGGAGCAGGTTTGTGCTATTGGCTCAGCTGTGCTCGCTGCTCCGAGCCATAGTCCTGTCATTTAGGTTTTATTCACGAATAATTCGTTTTTTTATCTATAGCTGAATGTTTTACGAATAATTCGTCAATTTAATATATAATATATATTTAGTCAAAAAATATTTTATTCACAAATAAAACATAGTATATATTATTTTAATTAAAATTTTCTATTTTTAATACATTTTTAAAATTTTAACATTTTAATATATATTTTATTTATATTACATGAAACAAACTATTCCTGTATTATACCACCTATATTATATTCAAATATAGAATTTTTGACCTGCATAATTTCTAAATCCTGAATTTGTTACTATGCTGCGACCTACCAAATTTGGGTTAATAAATTAACTACTTTTTTTTTACCAGTGATTATATCAAATTTTATGGCCGAGGTTTTCTATGTTTTCCTGGCCGCTAAATATGTACATGCAAATAAATATAGAGAGAGCATGGCGATCACCAAGTGTCCCGGGAAAAATGCCCTGCATAAGGCAAACTGCAAACAAATACATCTTTTTGAACAAGTCAACAACCCGTGGGGGATATAAATGCTACAAAAAATCAGGAAGTTGTTAAAAAGTATAAGAATAGTCAAGTAAAGAAGTGATGGACTGATGGGAGGAGGGCTAAATGATAGAATAAGACTTGGCCCAGCCATCTTTAGAAAAGTCTAAGTTTCCTGTAAATAAACACATGGTTTGAACAGTTGAGCAAATCAATAAGAGCTTCTGGCGAGATTTAGCTTGGTCTGTTGTACCAGCTAATAATTCTCTTTGCATAGTTGTCGGTCGTCTGCTAGACTGCTACAGATATCACGGTCAATTATTATCAGAAACTTGTCCCTGCCAGACTACTAAATAGTCTTTTTGCTCTATTTTTTTAATTTTCTTTTCCTTATTCTTCTGATTTAGAAAGTGGAATATGAATACATGATCTTTTGGACTGTGTGTGCATGTGTTATTGTTATAGGAGAGGAAGATAATGACGCCAGCCACTGGAGAAAGGGACGGAGAATCCATATCAAGTAGAATACTTCAAGATTTAGAATAGACATGAGGGACCATCCGGATCATTCAATGGAAATGCATCAATAGATTTTTTTAGATGGACGGTTTTGAGATCTACACGAAGTAGTTCGGATGTTGTCCTTTTCTAGTTGAGTACACTGGAGAATCAGATGTGCGAGCCTGCGTGTAGAGGTGGCAATCGGGCGGGTTGGGTCGGGGTCGGGTTCGGATCAGACGGGTTGGGTCAGTTTGACTTTTTAGAAGAAATCGGGTTGGGCCGGATCAGGTCAGGGTCGGGTCGGATCGGGTCAATTTATATGTTGTGTTTTTTCAAATCGTTGATAGATTTCGATTGGATTAAAGATCATTTGATCTCAAGTCGGGTCGGCTCAGTTTGACTTTCTTAAAAAATTAGATTGGGTCGGATCGAATTCTGTCACCTCTACGTTGCGTGTATGATTGTGTTTGTGTTAGCGGCATCATGGATCTTCATGGACAGATGGACTATTAAGCTTGAAACTGCACAAATCCTGAACCAAGCGACAGTACAAATAATGGACAGGAAATTTTCGCACAGCACAACTGCACAAGATCTCAACACGCATCAGGTGGGTGGGGATGGGGGCGTTTCATGTGTCATGAACTTCAAAAACACAAATTAAGTCTCTTTAAGACGCAAGAAAACAGAAAGGATAAGGGCATGACTATAAGAGACTGATAATTATTGAATTATATGTGATTTTCTAATTCATAAAGCAACAAAACTTGGAGAACATAAAGCAGACTTGCGCTTAATTAACTTTATTACAGCCAAGTGATACAGGGATTACCACATACCAACTTGCAAGTTAACTCTTGATATACAATTGCTCTCAAGGTGCATTTTCTGCATTTATTGGTGCCAAATATTGTAGCCCAGACCAAAGGCACGGTTAACAAAAAAGGACAATCAATTCAACAAACCTGAACTATAAATACACTACATATTAATTATATCCTATCAATGACCTGCTAACACCACCGCCTTTATACATTCTATAAATAAAGAAAACCACTGTGACAGTTTGAATCACTTACACAACTATAAGTTAGATTTCTTATACATAACAAGCAAGAGGCGATTAATGCCTTACATTAATTACTCCATGTGGAAATTGTTTCTATTCCTATGATTGAGCTCTGTGCATAGTTCTCTTTCTGCAGGTAAAATCCCCTTCTGCAGTTTATTGCCCTATCCCAGTTGTTCCGCTTTATTCTCACCTGCATTACTTTTTTGGTTCAAAATTTTAGTAAACTACCCATGTCAAAATTTAGCTTAGACTTTCATTCAAAGTGCTGCATTATGTGATTTCATCCAGTACATATTGATTCATTTTACAAAATATTATTATTTTATCATTTTTAGTCAATGAAGGTGTGTTTATTACATCATCTGACAAACAAAGCATATTACTTTTGAAGAATTAAAACTTGGTGCAGACCTGGTCAAACGACTTTCATTAAAAGTTCAGTCAAAATGATGTTATCTATACAAATACTAGTTGGTAAAGAAATAAATAGAAGAAAATACCTCTTGCGTTTGCTTTTCACGGCAGAAGAAGAAGAAGGATTACTGTGCCAGTTTCTTTTCCTCTGATTAATGAACCAATTATTTATCTGTTTTAGCTGTAAACCAGTCTCCTGCACCAACCGCGCCTTATCTTCTTCCTAAACAAAATTTGAATTGAAATATGAGAACCAAGAAAACCATATACTCTTTGTGAAATTTTAACTCCAATTATGTAAATTCATGAGTTGTGTTCATCATCAGAATAGCTTTAATTAAAAGAAGAACAGCTTTAAAAAAATGAACTTCCCAAAAAATTGATTAGACGACAACATCAAAGTGGGCAGAAAAAGAGTAGACAATTTTCATTCATTTACTTTTCTAAATTTCTAATGCTAAATAGAATCTATGATGAGCATCCATTTTTCTTTTCTGAAAATTATCATGTTGATAAAAACACGTCACAATTCCCATTTTAGTCCTCAAAAGAACAAGTATGACGTCTCAATCATGGCACAATTTGGATTTACAAGGACAGAGTTTGATTCTTCATTAGTTGTGGGCCAATAATTTTGCTTTTATAAGGACAAATAATCTATAATTCTAAAGAGGCCAACAATTTGGAGTTTACAAGGACCAAAGTTTGATCCTTGATTTACAAGGGGAAAAACAATGTGTGACACTAAAGAGACTCTTTAGTTTGCTATGTCATCTGCATATGAGGACTAACCGTAGGATATGGCCACTTAGAGTGGGACTGCCACCAAGCTTTTAGAGTTGAAGTCGTATCACCGGGCAACTTCCCAGCTCTCCTCTTACGCAAAATCTCTTCCCTTATATCTATTAACTTCTCTTTGTATCCCTGAAAGTTGAGAGGATCATAGTAAGATATAAATCTATCTCTAAGCCATAAATCACCTTTTCTTTCTCCCCTCAAAAATTCAATCACAGGCGGCAACCAAGTTAAAACTGAACCCCAAAATAAAATCCCACAATAAACGTTATCACAATCTTAGCAGGCAACGCAACAAGTGAAGATCTGCAAAATATTTTTTTTGTTATGGTAACCTCCATTCAATTATTTAGTTGGATAAATAATGAAGGTGCAGTTAGGTAAGTCAAATAACCACCCACTCAATTTCAGCTCATAACCAATTAACAAGTTGCAGGCACACTTACCAGATACAATATAATTAACCAAATTGTTACTTACTGAAGTGACCAGTCTGACATTTAACTAGTATCTTTATAAAGGTTTATTTTTAGCAAAAGATGCCAATTATTCAAGATTGATAACAAAAAAATCTTTATTAAACATGCAAGGTATATTCTTCAACAAATTCATCCTCTTGCATAACTCATTCATTCATATAATGATGGTATTGCAGTCTTCTTTTTCCATCAAACTACAGTTTTATTTTTTATTTTTTTGAGGAAAAGAGCTTCAGTTTATATTTCTAGGACAAAAGAATAAAAGAAGCAACCAAGTTCTATTTCAGTTATATAAGACAATAATTTTGGCCATGCCATGAAGTGTTAAGTGGGACAGGTTTTGTTGGAATAATTGAATATCCAACTAAGCATCCAGTTGTCCAATTCTTTTTCAATATGATGGTCAAAGTTAAATTAGATACAAGTTCTCATACAACAAAAACTAGCTGCCATTTTCCTTTTTGCAAAAATTATTTTTATCTAGCTCAATGTTTTATCGGTTTAAAAGGAACTTGACTCGAAACAACTTACCTGCTTCAATTCATGCTTAAGCTCTTGCCGCACCCGCTCCATAAGAGATCGCTCGCTCTCAGTTGGAACTAGCGGACCAAACCCCAGGCTATCGGACGCATCTAGACCCGGATCATACATGTTTGCTTCACTATCTGCTTGGTCATCATCATCATCAGACATTGTTGCCCCTGAACTTTCCCCAGGAGAGACACCTAATGTAAAAGTATTTCATCAAATGAAAAACACCATAAAATTAAAATGAAAGATGTTGTTAAACGTAGGTAATATTATTGTCTGTTCCAATCAAGTATAAGAATAGTATGAACTAAAATAAGAGATACATATTCCAATCAAGGTTGGCATCACAATTTACCAGCAAGCAGAGAACAATGGTAATGATAAGCACCTGTGGTTATATACATAACCCACAATCATACTATAACAGGGCAGAGAAGCAATCATGGTTTTATGGTAATTATATGCATCTTATCATTGCGTAAGCCCAGTTTTAAGAAAGTATTTTACCTATCAAAAATAATTGTATGACACGTTCAATCTATACCCAATGGCTTTGTTTGGGAGCTCAATAAAAGGGACACAAGAGTAGGGATAATCTATCAGCAGTGAGGGGAGGTGATAAATTTTATTCCTTTTTATATCAAACAGGGCCAATATGTCTGATAAAGGGGCAAACTTCTTGATCAGTACTGTAATCAAGCTAGTACAAGAGGGATATATTCTCTATTTAGTATTGACATCTACCTGGTATCAACTAGAATCTAGTACTAGAATGATACAGTTGGATTTGCTGATTCATCATGGCATGTATTTGCTGACTACCTTCTTTTCACCAAGTTTCTGGTAACACCAATTGATATTTGATGAACATGCTTCAGTTCTTCTTTAATGAGGAGATATGACAAGCTAGTAAATGCTTCTTTAAAGCAAGTACATTGCATTTCACATGTTTCAACAAATAATCTCATTTTTTTAACAATAAAAGCTGTCCACAACCAGTGAGAAATTAAAGAAAACAGAACCATTGGAAGTACGATGCAAGCTCTAGGTTACAAAAGTAGGCAAACAAAGCATAACGGTCCCACCTGTCAGACTTAATAAGGATTGTTCAATCTCCCAACAAGCCATCACTGCCTCCATTGCATGAACACGTACGTGCTGCTGTAATTGTTCTTTGAATGAGCAGAGTAGTAAAACATAATGTGTCTGCATGCAAAAACAAATGATAAGCACACTAATAAGTATTTGATTATAATCATAATAAACTGGTCAAAAAAATCATAATAATATACCACAAATGATCATAGATAGGACAATTACTAATATGTATCCAGTATGCTGTGTTTGCCATAATATCATAGTTTTTTAGGTACCTTAAAATAAGAAACAGAAAGAAACTGTGTACCTGTGAACTTACAAAATCAAACTAAAATGTTTACTATAAAAAAATAAACACATTGTATGGCAAGTGCAAATGAGACATGAAATTTTAATTTACTAGCAAATTAGACGTTGTACTTTATTAATGACGGTTGTACTAAAAAATGTCACTATCTATCAGAAGAAAATAAAACAGCATTAAACTCTGCTACGCCATAAAAAAGTTATGCATTTTTCCTTGGCAATAAATGCATTTATTTTTATTAAAAGCCAAGCAAAGAACTTGTCCCAGATTACCATCCATGGAAGAAAAATAGATTCTACCAATTAAATTAAGAACCCACAAGAGATCCATATAGAAACTTAATTTTCCCTTCAAACTCTGCTTTTACTGGCAAAGGGGAACAAAGGAAACCATTAAAACACCCCAAGGAATTTTCTTAATTTCTCAGATATTCAGAAAGTATCTCAGAGAAAACGCAAGCACGACTGAAATTCAATAAGAGGATTGAATGACTAATTTATATCAATTATTGGCAAAGAATAGAACAAATAAAGAACAGAGCCCTTAAAATAACAACAGTTTTTTTTAAATAAAAATATTAATACTTCATCGTCCTGTGTGAATAAACTTCTTCCATGATAGTACTAAACATAGTTATACCTACCGAAAAAAGTATGCTAGTTGACTCGAAAGAGCAAAATAATGAAAACAACGACTTCAGAATCCATTTGAAAAGATGATAGGGGAGCAATACTGAACTAAATACGAGTTCCAAGTACCAATTGAAATTCGTTTCAAAGTATGAAGGTTCCAGACTTGCAGGCGGATAAAAGGAAGGGAAAGAGAGGAGCAGTACGCGGAAGTACAGTTCTATCAGATATGAGATAACCATAAAATCATGAGTTCATGACCATAAAAGGTAATTGAGAAGCCTTCACTAGCTTTGATTAATCTAAAGTTAACTTGAGCTTATCAAGACAACCCGCTGAAGCTACTTCAATTTTCAAACAAGAAATCGCTTGCATCAATCAGCAGTCGACAACTAATAACCTCCAAAAGAGAGAACAAAAACGAAAAGACGAAACTTTTACAGAGTATGAACTCACCATGAACTGGTCAAGCTCACGGTCATCTCCTGGTAACTGGCCGCCTCCAGTACCAGCGCCAAGCGCAGAATACTTGGCCACGACATTCTGCGACTGCGCCAATTGTGCGTCAATCCTATTCAACTGATCGACCGGGGTCGCAATCCTGAGGCACGCCACATGAGCTGAGAGAAGCTGCTCGTACAAGGGATGCGATAGTATCTCAGCCTTTTGCCTCGCGTTTTCCCATGCTACCTCTCCAGTAGCACCTCCAGTTCCCTCTGCCGAATCCCCTCCGTTCGCCCCATCTCCTCCAATCATAGAGTCCCCTCCGCTTCCGCTCTGCTGGAGAATTTCCGGTCTGGGAAGCCACTGCGGCGCCCCTCCTCCAGTCGTACCCGCAACTGGAGAGGAATCGGCCGCAGTCTGGAGATGAAGGAAGCTCCCGTCCCCATGTCTAAGCATGGCACTGTTTAACCACGCGGGGCCCTGAGGCTTACCATCGGGCCCCAGCTGTTCCATCGCGGATCTAAGCACCGCTTGCTCTTCTCCTAGGTGTTGCTCCCCGTACTGTGACGCCATGCCCATTTCATGAGACATGTGGCCATGGAACGCCATTAGAGAGCTGTTCTTTATTTTTTATTTTTTTTTCCTCCTCCCCTTCTCCTGTTTATAAAATTTTGTACTTTACGGTATGGGGGGGAAATCAATATAAACCTTGCGATGAGGCTAGAAAGGGATGGGGGAGGTCAGAGAGGCAAGGGGAAAGCCAAGGTTCAAGGGGGAAGGGGAGGGGGTGAGAGAGACTATTAGTTGGTGTAAGTTGTTGAAGCTTAAAAATGAATTAAAAATACTAATAATGTTTTCTTACGTAATCGAGGGGATTAAACTAATCAAAGAGCCGGTTTGAACTTTGAACATATCAATATCCGAATGCGTTAGTTGGGATGGTGATAAATACACGCTCGCTTTTCTGATTTGATCGCTAAGGAGGGGATGATCAGTGAGTGGTAAACTGTAAGTCTGTAATAGGCGGGGGGCAGAGTGCAAAGACGAAGAGTGAAAAAAGAGCGCGAAGGAGGGGCGTGATCTCAGGGACTGGTCCCGGAACACGTGGCGGTACGTGGAGAGGTGGACCATTTGTAGTAGTGGGGTCCAGGGGGAGAGACTCAAGGGTCGAAAGAGCCAATGGGAGAAGGAGCCGTAGGGGGGAATGGAAGGGTGGGGCCCCCGAGGGGACGGGAAGAGGACACGGCGAGGTGCCAACAGGGCGGCTCCCACTTCGCTTGATTAACAATTGGAGGCGCCAGGCCCAGGATTATGATTGCTTGTGAAAACCGGAGCTTCTTTTTTATATTTCTTTGTAGGGGGTGGGGTGGCGGTTGCTGTTTGCAGTTTGCTTCATTGCTTGTAAATAATACATTAATACGTATGTTCACTTGTTGAGGGTACTCCGCTTGATTAAATCTGCTGCTTTTTAAATTCTGTTCATCTCTACATTTTCTTAGATTCGATCTCATTTTATTTTAATTTTTAGTGGGATCTACTATCAGAGAGAAAAAATAAGGAAGAGTATAAATTTAAAAATCCCTTCGACATATGAAACATAATATATAGTTATTTTTTATATTGATCCCTCCGACTGTCCGACATTAGAAAGATAATACAAATTGAGAATCTTTCTTTATATTGAGTTATACCGGGGAAATATGAATATATGTTACTTTTTTCATTGTGGAAGTTAGTGACGGTAATGGATAATAATAACAACGATGATGATAAAAATAATAATAGAATAGTAAATACAGTTTATTGATGGTGATGATATTAATTAAATAAATACTAATATGTGAATAATAATAATAAAATAAGAAATACAATCAATATTTTTATATTTTCCTCAAAAAATCAAGATTATTATTAGCGATAATAATGATGATAGTAATAGAATAACAATGACGACGTTGATGGTGCTAAAAATAATACTAATAATAATGATAATAACAATATCATTAAAAATAACATTGATGATAGTAGATACAGTATTAATAATGACGATGATGTTTTAGTACAAATAATCAAAACCTTTCTCGTTGTTACATACAGTATAATAACGACAATAATCTGTATAATCCAATAATCGAGGACATTCAAAAGCCATAAAAATAAAAATAATTTAGCCGTCCGTATTCTTTATCTAGTCACAGCTCTACAAAAATTCAATATAGTACCGTCAAGTTAGTAATGGAACTACGAATAATCTTGCTAGAAGTTAAATTGAAAATAAGCTATTATTTAAATAAAAAAAATCCGTGTAATATAAATAAATGTTAATCACCAATTTTAATTAAAAATAAATTAAAATTTCAAATTTCAATTGGGCGTACATGGTTGAAAACTTGAAATGTACATACGTAGCAATTCCTTCTTCTTCCTTAACGCTATGCACGGACAAAGGCTTTTTGAGTGTCCTTGATTCTTCACCTATCCCACATTCCTACTCTGCTCTACCGTTAGCCCTGTCGTTAGATGCCCCGTTAGTTACATTTCCAGATTTCCCTCCTCCTCGCATTGATTAACTTCTGCTTCCAAAAGCTGCCTGCCTCTTCTAAAATATTTGCTTGAGAATCTTTCCGCGAACTGTCAATTGAAGCCTCACATAAAAAGTGATCGGCTCTTTAGGGTCATTAATGAATAATTCAGTGCTTTTGCAGACTTCTAAAAGAAATTCTCGAGTGCGAAATATGAGAATCCTTTGATAATAAACTAATTCAAAAGTTGTGACAGTCATAAAAAATATTATCATTTTTTTGTATTAAATATTCGAAATTAATTTATAACGCATAAAAATATCATTCATGTAACAAATGCATTGGGCATTTTAGGATCCACACATGACCTCTCCATAATCTACACTTGTTTATTACCAAATGCGAATAGTTGTTGGCAAACACCTCATATTCGATTGAGTCAAAACTCAAAACACATTTAACAGTTGTCTACAAAGGTACCGAATATACTAATTTTAATATTCTAAATACCCTAAAACACATGTTTAGCTATCGCATTATACAAAAATGTTTGTTGTAAAATTATCACTTTGCGTGGTTATATATGTATATTACCGTATATAATCTTATATATATTATATATTATTCCTACACTCATCTATTGTACATGTAATAGAAGAAGGTGAGGTCCAATGACTATGGTTATTGATGCTTATTGTGTCTATTTATTTATTTGTGTGTAAATTAATAAATATAAAATGCTGAATATATTCTAAAACATCTTTTCTCAGTTACATATTATGATTCTTTTTTATAACCATCAAGAGAGGAGTTTAACTCATAAAATTTGATCTTTGATTTATTAACATACATATACAAATAAAATTGAAATGATGCAATTCATTGTGTACATATATATCATGATATATAGAATATATTCCATCAAATAATTTATTATTTCAAAATTAAAAGAATGTTCAATTTTATTGGCACTAATGTAACACCAATCATGAGGGCCTTATACCTCTTCCATATAATATACAGTTGTTATTCAACTTCTTCTTCAAGTCGGCCGAAAATGGTCGAGGAAAATTTATTGATTAGAATTTGGAGTATATATAATAATCAAATGATATACGTTGTATCAAGTTTGTAATTTAGTGCTTTCTTTTACATATTCAAGATGGTCTCTTTTATTTTACTGATATTTTATATTTTTGTTAGCGATGTATTATGTATATTCATTAATCATTGATACTGATTTGCATCTCATCTCCATCAACCGATTATTGATTCCGTCAACATTCATTTATTTGACATTTAGACGACATCCGTATATATAGACAGTTATGAATGGTAATATCGACATTATTCTATACTAGATCATTGTTGTTTACATCGGCGTTAGGAGGCCTAATTTAAAGCCTATACAACCAAAAAGATTTGGGTTTTTTTTCCGGGTTCCTATTGTATTACGATTAGAGGTGTCAATTATTGAACCGACCCGATCCGACATGACTCAAATATAAATGGATTGGGTATGAGTTTGATTTTTTTAATCCGAATCGGATCGGGTCGGATTCGGGTAAACCCGACCCGACCTGATTAATTATATTTTTGAAGTAATTTTATGATTTAGTACTAATTAAAGCTTAAATATACACTAATTAAGATTAATTATAAATAAATTAATATTTATTGCTTAAAATTATATAAAAATATTTAATTATTTTACACAGATCGGGTTGGGTCCCGTGACCCGTCGGGTCGGATATGGATCAAGATTTTTTGACCCAAATTTAATCGGGTTGGGTTCGAATCGTATCAAAAATAATAATAAAATAATATGACCTGACCCGACCCGACCCATTGACACCCCTAATCACAATCAACTTTTTTTTTAGAAACACAATCAACTAATTAACTGCTTAATAGGTGACGTATACTTTCCCTTAATTTCTCGAACCATTTATTACCCTGATAACATAATAAAAAAAAACACAAAGTCTCTGGATATTAGCAGTAAGTACCACTAGGATAGCTGCATGGTTTGTCAGTGTATTAAATTTGCCGAACAGTATGCAGTATATTACTAGCTGCTGTAAGAAATATCAATTCCGTCTTAATTTTTTACTTCGGTCCGAACAATACAATATAATAATATATCAAATCCATGGCCACTCACATTACCAGGTGTTCACAGGAACCAAATATTAACAATGATATACTCTCATACAAGCTTCATTGTTCATAAATAATACGTCGTTAGCAACGATTTCTCAAATGAAAAGTAAACGAAAGCCGTGATTCACAATAATTAAAAAAGGAGGTGCTATTTGGAGGGTGCTGAAAAGATTAGGGGAGGATTCAGACTTTGTTGGGGGGACAAAAGTTTTTTTTTCCTAAAGGGATCAAAATTTAAAAAATTTCTTCAATATAAGCATTTTTTTAAAACATACATACAAGGATATTTGTAAAAAAATAATATTTTAAGGGAGCAGCTGCCCCGGACTTTTTTTGGATCCGCCCCTACAAAATATCCATATGAGAGCTGAAATGGATATGTTTTCTTAATTTCAGTTCTACCCTTAATAATAATTAGAATTGTAAGTCTAATCTCTCAACCCGACCAATTTGATCGATGCAAAAAAAATATAAAATTATTATTTATTGATTGGGTAAGGATTAAATTTTGAGCAACCCGGCAATTAAAGTTTGGTTAAGAGTTTTGTAAAAAAAAATGTTAAGTAAAGTCCGATCGGATCATTGTATATTATATTCTTTCAAATAATTATTTTTGTTCCAACTCTAATAACAATATCGTTATAAAAATAATATAATTTTATATCAAGTTTTAGATTTTAATTGAAACTTATTTTAACTTTAGATAGTGTATATTGACTTTTTCTTTATTATAGCTTAATTAGTTTTACTTATAATTTTTGTACGATAAATTTCTTAAAATACGAACCGATACAAACCCGTAAAATCTGACCACTAAACTAAAATACGAACCGATACGAGTTGAATGATTTTTGTCATTAATTGATTAGCTACATATTGAAATTAATGTAACATAATTATAATAAGAAAATCCGACCTACCCACCCGTTTATACCCCTAATAATAATAATTGCTTGTTCTGGCTTTCAAATTGGGATATCAAGTTTTGAATCGGTCAACGGTCATTAATTAATCACCCTAACAAAGAAAATGATTGATGCAAGTGCTTTGTCTGGCACTAGTAACAATAATTAATTGGCACAAATGCAATTTTTTTTTTGGTGAAATCAGTGATATAATTACGATTACAGTGTAAGCTATAAAAATTCACAGCGTTTTTGATAGCACGCCGTCATACTCATATCCTAACTTGGTTCATGGACATCCAACAAAGGAATATGATTAGATATTTAGTTATTTATTTTTCTAATTGTTGTGATAAGGACTGAATATTCCTTTAGCTTTCAAAATCAAAAATATCAAGCTGAAAATACTACGTCCCTCATAAAATAATGATAACAAAAAAATAGAGATTACAATTTCAAAAAAGAAGAAACATGAAAAGAATTTAAAAAGCTCTATATTTTCATGGCTTTATTATACCTTTAATTTCCAACCAAATAACTACAAGTCTAACATTAAGATAATAAATTGAATTATCAGGTGCGATCTATTTTATTTCATAAATAGAGGTAGCTCCGTTTTGATTTTCGTGTCAATGGAAATTAGGAAATCAAAGGCAACTTCCAGAAACCAACCACAATCAGGACCAGGGCTAAAACTAATTAGATGTGTTATAATTCAATTGCATTCCAAAAAAAAAAACCCAACATATTTACGTTGATTTAAATAAAATTTACTTTCCTTTAGTATGTGTAAAATTGTTTAGGGTATGGACTATGGAGCAATTAAAGTCTAAGTCCTATTTTTATGTCATCATGACTTAAATTAACGAAAAATACCGTAGTTCCTCGTCTCCTCTCGTATTCGGGAATACTGAAAATTATTTCATCTATACCTCCATGAAAAAGAATTACATAAAATAGAAGAAAAAATATTTGATTAATAAGTAAAGAGCAGGCTGTTGGTTAATAAGTAATAACCAAGAGCAAGAGCATTAATTTTGCAGCTGTGACCCATTCCGGGCTGAGCTCTCACCTCATCATCCTAAGGTGGGAAAAATAAAAAGGCTGGTGCACTGGTGGCAAAGCAGAGAGGGGCCCGCGTCCCCTCTTCCTCCCCCTTCTCTCTCTGCTCAGCCTCTCGCACTCTTGCTCCGGTTTCCAATGTGGTCCCGCTTGCCTTCTAATATCCTCTCTCCATCCTCTCCATTCACCTCGCTGAGACCACGTCCACAAGGCGGATGCCAGGACTTGGAAAGAGACATATGATAATTTATTAGGAGGCGTACCAGCGTAGCTTTTCCTTTATATTACTTCAAAAAGAGGACAGATAAATAATAAAGAAAAAGAAATGGTGTTGGCTTGATATTCGGAAGAAAATTGAGGACGACGGAGGCTGATGAGGCCGTCAAGTAATTGGAGGACTGGAGAGGATGGGAGCAGGTGGTCCCAAACGCTGGGTTTCCCACTAATGTCTCTTGCACGGTCTCCATAAGACCACATGTCGTGATGACGTCGGCGATGCTGCAGCTGCACACAGCCACACAGGCGAATAGGCGTTAGCTTGGTCCCCTACTCTAATAATTTGGCTCAGCCCTAAAAAGCATGCCAGCGCCATTATAGAAGCCTCTCTGTGAAACTACCCTATTGCCCCTCCCCCTAAATCACGTGTTAAGAATTAAGATTTAGCCCAGCACCAGCGGCCTGCTGCTCGCCTCTCTCCTCATTGCCACCATGGAAATGGATTACGCTCTTCAGTCCTCCCTCTCCGAAAAGTGGGTTTCGTTTCAAGTTTCAACGGCCGGCTCCTCTCTCTCTCTCTCTCTCTCTCTCTCTCTTTTTCTCTCGTGCATGCGCGGATGCAACTTGCGCTGTGGATTTGCTATTTAGGCACCGTCGCACCGACTTAATTGCTGATCCCACACGATTACGATAAATTGCAAGCGGACGACGTAGTTTGAAGTTTGAACGTGGATGGTTTGGATCGTCCGACCAAAATCGAAGGAATGAGATAAATAAATCAATGAAGAAATCATTTTTAGAAAAGATTGATAGGACCAAATAATGTCTCTAAGATAACGTTACATTATTACAAAAAAGTTTGGGCACGGTGCAACGTGCTGCAAAGGATATCTTATTAACACTTTATAATAATCATTCAAAAAAAACACTTTATAA
Source organism: Schoenoplectus tabernaemontani (assembly GCA_037127355.1). Lineage (NCBI taxonomy): Eukaryota > Viridiplantae > Streptophyta > Magnoliopsida > Poales > Cyperaceae > Schoenoplectus > Schoenoplectus tabernaemontani. Next base: position 24,310,642 of record CM073753.1, read on the forward strand.
TAATATGCAAATTATACATATATAGTCAATTCATGCATTCAACGTCAACTCCGCATATTAAAAAAACTATACACCTTTCGAGCTTTTAAGATTATCTTTAAATTTACGGATCACGAACTTAAATTATGATGCCTAATTAATTAAGTAATTATATCTATTGATGCACGAGTGAGATATAACAAGCAAAGTAGCGAATAAAATCAAATTGTGCAATTTACATTTGATCAAAGAGTAGGGATTCATTGATAATAAATTAATGTAATAATTTGTATTTTTTTTAAACAAAGTAAAGATTCTCAAAAATAGGGGGAAAAGTATTATAGACATACCGTTGGTGTGGATTTTTGTACAATTCAAGTATTATTTAATGTTGCATAAAAAAAACATTTCATGTAGATTGCTGTGAATGTGAACTTTAATTAAGTTACTTAATGAATGATACATTTTATATTAAATTATAATTGACTTTTTATGTGCGTACATAGATCATATTTAGAGGTTGAAATTCGGTCGAAATTAAAAGACAAATTTTTTCACCGTGTAAGAAATTAATATTTTTTTTTCAATTATTAATGAATTGCAACTCCGAACTAAACGTGATTTAAAATCGGATGATTAATGTCTACTTGATAACCAACCAATTATATATGTCCTTACAATCATGGAATAACAAACTGTTGACGTTACACCGTACACGTACGATTAAATTATGGGATTTGTTTCTTTGGCAGCTAACTCACTGTTACAAGTTAATGACAAGCGCGTATGACCAGATCACTGTACATGATTATCTAATAGAATTGTTTGATTGAGGGGGACTGGGGGAAGAAACCAAGCACTGATCTATCTGATAGAATTGTTCGATTGAGGGGGGAGAAACCAAGCACTGATCTCATCGAATTGTTTGATTGAGGGTGGAGAAACCAAGCGCTGATCTGATAGAATTGTTTGGCTTCGACAAAAAAGAGAACCTATGGTTGTCTTTATATTTTTGGACTGTTATACAAACGACGCAGCTGGAGGAATAATTAAAATTAACCAGAATCTGATCTCACAGAGCGCTTAATTGCTTTTGGAGAAATCAGAAATGAGAACATGTTGCAGCAATCGCAGCCCCGTTTTAAAGGAGGGTGTAAATGTGAAAGCAACATCTTGGTTTTACGATAAAACAAGAGAGATTTTAATGTCTGAACGAAAGCTCCGAATATTAATTTGTAGCCTTTCTTCCCAGTTTTCTTTATCCTGATGGTCATGTCAAATTTAACTGGTATCAAAATGTTACTATCATCGCCAGAAATAGACAAAAGGATGAATAAAGAAAATTTTATCTTGTTGTACCACTTTGATTCTTAAAATCCGCTCGCACGTTTCATAATTGAATGAATTGAATGCTTCAGCTGCAATTTGCATTTACAGTGCCGAAAGGCCAAAGCATAAGACAACTAACAAATAAAATATAAATATGTATTTAGGAGTGGAAATCTTGGCACAAAAGATTTCAGTCCCCAGCTGTTGCAAAAACAAAGATTTTGCTTTTGACTCCGTAAATGTATTCTCAAGTTCTCTCATATTCAAATAAGCTTGATAAAGAATAGCTATTTGCTATTGTTGTCAAACGTACCTTTCTAATTCAATCGTGCGAATTTTCTTATGCTCTTTATTATAGGCCTCGATGAATAAATAACGACAGGTGTTGATATGGTACCCCGGCATGTCCCTGGACCCTGGTTTTCCTCCCAACACAATCAAATTCATTCGAGCAGCGTCGAACTTGGTAAATTATTTAGAATTTGGACTCTGAAATTTGCAATTTTCTACCCTAGAACTTAGACACGCACAAAAGAATTCGGATAACTTTAATTACACATTCTTTTTTAAAAAAAAAAACTTTTTCAAAAGAACTTTAATTACACTTTATATTATTTTGTTCATTCTAGGCGCGCGCACATATATATACTAATATATTGTTTGTGCATTATTACGGGTGATTTCTATACTATAATCTTTTTATATTAAAATCTAAAAATAGCATTCTATTGAAATATAAAATATAATAACAAACAAAGTAAAAAGTAAATAGAATTAATCACTTATTTTTATACACTAATCATAGTTTTTCTAAAAAGTATATAATTAAATTTTAAATTTGATAAATTTATTATCAAATGATGTCTTTTAGGAAAGAGATATCATCCGTTGTATAACTTTTAATATAGCGGGATGTGTTGTGAATTTAACAAAGATATCGATATTTTTGTTACATTATATGATATCATAAAAAAATCTAATATATCTAATATGTTTTCTCTAAAAATTAATCAATGAATTTCAATCAATCCCAATCGTCACAACAAGATGATACTTACACGTATATATTATCATGTAAGCTACCATATTAACTCTTAAATGATGAATGCAATTTCCAATAATAATATATTATTGAGCATATTTATGTGAGAAAAATTGCATTACAATCTTGATATATTTTTTTTCTAGATCTATATATTTCATAAAAACTATTTAAATGTCTATCTTTTAGTAAAAGTAAACTGACGGAATTATTGTTTTCTTCAATAAGAAAAAAGAGTCGCCAAATTTCTCAAGTTTAAATTTGTTGTCCCATTTAAGTATGTTAAGAGGCGATGTAATCATGTATAACCTAGTACACGCTAGGATTACTTTTTACTCGAGGCATACGCCTAATGTGCTCCCGAGTCGGATACGAAGAGTTATAGAGGGTGAACGGATGAGAAGGAGAGGTTTGATCGATTTTCATCTTGCTCCCGAGTCAAAAATGGTGAAAGTTAGAAGGTGGAAGAACGGGTTAAGCGAGAGACACATTCTATACATTTTTCATAAATTTGTTAACCCCCGATTTGAAGGTTACGAGTGGACACTTCCCCTCTCTCTCCGCTTCTTCCATGTCATTCCATCCCCTTCAGCTTCAACTCTGAAACACAGCCTAAGTAAACAAGCTCACAGCAAGTTCTCTTGTACAGTACGCCTCATTTCATTTGATTGGTCTACTCCCTAAAATATAGTAGACCTCTAGAAATGAAATTAGCCCATGTTATTAGGAGCATGCGACATTTATTCGGATTGTTAATGTAAAATACATTACTCTAGTAAATGCTATATGTCTATATATACTTTCATATGAGCAGATAATTTCGTACATTTGTCCATCGGAACAGAAAAGCAGATATCAAATTGTTAATTGTACCAGAACATTAATAATTTATGTAGATCCTATTACCAATTTCATGCATATCATGGTTTCGTCGGTTGATTTTATAAATCATACCTGTGCATGGTAGGTGAGATTCTCCACATCATACTTCCTTTGCTTTTTCCTAAAAAGGTATAATAAACTCTCGGGTCAATTATGAAATAATGATAAGATTAATCAAGATAAGCAATCTACTTAAGAACATTTTGAAGTCAATTATTTTGTGTCGATAAATATGTAGAAATGAAACCACATTATGAGGACTTACTGCAACTAATAATATAATTTACTGCCTTAAAAGGCGGCATAACCAGAATTAATTTGTAAGAATGTCCATATTTTGGAAGAAGCGAGAAATTATCATCCAAAATTTTCAATAAAATAAAATGTATAATTGAGCCGTGGGAAGGTTGTCTGGGGACCCAATCTGAAGTCAAATTGCTCCAATTATGAAAACAAGAAACCAGTAATCTCTTTTCTATATATATTTTTTAACGCAGCTAAGGTCTCTATCAAGTACCAATTGACCAGATTAATTTAGAAATGAACTTCCACTATGAAAACTTGTCTTTTATAGTCTTTGCTTTTAAGAGTCGATAAGCATCAAAGTAGATATTTTAATTTTTGAAGACAGCATTGATTTAAAGGTACTCTTAAAAAAAAATTGAAATTGCCAAAACTGTTGGAAACATGAAAAGTTCGCCTATTTTTGAATCCGTGTCCCTTTCTAGTTTTCTTTTCATAATTTTTGGAGGTGAAATTTACCTTTTGGAATGACGCTTTAGGAATTTTCTAATATATCCAAACTCTTGCGAATAAATAATCCAAAAAGGAAACAGAAGGACCTGAATCATATGAACTTTGACTTTGCTACAATAAATAAAAGGGCGAATAAACTATAAGCCTGTATGAAAACTTCCTGATGAATCCCCAAACCCAAAAATGAAATGAAAGGGCCCGAGTCATGTGAAATTTCACTTTGCTACAATAAATAGAAGGGCGAATGAACAATAGTCTTGACAAGCGAGGCCCATAAAATTTACTGATGAATCCCAAACCAGTTCCATTGAACTTTACTTGATGCCCAATCCACAAGTCTTGTAATGTATGGAAAAATTAACAAATACATTGACGTTGAATGCATTGAGATGTCTAATTTGCTGACCTCCTCGTTTTTTTCTTTTGATATCTTATTGTTGTGGGATTACAATAGTATAATACTAACGCATTAGAAACTACAAAAAAAAAAAACATTACATACAGCCATAAACACTTAGTACTCCATCTCTCTACACCAAAATCGAAAAAATACATTGAATTAGCATTCTATTAGTCAAACAAATTAAGGTAATGTAGGAGTGAGGGAGGGTTTTGTGACTTTCAGTTCACCACAGTCGCTTATGTACACTATTTTGAGGGGGCGGTCCCATGTGCCACGAGCCACTTGGGCCCTCTCGTCTCCAATAAATGCTGCAAAATCATTAAACTGTCGTATTCTCTCAGCTGGTCGATATGTAGGGAGGCTGGCTATGGCAGTTACCACATCCATACCTGAAAAATAGAAGAGCCATAGAAGCATTGAGATGTACATGCTATGAAAATAAATTTTTTTAAATGGGTGAAATATCTAATTTTAGATATCTTTTACCATCTTCGATGATGTTTGTTAATTTAGAATCATAATTTTGAGTACCCAGGCATCAGTAAACTGTATGATGTAAAAGATAATATGAGTTCCTTTTTATTTTCTAACAGTATTTTAAACTACAATTCATTGTACTAAAGAGAAAAAAATCTAAGACTTGCAATATGGCTAATGAACTACGATCATATCAGCCAGAACAGGGGTGCCTCATTAAAAGATATGAAGGGACTGCTAAGGGCACGGAGAAAGAAAAATGATATCACATTTTATTGTTATGGCAACTGGATACTTAGCAGATGGGCTGGTACAGGATACAGCTGTACTAGAAATGTCCTCATGCCATTTTAGAGAATTTAAACATCAACAAATTAAAAGAAAGAGGAAAAACTGCAATCTTACTGATACTGTAGGGTATATGCCAAGTAAATATATGGTACAGTATACGTATCAAGATCTGTGCTATTTTGTAATTTGTACCATAATGCCTGGTTTTGCAGTATAATAGAAGAGATTGTAAAGGTAGGAACTGGGAAGGTACATTGCAGCAGGCTCAAGAGTATACCATACTTCAAAAATAATCTCCAATATTGCTTTTATCTACAATATCTACAATAAACACCTAATATACTTTGATATTACCAAGAGCTTTCAACAAGACCCTATAAAATAGTTATAATACAAATTCGATATTTTTGGAAATGGCGTATAATATAAAATAGTAATCCCTAGGTTTAAAAGCTAGTATAGTTTGGACTAGGGCTTCTATTAGTATGCACCACAATGTTGACATTTCAAAAAAAAAGAAGGAAAAATATAAGCGCCCCATGCGTTATGCCCCTATTTGCCCCAAGGCCCCCAACCACTTATGAAAAAACAGAACCCCTAAAAAGCAAAAGTGGTGGGGCCCATTCGTAAGTGGAGGTAGGCGAAATAGGAAGGCATAGCATGGGTCATTGTATAAGCATCCTTCAAAAAAAACAGACCAGCTTCATCAACTCAACAAATAAGCAAAGAACAACAAAACTTGTGGCTAGTTAATATGCATATATTGGAAGTACTAAGATATACTGCTATATTAATCAACTGAACATTTATATAAAAAAAACAATAGAGCACACTCTTTTTACCTTCAAGCACAGTGCCAAACACAATATTCTCATTATCCAGCTCAGGGCACGGCCCAGGACCAGTTGTAACTAAAAACTCCATGTTGTGGTACTCTGGGTCAAGCTTTATCTCATCATCATCATCATTTTGTCCCAGACAGAGAGACAATGTCCCAGGTCGTACGTGCTTCAGCTCGAATGCCTTTGGATCAACTGTTTCCACATTTCTCACCAGCCCAGGCGGTGGCCGTACCTGTTAGAAATGTTGACTGATGAATGGTCGGTTGACATGGTACCACAGAAGGAGGCTGTGAGGTATAATCTCAATATAAATTAACTTTACCCAGCAAGTTTACTAATTGTAGACTTCCAATTGTAAGCCATGAAAGGCTTGCAAAAAGAAGTAATATAATAAATTATAATGGCATAAAATTAACTATTTTGAAACATTCTATGCTAAGCTGTGGGTAACTCAAGCCAATAGGCAACTAGCATTAGTTGACAGTTAGAATATTGTAACTGATAACATGCAAATGGAAGAAGGAACAGACGATGGGACAACATTTATGTCCATGACGAGTTGATGACTATTGAGCAAAAGCAAACTATAATACTGTCTCCATAGTTAGTTAGCAACACCTATGATGAAGTAGCATTTCTACTGGTTATACTGCTATTGTCACCGCCAATTTTTCATACATTATTATGCACATTTATACGAACATATCATTTAAGGAATCTATACTGATATTTTGAAAGATCATCGGAACGCTTATTTCTTGCTTAATTAACTAACGATATCCCTAAATCATATATACGGCACACTCATCAGTAATTTATTTAGTTTCGTGCAGCATCCATGAGAATATAGTATCCAACAAAAAGAAACAGCAGCGGATTCTCATTGCTCATTTGTTGGTAGTAATTAAAAAAAGAAATGACTAACTACTTTTTGTAAAATTTGAAACCTCAGTACCTCTCCTTTGTCTCTCCTAAATCCCTGTTTCCCCGCGACAAAAAATTGACCAGGGAGGAGTTTGTGCACAAGCGAACCGCGGTAGGAGGAAGAGGCGCAAATGGCGCGAAAGTTGGAGACGGTGATGGGGACGGAGCGGCCATAGAGGCCGAAGACGACGCGGCCCACGGGTTCCGCGTCGGGGCAAAGGGAGAGGTCAGATGAGGCGCCTAGGGGGCGGTCGGAGCGGAGGTACGAGGGACAGAGGGAGAAGTCCATGAAAACTCGGTCAGTGATGGTAGGGGAGGGGAGCGGCGTGGAGGAAGATGATAGGGGGTGGAGAAGGGAGGAGGTGAAGGGAAGGAGAAGGAAAGAGCGCCGGCGGAGCTGGTGGTTGGAAGGAGGAGGGAGTGAAGGCGGAGTCGGAGTGGCGGTGGCCATGGGCGAGATAGACGGTGAGATTTTGAGGGAGGGAAGCGAACTAGTGAAGTGAGCCCGATGCTCGACAAGTTTTGGATATTTTGCTGCATTCTTTTTCTTTTAATTTCCTGTTGATTGTCTTCATTTTATCTTTGAATAAATATAATATGCTCCGATAATTGCCCTCGAATGTATTCATACGTTAGGAGTAGATAAATGTGCTGACTGAATTTTTGATAAATAACTGATAGTATAACTTTTTATTAATAATTTAATTATATAAATTTTTATGAGAAATAATATTTTGTGACTGAACTTTCTGTATGTAAATTTTTATCAATAACTTAATTATGTAAATTTTTATCAATAATAATATTCGCTGACTAAATTGTCCGTATATAAATTTTTATTAATAAATTAATTATGTAAATTTCTATCAGCAATAATATTCTCTGATCGAACTGTCCGCACAAATTTTTACCATCCCAAACTTTTTTAATATAATAATTATATAAAATATAATACATTTCTTTTTATCAAAATCCAACTCATCTATAAACCTGAGAGCATAACACGAGACATCATATCATCATCCTTTATCTTTCTTCCCTTTTCTTTTCTCTCCAATCCAAAAGCATACTTTAGGGACCCGTTTGAAAGTGTGATAAAATGAAGAGATTGATAAACTTATCACTTGGTGATAGGGAGCGAGCAGTCTTGGCAGAGCTTTTATGGACGATTATGAGAAAATATAAATACAAATATTGATGTACGAAAAAACTTATTACTATTAAATTAGAATCGTTGATACGTGATCAGACAGTTCACTACAAAAGAACCGACAACTCTACATAAAGGGCTCTCCAGAGGATACTGTTTTCTGGTGATATGAATGATAGCCTTGGAGTGAAATAAAATGAAGAGATAGTGTTAAATCACTAATTTTAATTAAGCGATAATAATATTAAAAGGGTAATTAAGGATTTAGCATAAATTAATAAATAACATAACTCAATAATTAAAAATAAATATATAAATAAATAACCAGCTATATATATATAATAAATTTAAATTTAAAATAAAAAATAAACCAATCGGATTGAAATTAAAATTAATTGGATAGTACGAACACTAATAATGTTATACTATCAAAAATTAAATTAATAGATGACATAAAATAACAATTAAAGAAATATATAAATAAATAAATAGAGCTAATGATAGATAGTAATAAATTTACTATTTAATAAAGGCTTAAATAAATAAGTGAATAAAATCTAACTCTAAATTGAACAATAAAATTGAATCAATAATTAAAGTATTTCTAATTTAGATATTCTAAAATAGTAAATTAAATATAATCGATTGAGCAGTTACAACCACTAGCTAGCAAATCTAATAAAAAAATAAAACTAACAAACAATTTATCTGAGAATTTTAGAAATGATGAATAACAAAATATTCAAATATCAGAAATTCTATATTGCCACACAATTGATCTTAAAATTCTGACCACAAAGAATCCTCAATTGTTACTGTATCTCTCTCCTCATTAAATGTTTCTCTCTTTCTCTCCCTCGCTCACCAATTGTCTCTCTCTCCCTTCCCACGTCCCATTTATCCCCTCTTCTCTCTCTTTCTTCCATTAATTCTCACCTACCCTCTTTGACTATTGCCTGACCCTCACACTCTATCTCCTCTCATTTTCATCTCGCCCCGACGAGGCGATTCCCTCTCTCCGTCGCTCCCTGTCCCTCTCCATCAAATGACCTCACCTCTCTCTCTCGATTTCCCCCCTGAGCCACTATCTCACCATGACACCTCTCACCTGCCCTAAAACGGTTTGGGCGATTCGTCTCTCTGGCTGTCAAATCGGTTGTTGCCGAGAGCCGTTGGCTGCTGTCATCTTTGACCTTGCCCCATCCTTACTACCTGCCACTGGGGATTTGTCAAATCCTACACCCTCACACTGATACTGCCATTTCGTGTGAGTTGTTGCCTTCCTCTATAAAAGCCATCTTGGCCCCTCATGTTCCTCTCTTTTTCTTTTGCATTCTCATGTGCCGAGATCCCCTTTTACACACTCTGTTTAAGAACAGATTTCTATAATTGGTTTGATTCGAGGAACGAGATGGTGTGTCAGAGATTTTGTGTATGGGAAGCTAGTCGGACTCAACCCTATCATTCACTGTCACCCCTCTCTGACTTTGCTTTGCCCCTCCTTACTGTTACCGGTAAACTCAAAAAAAAAACTCTGGATTTGTTTGTGACTGCTTGATTTTTGTTTTTTGTTGTTGCCTTATCTTACTCGTTAAATTGCTGGGTGATCTATTGGTTCTGATAAAAACCATAAAACGGCCTGATTTGTTGTGCACTGATGTGATGTTTCTGGTAGAGACCATACCCCTGATACTGTTCTTCTTGATGTTGATTCGCTTGATTGCTTGATTTTGTGCTTGGTTGTTTGATTTGATTCTCGTATGGGTCCCTGGTATAATGGTCCCTGGTTACTTGATTTTGTTGTACCCTAGGTGCTGGTTCCTTTGGCTGGGTTCTGCCCTAATTCTAGTAAACTGACCAAAATTTTTGCTTGACTTGCTTAGTTATTAGGTGGTTGTTGCTGTTTGCTTGATTAATCTGTTGGGATAGTTGGTTATGTGTATGTTGCTTGTTAATTCTGTAATGTTTGGATTTCGTACTAGTGTTTGCACTAGCTTACTGTGTTACCCTTTATGTGTTTGTGCTAGTCTAACTGGGTTTGTCCTGAGCCTTAGTATACTGGTACCAAATAGTATCAGTGAAGTGAGGCTCTCCCCCTCTTTTTGCTGTCTTGTTGTGATACTGGTACACTAAGCCCCTCTGATTTTGGTATTTGGATGGTGTTGGTGTGACTGACTGTATTGGTTTGGCTTGTGTTTTGGTGGTTGGCAGGTTCTTTCACACCCCAGAATAATTAAAACGAATTAGGAGTGATTAATCCCGCCACGTACGCACGACGAGACGTGCGTACGGAAGGCTAAATGAATAAAATAAGATAAATCTCAGAATAAATAAAATAATATACAGTACATAATATACAGTAAAGTACAACGCCCGACATCAGCGAAGCTAACTCCATCTGAATAGGTAGTAAAAATCTCTCAAATAAAAACCCAAAGAAAGAAACAAAAATCAGATAACCGATAGGTTCTAATCATCTACCCGTCTCTCTGTGCTGATGCGGCAAAGCACCTCTGATATCACGCAGGATTGCACTTAGCACTCTCATCAAAAATCAATCCCGCACCTGTAAACCTGGATCCCATAATCACCGTAGAAACATGAGTAATTTAAAAATTACTCGGTACGGATTTAGATCCAGCCTTAAGATTTGATCTTCTTTTCTAGATTGGACCCAAATATCGATACCATATTTTAATGCAATATAATAAATATGGGTGAATATACTAATATTTTATGCACGTTGAGAAAACACCTACATGAATGACATGAAATGATAAATAACCTGAAATATAAAATCTATGGAAATAATAATATAATATAAAATATAAAGTACGGGAATCAAACACCAGAAATAAATACCCCGATTGTAAATCACCAGATCTATCCCAAGCGGGCGCCACCAACGTCCCAACTTACAAACTCGGGCCTTGCCTACGTGGGCGCCATTAGCGACCCAAGTTACGAACTTAGGACTTTATGTTTATGCGGCGCCAATATCGCATAAACGGGCAATTCAGGCTCTCGAAGCGATAACGCCCTAGAAAAGTGAGCGTGCATAGGCACGTACTCTGGTCTGCTAAATATGGTAATTCACCTTACAAAATAAAAAGCAAACAGATAAGTATGTCTTCAGTTGTCATATCGTCAAAAGGAGATAACTAACTGTGAAATGATAAAACATAACATAATACAAATGGGAGCCTACACTGTACCAACTAGGGGCCAGAGGAACGCATCCCGAGGAATGACAAAATGAAATATAATACAGATGAGAGCCTACACTGTACCGACCTGGGGCCAGATGACCGCATCCCGAATGTGAGCCTACATTGTACCAACCAGGGGCCAGAAGACGGCATCCCGAGAAATGACAAAATGAAATATGATACAAATGGAAGCCTACACTGTACCAACTAGGGGTCAGAAGACCGCATCCCGAGAAATGACAAAATGAAATATGATACAAATGGGAGCCTACACTTTACCAACTAGGGGCGAGAGGACTGCATCCCGAGAAACAATAAAATGGAATAGAATCCAGACTCGGATATGGCCGCCCACACTAAACACTGAAAGACATGGTATCCTAATCGCTTAAATTTGGATTAAAAATCTTAATAATATTAAGTACAGTAAAAATATAATATTGATCAAAAGAAAAACACTCTGGCAAGGCCGAACCCGCCAAATGATGGGGTCGGTGGATAACCGACAAGCAAATGTGCGCAGTGTATATACAAATCAAAGGGAATGTAATCCATTGGTCTGGTTATACAAGACAATCTCAGACTGAGATCACCAGGCCCGCTTCTCAGCACTTTCCCATGCATTTAATGCATTATTAACTATCCAACTTAACAGATAATTGGTGGTAATAAGAGTATTACCCTATTAATTATAATCTACAACTTTAATTATTTAATTCTAATCTAATCCTATCTCAGGACAATTTTCCGAGTCCTACTCCTATCCTATCTACATGCGATGTGACATGATATGACATGTGAATGCGGGTAGGTCTCGAATATGCTGGTCAATTTACCGGATGCATATGACATGTCAGATTAAGTCTCTAAATAGTGGTTGGTCAGAGAAAAATACCGCAGTTCAATTATTTGAAAAATAATTTTATTTTCGGTTTGGGTTCCTATTTCTGAAGAAAGAAAATCACATCTCAGGAAACCGTACTTGAATATTTCGGCAAGGCTGATAGTGTTTGACTGCTTGACCTCCGATGGGGCCAACGATCTCGTCAACCATCTCATCTTGTGTATATTTGGCTGTCGACTCGTCAATGTATTTTTGAGATCCTATAGAGTAAAAATAAATTAAATTGGCGAGTATCTTATTCACGTTGGGTCTGGTTAGGTCATGGTACACCGGACTCGGAGACGGGAGCGTTATTATTTAAAGTTTGTAATTAACTTATATCTATTTTGATAATTATAATTAACTTAATTTTATTTAGATTTATTAAGTTATCTTAACAGTATCACTTAATTATTTTAATTATAATTAGAAAATTTAATTATTTAGAAATAGAGAAATTAAGTAATATATATTTATAGTATTTATTATTATCATTATTGTTTCTATTTGTATTCTTAATAATAGAGAAATTGGTTAATATATATATATATTATAATATTTATTATTATTATTCTTATTAATTAAAATAGAGAAATTGATTAATATATATATATATATCTTATAATATAAATTTTTATTATATTTTAATTATTATTTTGTAAATCTTAATTATTTAAATTATGTTCTTTAATTATATTTTATTTTATATACTAGTATTATTTTTATACATTATAAGTTATGTTATATGAAAACAAAATAGATGTGAAAGAGATTAACGAAACTCGATTAACTTAATTTAATTTAATTTAATATTTTATTTTATTAACTGTGTTGGTGTTTTAATGTACGGGATCAGAGGCTGCCTCGATACTATTATATCTGTTCTGTATTCTAAATTTTGAGACAGATCATGTAATCATTTTTCATTTTCTTAAAGTTTACGTATTAGTCCATGGATACCGCCAAACCTTTCGGGGCGGCTTCCAATTAATTAGTCATATTTTATTATTTTAGAACTTTTAACATCGTGCCTTATCCTATTGTTATTAACCCTAATTAAATTCAAATTTATTAACGATTTATTTATCGGCCCAACGGGTTTATTTATTTCTTAATCCTAATTAGTATTTATGGACCCATTTCTTTTATATTTCATTCCATGTATTCCCACGGTATGTCTTAGCTCAGATTATTAGTTAAGAGTTAATCTTTGCGCATATAACCCTCAAAACAGTTATTACTACAATTGTTAATTTGGCCCCTATGTTATTTCTAATATTTCCAAATTAATCCAAAAACCAAAATAGAGCAAGATAGCAGCCGATTCAGGGACAAACAAGGGCATATACTAAGCAAGTCGTAATAAGAACCAAATAGCAGCCGATCCAGCACATAGGGAACCATCATAGACGAAAATACCAACATGACAACATTTCAGAAACCTATCAGAATCGGACAACTTCCAGGGTAACAATTTTATACTGATAGAAAAACAGTCAACAACAATCACAACCAGCCAAATGACATGGGCCTTGCATCAATGGTACCAATTGGTACCATTGTACCAAAGCACAACAATAGCAAGGGCAAGAACAAACTTAGCAAGCAACAGGCGGCACAAGCAAAACAACCCAAGACACATAACAAAAGCATCGATCCAAGCCCTCACTTCTCTGGTACCGATTGGTACCAGTGTACCAAAGGCTAATCCGGCGTACAACTACACTATGCAAGCAACCAAAAATGCACGGATCTACTGGCCAATACAAGGCCCACACGACCAAGATAAGGGGAAGGACATTACCATAAAAGCAAAGGTTTCCAACGTCGGTTAAGGACATCCCACAAGATTTTCATATAAAAAATTTAATGAGTATGATAAATTAAAATTTAGAGATGATTTCATGTACTTTTTGAGTTAAGCTCACGAAAGGCCTCTGCGAGCGTATGCTCACGGTATCTCTACTCTATATAAAAATATATATTAATCAATTTCTCTATTTTTAAATAAATAAAAGAATATTAGAATAATATATTATATATTATTCAGTTTCTCTATTTGTTTAATTTTTATGTGTGTATTTCTATCAATCCGATGTAATTATAAATGGGATCAGAAATTAATAAAAGGAATTGTTGATTCATATTATGCTTGTGTGTTATATTATATTTCTTGTTCAATTTTTCGTTAATCACGACTTACACCGTCAATTACTGTGAAAAGAAAACTTAATGTGAAACACAATAAACAATTAAAAGACGGTAATCATAACTCGAATAAATTAAAAATGGGTTAACGTAAACACTTAACGCAATTAATGGATTAAATTAACGAATCCCGAACAAACTAATAAGAAACACATAAAAGTGAATAAAATGACAAACACCATAAAATGAACAAAAATGAGTTAATTAAAATTCTGACACCCTATAAATACAACAGAGATGTTGCCGAATTTTGAATGAAAAAGACGTTAAAAACCCGAACGGACGTTAATCAAAACGCCATCTATAATTAAATCTTAATTATAAAATAATTTGTGTTATTCATTTAGCCTTCTGTATGCACGTCTCGTCGTGCGTACGTGGCGGGATTAATCACCCCTAATTCGTTTAATTTATTTTGGGATGTGACAGATAGTGATGATAAATTTATTATGAACGAAAGATGATAACGCTCAAAAACATACTTTAAGACTCCGTTTGAAAGTGAGATAAGATAAAGAGATAGTGAGAATAAATTTATCACAAATAAAAGAGGTGATAATGTTATTTAAGGGCAAATTCATATGGAATGAGGGGTCACATAGTGTTTTTAGGTAAGCTTTTATTAATCTGACATTTTGATCTAAATTTTGACTCTATAGATTTATTAGGTAAATAATATATGTTGAATAATGTATGTTGAATTGTTGATTTTTTTTATTTATTTAGTGTCAATTAGTTAATGAATTTAAAATGAATAAGTTATTATAATCTAATTACTGACTCTTTTAATCAAAATTATGCAGCCATGCATAACACTATCTCCACTTTTCTCCCTCTTTATCTTGAGAACAAACATAGTCCTAGAGGAAATCTTCGCATATAAGAGAAGAATTAATTTAGTGAAATATCAAAATTCAGAGGATGCATTTATGCGATAAGCTCATTTATAAATTTATTGTTAAAATTGTGAGAAATTTATTTACACAAAATATGAAAAATAATAAATCTATTTGTAAATATGGCGAATTTTATCTATTGGAGGGTTTAAATCGAACTTTTGATTGATTGGATATGTGAAAAATATCTGACAACATGTCATCTCATTTTATCATTGACAGTCAATACTGATGAAGCAGCGATTTTAAATAAATAATGTTTAGCTGCTTAATATTCATTGGCAGTGTATAAGAAATTACTAGTTATATACCCGCGCGATGCAGCAGACTCTTTTATTTAAACATTAAAATATTATAAGATAAAAAAAATTCACATTTATCTAATATTAAATTATAAATTCACCAAATTATAGAGAAAACTTATAATAAAGACTATATTTAATCTTGGATGAGATTTTTGCACAATATGAGTTAATGATTCATGATTTTTATGGCAAGAAAAGTAAATTATTCTAACATATATTATCACCATTAATTTCTTACCAAATATGCACATGGTTGCTAAATAAAAAAATAATATTACGGAAATAATAGTATATATGGGAAAGAAATGGAGAGAAAGAGGAGATCAATGGATGCGATCACATATGTTCGATCAACAAAAATAAATATTATCCGTCTAATTGAGGGATAAAATGGGTATAATAAAAAATTACCATGACAAAAAATTGACCCTCCAATTCTTAGATGCTTTATATAATAGTATAGATACGAGCCTACAGCCTCTTCTGAAAAACAAAATTAGAAATAATCATAAAGCTCAATTAATTTAATTTCTTCTGATTTTTTAATAGTAGCAAAAAAAAAATTACGGATGTAGCAGTGCGGAGATGAATTTTACCAAACTAACAAAATTTCATTTGAAAGTCCGTCCCTGGACTGATTTCTATTATTTTCCTCCTGTCGTTTAAACACGATTATTTTAATAATATTATTATAACGTAGAATTAAATATTTGAAAATAAAAATTCTAAATATATTTCTTTTGACTTGCTAATTCCGCTCGCTCTCAGAGATGAATCTTCAAAAAAAAAAAAAAGGAATTATCTAGGCGCTGAATTTGTATTTTCTCAAATATTTAATTTTGTATTATTCTAAGGTAATGTCGATTCCTTTTTGAGGATCGCGTCGGCGTTGGTACCTGAAAACAATAGTGCTTCCTATTCAGGGAGGATCCAGAGCAATGAACAAGACCAGGAACAAATTGATGGATTACAGATCTAGAATGAGTAAAATCCATATTTACCAGTCACAAGTAGAAAAAAACATTGCATTTTATTTTATAGGCCTTAAGAAGAAAAGACCACTAATATAAATTATATAATACTGTTTTGGAAATCTACCAGGTACTTACCGCTTGTTCCAACATATATCCGCCGCTGTTCTTATTACATTCTGATAAGTACTGATTTCTATTCTACTCCTGTCATTTAAACAGAATCTTATCAGTTGGTATGTAAAATCAAATAGCGCTTCCATTATCTTTTAAAAAAAATGAAAAATTGAAGGTGCTTATTAAGAATTTGTGGTTTTAGTTTTATTGGTCTTATTTCTTGCAAAAATTGACTGCTAGTCTCAAAATAAAGCTGAAGATATCAGTAGAAATATAAGGAAAATAGAAAATAAATTGTAAGCCCGTAAGTTTTATTTTACCACTACCACCAAAACAGCTCATCCTCTCTTATTTTACCCTTCTAGTTGGGTCCCGCAGGCCGCGCGTCATATTTCTCCTCCAAACGCACACTGGATTCCTCTAGTCTCTATTCCCAGCTGCTCCCGGCCATCTCGAAGCAGAATCTGATCTCTATTTGCTATTTGCTGCTTCCTTCTCTCCGGCGGCTCAAGCCTTGATCATTTCAAGCGAAGATATGTCGACCGAAACCGTCTCCGCTTTTCTAGATCCCTCTCTGTCTCGCCTTAGAGAATCACTGGAAGTTTGTGCTCAGGTAACCGTGCTTCACTTTCGTTTCGCCTTAGCCAATCGCGTTATAGAATAATCTGATTTGCTGATTGTAACTGGCTCAAATGCTGATAAACATTTCCCTGTTTCTGTTAAGCCATTAGATGATGCAAGTGCATCCAGTAAGGCCGTGGCCGAAGTAGTTGAAATTCTCAATTCCCTCAGCCACGTGCCTCAGTCTGTGATTGACGTGTCTCAAGCAGAGGATGATAACTCAGTTGATTGTACCACCTCAGAGCAAGCACTTCAAGAAGTCTACCAGTATCTCTCAAACTCTCCTTCAAAACAGGTTTTGTTATATTCTTTTCTTTTTTTTTTCTTCTTTTTCCCCTAAATTAAAGAAGTTGTACACGTTACACTTTCTCTTGTAACAGTTAGAACCTGGCTATTTTTGTAGATGGTTATTGATATGCTCTCAATGGACCTTCCAAAAGTGGTGTCTATGATTGGCACTTTATCGGAAAAATGCCATCAAATTGCAAAAAGTATAATTGAGCTCTTTGTTTCCACGTGTAATCCGCGAGATATGATTCCCGTTTTGTGTGAGGTTTGGATCATGCAAATTATAATGTCATTATTTCAATTGGATTGAAGCTTTCTAGTTGGATAATTAAGCTCTAATTCTCGCTTTTTGTGTAAAATGAAGGCTTTGGATGTGGAAATTGAAGAGTCAAAAGCGCCACTATATTTTCTTCTTCTCTTTAATGGGCTATCACAAGGCAATGACTTTTAGATATTCTGAAATAACTTTTCATGCAATTGATTTGTTCTGAATTCCTAATGATATTAAATTTCTCCAGTACTGGTTTTAATCCAGAGGCGGCACTTGGAGCAAGTAAAGGTCACAATTCCAATTGTTCTCAATGTTCTTTCTAAGGTGTCTGTTTTGCCTCTGGAGGAAGAACACAACAAAAGCATTAACAATTTATTTGAGGCTGCTATCAGAATTGGTGGTTCTATCCAAGAAATGTGCAAAAATATGGTCAGTTATAACCTACTACTTGAAGAATCTCTTTGATGATTTTATGTGATGCTCACCATTTGTTTTTAATTCTTATTGTAATAGGATGGATGGAGGAAAGAAGAACTTTGTGCTGTACTTGGCCTTTACCTCCTACATAACATAGTTGAGTGACTTCTGTCTAAAAATGTCAAATTGTGGTTTGCTTTGTAGTCTAATTAATTTAACATAAGCTTATTATGTCCAGGCTCTTATATCTAAAAGCAAACAGAAGATCTCGAACAGCCTTTTAATTGTTCTCTATATATCGAAATTTCTTCCCTTTTGTGGATTCTCCTGTTTTGGCCTAATAACTGGGTCAGATGTTACCACTGCCATTGATAGGGTCTCAAGAGGTAATAGGTAGTTTTCAAACTACTTCTAATGATTTCCATCGAATCTATCATGACACATTTTCTTTTGTAAATTCGTGTAGAGGATGATGATGATTTTGCAGGTTGTTTCTCTCTCTCCAAGGATGGTGCAAGCCTCACAGGTCTTATTATCTTACCTTTTTTTTTTTCTCTTTTTGTAATTTGTATGCATATAGGGAAATAGAGGTACTACTATGTATGTCTGTCAAGTTTCGAAATGTCTTGTATGAAAGCAAGAAAAGCAATCATTTCTTATGAAGCCCATAATTTCAAGTATATATAAAACATGAGAAGCAGAACGCCCAGAAGAACAATTTTTTTTGTTATAATTATTCAAATAATCCTAATTTTAATAATAAGAGTGATAAAATCAAAATTTTAAGAATACGAATGGCAGCGCGTCACTGGCAGTGGCGCGTCTTCCATTTTTTTTTACTTTTCAGTTTTTTCTTTAAAAAAAAAACTGAAAGACGCCAATGGGAGTGGCGTTTTTCCCACCGGCATCCGGATCAGTCAGCAACGCGTAAGTTACGAATGGCAGCATTTTAAAAAAAAAAAATTGAAAGACGCCACTGCCATTCACATTCTTAAAATTTTGATTTTATCACTCTTATTATTAAAATTAGGATTATTTAAATAATTGTTATAAAAAAAAACTGTGCAGAAGCATCTTCTATCACAGTTGAAGTTGTTATCTTGCCTTTTTGTTCTTTCTTTCATTGGGCTCAAACGGGGTGAGGGTTGAACAACTTGTAAAAACTCGGGAGAGGAATGGTATTATTTGTGATCTTTCAAAGGCATAATAAGGAGGTATCAGACCATTTTAAAATTTGGAGGGCTATACTATTGTTGAGGTTTTTATCTTGGATTGGGTTTCATTTCTAGCTTACCCCAATTTATTTGGGATTAAAGGCTTTGTTGTTGTTGTTGTATATTATAGTTGAGGTTTTTTTGAGAGCATAATTGGAGTGGTTCCTTTTGTCACTCTTTTAACAAATAATTATTGATCATTTCCAAATAGATTACATGTCATTATTATTTAGCTTAGCAATTACTTCATAGTGCCCATCTGATTTTTTATTTTCAGTGATATGGGGTCATATAAATGGTGATATTGCAAATTCCATTGGAGAGGAATTGGAATTAGTTGTGAAGGAAATTCGGAAAAATTGGATTCAAATTTGGCAAGCAGTTGGCATGCTGAAGTGTCCTCTTTCCTCTGTTAGTTATGATTGGGAAATAAAGGAACATGCTTTAGATATTTTATCCAGTATTTTGGATGGAAACAGCTTAGATGAACCTAAAGGCCACTTTGATGTTTCCTCTTTTGTACCTAGCATTTTCACAGCACTTCAGGTAACGCCTTTTCTGGGGAGAAGCTTAACTGTTTGCTTCATACAAAACTTGAGACATATTCGTAAACCTGTACGCACTGAGGAAAGTCTCATTATCTCTGTAATCATTGTAAACATCTCCAAACACCCCTTCTATAATTTTCTTAGAGGAGGATTCAAATGCCTCAATTATTTGTGCCTCAATCATGCCTCAACTTTTTAAATTTCTAACAACTCAAATTTTAAAACTGAAATATCAAAATAAAACCATTAGATTTGATCTATATTAATTTTCTTCTTACACACAAAAAATTATTCATTGTTTTCACTTTCATTTTATGTAAATCAACGGGTCATAAAATCAATGTCCAGAATTAATCATATAGTGCCATTCTTACAAGTTCTTGATGTCACATAAAATAATATTCAAACGTCACAAATTTTAATCTTAATGACCAAGATCAAATCTAACGGTTTTATTTTTATTTTTTTTAGTTTTAAATTTTGAGTTATTAGAAATTTAAAAATTGTACGCATGATTGGGGCAAAAAAAATTGAGGCATTTGAACCCTCCTCTAGTTAGTATCAATCTGGGCCGGAGGCAGAAATCTTTTCTATGCGGATCAGTATTCTGAGTTTTTGTATTACACATCATAATTAGAATTTGTATAATTTTTTTAGTATGGGAGTCAACAATGGAAATTTGTGTAGATATCTAAGGGTCGATAATGAATAAATTTACTAATTTCTATGAAAATATAATAAAATCATTGATAAATTAGTGGTTTTTGAATAAATAATGGGGGTCAGTTACCGCCATTTGCTTCACTTCAATCTGCCTTTGGTATCAAGTAACCACGGTACTTCCATTGAATTAGATGATATAAAAGAAATAAGGAGGTTATTGAAGGTCATCCGTTCTCCTCATGTGCTCTCTGAAGAGTTAAGAGGGTGCAAAGGATCACTCGCTTCCTTCCCCCCTTTACTATTTGAACTTTAATTGATCTGAATGTGGTTAATGTATCAGGCTATCCAAAAGGTTATGATGGGTGCAATGGATGGATCACTGAGAAAAAAAGCTTTTTTTGTGTTAAAGAAGGTAAGATCATGAACTGAATTCTTCTCTGTGCTGAGGATCACCATAGTGCTTGGGTAGAACCATAAAACTGTCCGTCTAGGTATGAAGAGTACATTGATGGTGCCCAAATGTTAAGAGTCTGGTTGGTGCCCAACTAATTGAAATCCACATTGATTGCAAGTTTTATTGAACCTGACTGGTATAGATGCCTTCCTATAGGGTAACTTCTCAAAGATCCTGATATTTAGTTCTTCAGGTGTATTGATGAATGATATTTTTTTATGCCATGTAATTGTCAGATTATTGCAGTGATTCCATCCTCTGACCGGTTTGACATACTAAAAGCTCTTATAACAGATAGCACGTCTCCTTCCATGGTTAGTTCTTCTATGTAAATAATGCAAAATCAAACTTTGCAATCTCAGTCTTCGCTGCTACTGGTTAGTCCCACTAGCAATAAGCACCTGTGCTGTAGAAGCAGCAGTGAGTTCGTTTTGTTCATGGTTTTACTTTTTTTTTTTGGGTGCTTTCCTACATTTTTATCTGAGCGTTAATCAAACATATATGAAGATGGAGTTTACCTTCAAGTAACTGCCAAGATTCATGCATCTTAAGGAGCAATCACCATTTCTTAAGAAGCACCTTTATTGTCTGCTGTTATTAATGTCCAACTTATTTGACAGAAAGCTCTTCTGATTGATATGGTGAGAGAGCAGACAGCTGGACACTACCACAAAGATGCTAAAAATTATGAAAATACCCATGACCAACATGCTATTGAAGATTTTTCTTGGAGCTTCAGTGCCCTTGATTTGGTTGAGATTGTGCTAAGGCCTCCTGGAGGAGGCCCACCTTCATTTCCTGATGATAGTGAGCCGGTATATTACCAAGTTCGACCCTTTTTTAATATTTGTTTTCATTTTGAGTCTGTTCTCTTTTATTTAAATTTTAAAATCAAAATAATTTTGAATTTTCAGGTGTTATCTGCTCTTAACTTGCTCAGATTCCTGCTTATAAAAGAATCAACAGGTAAGCATCCTTCCTATGGATATTGAGTTATACTAATATTGAACCTGGAAGAACTGCAGACCTGACCCTGTACAGATGGTAATATAGTAATGGGTCGTGTTTCTCCATGGATTGACACAAGTTCAAGTCCCGAGAAAGGCATATGTAAAGAAAAGAAAAATATTGAACCTGGGAAAAATGTACTTGGAACAACCAGCTGCATTAAAAGATCCTTGATTAATATATAGCAACTAACACATAACAAATTGATCTGACGAGTAATGTGCAGTTTGGTATGTTATCTACTACTGGATTATTACTATCTAAGTACAAACTAATCTAATAAGTTTCCTGCTTGTATTAGTGATCCAATTTACTAGAAAATCAGGGAGTCCTTTAGGGGTGGGGGAAAAAGGGATGTATCCAATTTACTCAGATACATCCCTTGTAGTACTTCATGGGTGTAGTGGGCAGCCCTGTGAATCTAAATCATCGCCGAACTGACTGTCCTGCCCATGATAAAGATCTGATGGTCCGGGTTAAATTTGCTGCCCACTGCACGGTACAGTACTACAAGGATATGTACTTGGGGAAAGAAGCACATAGAAATACTGTTGCCAGCAGAACTTGGCCCTTGTACTTCTATTATTACCATTCACTGTGTTGATTTAGCATAATGTCATGCCTTCTGTTGACTGGTCATTGGTGCTGTAGTAATTCAAATTTTAAATTGTTTACTGGCTTCTGTAGCGTCTTGCATTTCCATAATAAGCTCCTGTGAAGCCATGCTGCTTAATTAAGGAATAAGTGCTCACTTAACATTTTTTTCCCTCCAGGTCAATCTAATGGGACAAAAGTGCTGACCCAACAAGTACTGCAAAAAATGTATTCAGAATGGCTTCTCCCGCTTAGAACGCTGGTAACTGGCATCAGATCTGGCAATGAAAATGGTGGCAGTGAGCTTGCAGATCATCTTTTGTGCGGGTTAAACCCAGTTTTGTTGGTTCTTTATCGCTGTATTGAATTGGTAGAAGAAAACACGAAACATTTGTAAGAACTTGAGAAGTATATTTCCCTATATTTCTGTATGTAGTCTGGCTAATGAATGATATAATACTTAGTCACCCTTCTGTCAAGTTGAATACCTTAGAAAGATGCCTTGCAGCTTGTAATATGTATTGCCACTTGCATCGTCTAGTTCCGTCTACTTGCATGCGTCGAGTATGCGAATCCATTTGTTTCTAGCAAACATCTGATAAATTGTTGGAAAGTCTTGATTCTTGAATAATATAAAACACTTGATTATCATTGCCAATGCCACTCGACCCTCGCAAAGGCCTAGACCCACTTAGGAAAAGGAAAAATAGAATAGGGAACGCCCATGACTCATTGGTCACCCGTATTCTCAAATTTCTTATTCACCCCAATAATGTATTCAACCTGAGACATGGGGAGAGAGGATGAGCCGGTAAGGGTGAAGAAAATGAGGAGGAAAATAAGGGAAAAGAAAGAAAGAAAAGGTATTGATTTTGAGACGGACGGCTCTTTTGTGATTGATTTTGTATGGTCATTCACGCGACAGTCTGATTTTTAGATCTTACTAAGTGATTAACTCATTGATTTTTAAAATATGTTTTGGCTATTTTATTTGTGCGATATCTAATAAATGTATATTCCTTAATTAATCCAAATCTTTGAATTCATTAACTTCATATTCACTTAAATTAATTATTTTCTTCTTCTTCATTAAGACTTAACAATTATTTTAAAAATGACAATTATCATTGATTCATTTTAAAAATGACCAAGATATTTCTATTTCATCTAAACAATTAAGTTTTAAATTATTATATTTTAATAATATTTTAATTTAATTTTTGGTTTTGTTCTTAAAATTTAAATTTCTTCTTTATAGATTTTTAAAATTTTACTATACATATTTTTCTCATACTCTATTTTTAAATAAAGTTTATATATTTTATTATTTAAAATTTTATGGGGTTTCACACATTATATATTATCTAATAATATTACTGGACGAAACCAATCCATATGCTCTTTATAATATAGTATAGTGATACGTGTCGAGCGTGTGCGCTGACCTTTAAAATTTATAGTCCTTAATAGTACTTTAATTCGGCCGCAAGTGTACAAATTACGTAAGTATAATAAGGGTGTTGAACCACAGGCTGAAATGAGGGTTTGTTTTAGAGGTGCGAAAATAATAAAAGGATAGTTTGTTCAAGTAGTTGGTTTTTGATATTTTTATAAGTAAATATAAAATATTTTTATGGGGTTTTGTATTAATTAAATAGTGTTTCTGGATTTAGTTCGGTTTTAACTTGGATCTGGTCTATACAACTTGTATGCTCTCACACACGACCCGTAGAGGACACAAATGATTTACAACTATCAATCAAATGTCACTTCTTCGATGATGTGTGCAAATCCTAAATGAACAATACCTAGATAATAAACCATAACTCTCACATGTTGGTTTATTTATTTAGTTGATGATTAGTTCAGGGTTTCAAAGTTTACATAAACCTCAACTCTCGCATGTTGAATTAGATCTATTAGTTTGAGTGCTGGTTTTCTGTAGGCACATTCGATCTCTCGATCTAAGCGAGGTTCAACATCTTGGACACAACCTAATCTACCATCTTAGATCTCAGATCTACCTATTGTACTTAGAATGACTTTGATAAACTACTCGAAACTTAGATGGTCAAATCTAGAGTTTGGCCATGGCTCGGGACCTACCCTAGCAGTTCATCAACAATTAAGCAAGCATAAAAAACATAAAAATACTACTCAGCACAAACAAAACATAACCACAAAATAAGAAAACATCTAATAAGCAATTATAATCCAAGTTTCACAATCCTAACCTCTAAGAACTAGAGTAGTTAGCAGCTCAAGATGATAAATAACAAAAACAATAAAGATAAAAAAAATGAGTACTGAGAACATGATACAAGGAATAACAAAAATAACAAGACTACAATAATCAAAGTAAAACAAACTCAGAATCTCTTATGTCAGTCTCTCGATCCGATCTCCGTCTCCTCTTGTGTGTTCAGACTCCTTGATGTGTATTTTGCTAAGCTAATAAATACCCTAATTTATACTCAATTTCAGCCGCAAGCGCACGACCCAGTCAAGTAGTAGTCGGGGTGTCGAACCACAAGGACAAGGGTGAATTACCGGTTATCGCAAGTTTCACTAATCTAGACAATCGAATGAGAGTTTTGTATCAAACTAAAAGTGCATAAATCTAACAACAACGACTGAAAAGTTTATCAAATAGAGAACTCTAGGGGTTTTCGGCTTCACTCTCACTCGTTTGGTCAATTCACTCTATTTGATCTTTTAATATGTTCTAGTGTTTGTCGGGGATTCAATCTCAGATTTAGCATCAAATTTACACTTTCGTGGCTTGATATCGTACCTAAACAATTCGGATTTCACGATTAAGTACCTCAACTTACAAGTCTAAACCCATTAAGATCAGTGAATCACTTTGGTATAACCTAGATTTTGTACTTCGCCTTTCGGTACCTCACACAATTTCTAGAGTTTCCTCGATATTCCCTTAGGTAATAAGTTTCACGATTAAGTACTTGGCCTACGACCTAAATCACTGTTTTGGGTCAGAAGATTCAGTTCCACCTTTTGGTTTCTGCTTTCACTTCTAGGGTAACATGCAGTTGATTAAAACTAAGCATTTAATTTAGACAAAACAGCAATCACAAACAACAAGAACTAAAATATCAACATACGAGTATAATTAAACCATTTGAGTTATCGAGTTTACACCTAGACTCCTAGAAGGGTGTCTAGCCATAAATCATGTCAAAAATTGCACAAAGATTCATGTTTAAACAACAGTACAACATGAGAAAAGAGTAAAGAAAAGAGTACACCAAGAAGATCTACGATTTCTCGCCTGATTCTTGAGTTCTCCTTCAAATTTTTCTCCAATGGTGTTCTTCCTCTTCTTTCTTGCTTGGGATCTCCTCTCCAGTCAGTTGAGAGATGTCTGGGACGAAGGGGTGTCAAAAATCTCTTAATTCCCATGAGAAAACCGCTTTAAAACTGCAAGTTCGCGCTTCCAGCCCAAAAATTACGGTCCGACATTCTGAAATTGCGGTCCGTAATTTTTGCACTTTCTTATCAGAGCGAACCAGAGAGCAAATCTCATAATTGCGGTCCGTAATTTTTGTCCAGAAGTGCTTTTCACTTAATTTCTTCGTGTAGATTCGATCCATCTCGTTCCAAGCCTCATTTCTCATGTTAACATCTTTGTTTTCATTCCATAACCTGCAAAACAATAAGAAATACAGCAGTATCTCGAACTCGACATAAAAACTGAATAAATTCTTAACAATTAACATAAAATGCATAATTTTTGAGATAAAATCCTAATTGAATATAATATATAATTGAGACCTATCACTCCTCGATCTCTCGAATCGCTCCTAGAATGTGTGTGGCGGCTAGGGTTGAGTGGAGGCGCAAATGGAGGTGGAAGAAGCTCCCTAAGATTGCTGAGAGGTGTCTTAAGTAGAGGGAGGCTTGACCAGATCGGAAGGAAATCACAGTATTAACTCGTTGCCTTCTCTGTCATGATTTTCGAAAAAGCTTCTTACAGGACGTATGTAAGGTGCACATAGGGTGTAGGCTCTGTGCTCCGCCGATAATTGGCTGTCTTAAGGCTTGTGATGCATCTATATTGCTTTTAAGTGTGTAAATTTGTGTTCTAACTTCAATTCTTTAACTTTTTACGTGAATTTCCCTAAAATATAAAACTGGGTAAAACATAATCAAATCCAATAAAATACAATGAAATTAAACATAAGAATGAGAATTTAATCTTAATTTTAAGCACAATCAGGTGTCAATATATATATATATATATATTGATGCATAACATCATATAGATTTAACAACTCAATTTAGCGTTGGAGAGAGAGTTTTCAAAATTATCACTGAGTGAAATAAATTTTCTTAGAACTACAGAGTTAGAGCAATTTTATGAAATCTTTAATTAACTTTCTAAAAGAAACTAACGTATTACATATTAACAATTAATATGAGTTACTATCATGGAGTTGTCAAATGTTAAAAAACTCCGCTATTTTTTTGATGGACTATCAATGAATCTTTAAGTTATATCTGTGTGAAAATATATTCTTAACTATTATGTGATACTGTGAGTAGGACCCACTCAATAATATATCTACTCTGAATTTAATCTGAGTTGTTTAAATTCATCCGTATCATATTTTCTATGTTATATAAAATATGATAGTAAATACAAATCACATCCATGATACTTAATCTCAAACGATAGTTCGTGTAACACGTTGCAGCCACGTAGACGATGGAAGTGTAGGGATTCAAAATGCCCAAATTCCATTAATGCTCAAGCTGCGGAAAGACCGTAGAACAAAAATTTTACTTCTACTTAAGTTAGGGATTAAAGTATGTCGGATAATTACCGAGAGATACAGACATTTAATCATTTACAAAAGACGGTAAAATATTATTTTACTTCTAACTTAAGCTTAGGGTTAAAGAGATGTGTCGGATGATTACCGAAAGATACACACCTCTTTAAACCTTTATTGATCTACTCCATGATTGATTTCTAAAATATTAATCTACTTAACAATTAAATAGATTAACATAAGATGTTATACCGCGCTTCTAAATTTCAATTGGAATGAAAATCGGCTTGTCTCGGAGCACCAAACGTCTGATGCCTCTGTAGGTTATCCACCAGGATCGACTGAGAGAGCGCTTATTTCTTTTGTCAGAAATACCGTAAACCGCGGTTTCTCGCTAAAACACTATTCACCCGAGAAAAAGACAAAATAGTACTATTCACGACTCGTAGTAATTCTGTTTCACAAATGTACAGAAATACCGCAACTTTCGTAAAAACACTATTCACCGATCCCGTGAATTCTGAAACAATCGTATACCGAGAGAGAGAAAGTAGAACTGATTTGGTGTAGCTTTCTCTCTCACCCTACCCCTCTATTTATAGAAAATATGAGATTGACAAATGACCAAAATACCCTCATGAATAGTAGGGAGGTTCCAATGTGAAAAGACCAAAATACCCTTAAGGATGATGTCATGGATGATGTCATGTATGATGTCATGGATGATGTCATGTATGATGTCATGCATGATATCATCTAAGGTCCAAATTTATAAGTTTGCCATTGGGCTTTTGGCCAAATTACCGAAATACTCTTGGGCTTTTGGATTTTGAGTTTTTCTGATTTTGGGCTTTTAATTATTAATTAAGGCTTTAATAATTAATGGGCTTTTGGCCCATAATTCAAATCCATAATTAACATTTAAAATCTAAATCAAATATATATAATTGTCATGTACAATTATATTTTTCTCGGTTGTTGTTTCGGCGAATTTATACTACGTGTCCAACACGTTATAAATTCAATCTGATTTTTGCTTCTTGTCATCTTTATGACATATATAATTATATCATATATAATTAATTATAACCATCTTATTATTAATTATAAACAATTTATAATTAATCAATAAGATTCTCCGATTAACTCCTATATGGTGTGACCCGACAGGATCCGTGTTATGTTGGTAAATAGAGTTAAAACCGTTTTAACTTCTATAATCATAGGAGGAATGCACTATGACCATCCAATTACACAGATGATGATGTACTGTACAATATCATGATCCAAGAAACTATTTACTTGTGTTTAATTCTTTTGTCTCATAGCTTATCGATCAGTTTCAAGGTAGGTATGTGTCATCCTTGCAAACTTAATCTTTTCTTGATCCCGAGTAAATTATCAAATATAATTACTCTTGTAATTATACTTGCTAGCGTATAATCTTACTCTATCAAGGGGCCCAGTGATGCTATAACTCGTATAGAAATACGAAGGACAATAGTACTTTTGGCAAACTATCTCTTCCTCCGCATAAGTTATGTATACCGAAGAGCTACCTTTATAGCCACATTTTACGGATAACGTTTGGTAGAAATCACACACATACATATCTTATGTAGGAAAGATGAATACCTCATACTTTAGAATTTAATACTGAACGAAAACATTAATGACACGAACACAATTCCATTTAATGTTTCATTCGGTTCATCAAATACGATGTTCCTAGAACATCTATCTATGTGATTAAATTGACAACTCTTTGTCTATGGTCTGTAAAACTTGACCATCATTTAATCCACATACTAACATGATAGCGGTTAATTAGTGTTCCTACTAATTACCTTGGTTAGTAACTTTTAAGAGTATATTCTATATTATGAAGTTTCACAATTCCAGTCATGAACTCGGAATGATTCATAAATTCAATAATACTCAAGGAAATAAAATATCATTTTAAATATCCAATTCATGAACAAAGCTTTATATAACAAATTTATCGTATTATTGACTTCAAGATTATTACAAACTAAGAGGAAGCACATCCTCTGAAGAGTTTTCTCTAGAGATCTATGTGATTTTTTTGTTGTGAACCGTCCGATCGCTCATCAACGGTTCTGATTTAACAATAAACATAATTTTTGATGCAGACGGACTTTTAGAGCATCCGCATTAGTGTCGACTGTCAAAATTAAATTTTTATGCCATGTCATCAATTGACAATTTATTTTAAGAGTGGCATCCCTGAATAGAACGAAATTGTCAAAATGACATTTTCGTAATTAATTTTTTGCTTCTTTGCTGACGTGGCTTGTCAAATGGATTGTCTAATTTAGACAATTGTCTAATTTTGCCTAGTCTCTGCATCCCTGAAATTCAAATGACAATTGTCAAATGAGATTTGACAATCAATTTGACAATGAGATGCGGATGCTCTTATATTGTTAAATTATGACCGTTGATGAACGATCAGACGATTCACAATAAAAAAACCGCAAAGACAAAAAAAAAATGTCGAAGATGTGCTTCCCGTAGACGATGGGGATTCCAATCTAGTAGAACATAATTTAACTACAATATGGGTCCCACAATAATCAACGTGGGACCTTCATGGCAGATGCTTTTTTAGACTTTTTGTTCGAGTGGAAATTTTGTGCGCTAGATACCTTTTGCAATTTATCCTCGACGACGTCTTTCAGCACTCTCTCTCTCACGGGACAGTCACGGCCTCTCCACCGCTTTTTCTTCTACATCCAAATCCATGGAGCTGTCAATGGAGTCGCTTTGAATCGTGTTGTTCTTTTCCTTGAGGCGAGCTTTGCTTCAGTACTTGTGAACTATTTTACCGCTCTTGCTCTTTCTGTGCATACATCTAACCCTAGCAATCCCACCCTCGGTCTTGGAAGAGCTTTCTCGCTGTTTCTTTGTTCTCTTCTAAGGGATTTTGCACGGATCTTGTTCCATCGAGTCTTTTCGGCGTTTTATTGATCGATATTTTTCTCGATTGCTGGTCAACTCACCCTCCCTTCTCCTCAGGTAATTATTTGATGCTAAATTGGGATTAGCCTCTGCTGAATTTTCTTTGTTATTACTTCTCAAATAGGCTGTTCTTAGTGTAAAATTTGTCTATGCCCTTGGTGAAGATGTAGTTGCTACTGTAGTTTTTATACCCGACCTCATACGAACGGTCTTATTAATTATAACTTATAGATCTGTCAAGTGTCAAGTCGCTGCTTTAAAGAACTGTAGAAATTTTGCCACTTCTATTTAGGACCTTTTGACGAATTCTATGTTTCATAAGTGGTGTATATCATGCTTCATTTTGCAATATTTTGTTCACTTAGTTGTCAGTATTTTATGTTGTAAGTTATTCTGCACTATCACCAAACCTTTTCCAGAAATCACTAACCTTTATTTTATTTTCCTTTTTGTTTATTTTTTGAAATACAGAGGTCCTGTTTTCTGAATAATCCATAGTAGGCTGGTATTTTCACGATAAAGCGTATAAAATGGCATTGGGTAATGTAATGAGGAGAAGAAGGGAAATAGGAAGAGGTTCTAGAGGACGAGGCATGATACGGGGACCAGGCCGAGGTATGGCCCATGGATCTGGTGTAGGGACATTTCATGGATCTGGAGCAGCACTGCCTTCTAGAACTGGAAGGTCCCTTGGAGTTGATACCCGACCTTCTTCGTTAAAAATTGCAAAGGCAAGCACGAAAAATCTATTTTGAGTACTTACAGGAAACTATGGCATAAATATAAGCACGAGCAGGAGAGCTTCTAAGAGTCATGGAATCAAGGTAGGGGTACCTAGAAACAGACTTTCATTAACATCCAACTCGGATTGTTGGATCATGCTCTGTTTTGAACTGCTACTGTGGGAAGACCAATGTATGAAGCTCTACAGAAGTTTCATAATAGAGTTCAGAAATGGTACAAGCCATCTATAGGCGTATATAAAGCTGGTTTAATGGGAGGTAATTTCATTGAGCTATGGTTTTGTTGTGCATCAAGAGAAGATGTTACAATGATTCAAGACTTAAAATCGTAGATTTGTGATGTGAAGGTTGTGGTATAGATTGTATTGAGTCCCTTTGTATAGGAAGAGAATCTGCTGCTCTTCGGGGCGTGAGCTCTGCTCTTCAAATTGGGCGGTCAAAAAGCACCTAAGAGCAGCTACGCGAATCTCAAAGAAGATAAAACCAACTCTCTGTTGGATCCTGAGCGGATTCAAAGAGCAGCAGATTTCGTCGCCTTTGTATAAATGTGGAAAAGGATGGTTGTTGTTTGATTTCAGCTTCTCTCCTTGTTGCCCGTGCAAGTCATATTTGATACCTCTTTTCCAGTATTTGTTGCTCAACTTTAGCCTCATAAACCCTGTTGTGTGTTCCAATACCAATTCTAGATAGAGCTAATGAACCTAATCTCGAATACTCTAGATGATACATGTCTATATATTTTACTTCAACAAAAAAAATGATTATCTGGACCCTAATGAACCAAAACCTAGTGGAATGATTTCGGCAGAGTCTAATCTAACCCAAAGAACCAAACAACACAATAACATAAAAAACAAACTGACCAGATCTGCTCTGAACCTAAGCAGCCCAAAACTGAGACATTTTCCTGATCTGGTCAGAGTACAACTTGACTAAAATCTAGACTTTACTGATTCACATAGTAACCTCAAAACCAACTGTAGAAGTGAAGTAGCACAGATTCCACAAAGGCCACAAACCAAAGTAATCGATACCTGAAAAACCATTAACAACTGCCTTAGACGGACATCAACTGGAACTGTTTCTTCCAGTTTAACTGCCATCTCTAGCTATACGGACAACAGATATCATACTAGAACCTTAAAGATTACAAGCCTGTGCTATTGCTAGATGGCTTGAAAACTGAGGCTAATGAGTAATTTACTTACAACTGGGCATTTTGGCATATTCAGTCTTTCCGGAGAACCAGTGACATGGCATGGAGACATGATCTATTTGAGGATAGTATGGCAGCTATGAGAGGCCGTTCTGGAGCTGATGATGGTGGTGCAAAACTATACATTTCAAACCTGGACTCCAGGGTCTCTAATGATGATATAAAGGTAGTTTAAGCTCCCTAAAGTGGTGCAGCAATTTGAAAAAAATTCAAAGTAGGGCTGAGTCAGAGTTCTACTTTATTAGGAGCTGACTAAAATGGATTTCCATGACTCTGCTTTATTAGGAGCTATTCTCTGAGATCGGTGAATTGAAGCGTTATGGAGTTCATTATGATAACCATGGCCGTTCCAATGTGAGTTGCTTGTATTATAATATCTTTACTGTTATTGTTGATTGCTTAATATGGTTTTCCTGCTAAAAGATTGATGAATCATTGCTAAATAGTAAATTGCCCAAGAAATGTGAAAACTTCAGATATGTAATGCAAGTGAAAAAGTATTGCAGAATTGAAAATGTTAGCTATTATTAAATTTGTTTACTTAACTTTTCCCTCATTTTGATGTGACATCATGTCTAGGGTTCAGCAGAAGTGGTCTTTGTTAGAAGGCCTGATGCAGTGTCCGCAGTTAAGAAGTATAACAATGTCCAGCTTGATGGCAAACCAATGAAGATTGAGCTGATTGGATCAAATGCTGGTCTGCCAATGATACCCCGGTTCAATGTCCTTGCCAATGCTGATGGTAGAGGGAAGAGAACTGTTGTTATGATGTACGTCTTTCTGTGTCTGTGTCTTGCTAATCTTTCTCATGCAGGGAGGGATACTGTGGAAATTACTCCTATTAAGAATGCATGAGAAAGATCAACCATGCCCTTCTATGATCATGTTTCTTGCTCTTTACTGCATTAAAAAAAGTAAGATGCAAGGGTAATTCTGGAATGTTGTGATGGAAATATGAGGATTCAGGAATTCCTTCTAAAATTGAAAATTGATATTTATACTATTGGAATTTCTCTCTGTGGAGAAATATTGGACCTTTTAGGCTTGCAGGATTTTGGACATGGAAAAAGTTATTTATTGTTAAGTTTTTTTTTTGAAGTAGCACATCAAAAGCGTACTATGAGATTTCACTAAATCAAATTAAAAAAGAGTACAATCTTGAGAAGAAAAGACAGAAATAGATGAAATTGGAGAAAGAAATACAAGCAACAACAATAACAATAAAGTTTTTAATCCCAAATAAATTGGGGTAGGCTATAAATGAAACCTGATCTAAAAGCATAAGGTCAAAGATCTCACATATTAATGATAATAAAAAAATAAAAAATAAAAATGAGAATGATAATGATAATGATGATGACAATATATTAATAATGATTCTGATACATGAATCGCTATCTTCCAAGCACTCATCCAAAACAAACTATTTGGATATATTTCATTCCTTCAAATATTTTTTATTGTTTTTTCCCATGTCAATTTCAGTCGACCTCTTCCTCTTCTTGTGTTTTTAGGACAACTTAAAATACCACTACATACTGATGCCTCATGAGGCTTTCGTGGGATATGACCAAATCATCGCAAACAGTGTTGGATTAGTGCTACCCTAAGTTTGTTCTGTATATCATCATTTCTAATTCGATCTCTCCTTGTGTGGTCACATATCTAACGTAACATTCGCATTTCAGCTACACTCATCTTCTGGATGATTTGTCCTTTTGTAGCCCAGCATTTTGCGCCATACATCATCACAGGTCTAATCACCGTTCCGTAGAACTTGTTTTTTAGTTTATTTGAGACCTTGTCAAAGAGAATACTAGATATTTGTCTTCATTTCACCCATCTAGTTCTTATTTTATGACTAACATTTTCATCGATCCCTCCGTCACTCTGCAACATCAATCCTAAATATCAAAAATATATTATTCATGAATATTACTTGTCCGTCCAAACTAACATCTCTATCATCAAAGTTGTCCCCGTTGAACTGACACCTCATATATTCAGTTTGTCCTACTAAGTCTAAAACCTTTTGATTCTAAAGTTCGTCTCGACAACTCTAATTTCTGATCGACTCCAATCCCGCTCTCGTCAATCAGAACCATATCATCAGTAAAGAGCATGCACCAAGAAATCTCTTTGTATGTTCTTTTTTGATCTAATCCATCACTAAGTTGAAAATATATAGACTCAATGTTGACCTTTGATGTAATCTTATCTTAATAGGAAATGTACCGGACTTGTTATTACATGCTTTGACACAAATTACAACATTTGTGTACATATCCTTAATAAGGGTAACGTACTTTGTTGGGACTCGTTTCTTTTCAAGTGCCCATCACATGATATTTCTTTGTATTTTATCATACGCTTTCTTCAAATCAATAAATATCATATGTAAGTCCTTATATTCCCGATATCTCTCCATAAGTTGTCTTATCAAGAAAATTGCCTTCATGGTGGACCTCCCAAGCATAAAACCAAACTGATTTTTGAACACGGTTGTCAGTTTTCTTAAATGATGCTCGATCACTCTCTCCCAAAGCTTTATGGTATGACTCATGAGTTTAATTCCTCTGTAATTAGTACAATTTGAATATCTCCTTTATTCTTTAAGATTGATACTAATATACTTCTTCTCCACTCATCAGACATTTTATTGAACTAAAAAATGGTATTAAATAACTTAGTGAGCCACACTATTGCTACATTTTCAAGATATTTTCATAATTCAATTGGGATGTCATCAGGTCCTAACGTCTTATTTATTTTCATTATTTTTAAAGTTTCTTTTCACCCTAGACTCTTGAATCCTTTTTAGAGAGTCAAGAGAAGTAAAGGCAGTATTGGGGGTAGCAATGAAGCTCGGAGGTTATGACGGAGGTTGGTGGTGGTGAAAGAAGGTTAGAGGCGGCGGAAAAAGGAAACCCTAGGTTTACTCGGGATGTTTGTATTGCAAATCAGACGGAGAAAGGAGAAGGGGTAGAAGCCAGCTGGAGGGAAAAGGAGGAGAAGAGAGAGGAGGGCGGAGAAGGGGGAGGCGGGGGAGGCCGGTGGAGTGGCCTCCCCATTAAGGTTTTTCAAATCGCCTAAAGCTTCGCCTTTTCTCTTTCTCACGAGCGCGGCCTCCCAGAGGCGAAAAATATTAATTAAACCCTAAACCCTATCCTTATAATGAACAATGAATTTTGCAGTTGTAGCACCATTGATCTGATGCTCTTATGATTAACCTAGCTCATCTGCTTTAACTTGTTAAATATTGCAATTATAGCACACACACACACATGTTTTCCCTGCTTTTATGTTCTCTTGTAGTGGTTGTTAAGACCTTAATACATTGTGTTTTAATTTATTACTCCCTCAAAGAAAAGTATCTACTGGTCCCATTTTCTCTATACCCTTTAGTGATATAACAAGTTGATCTGCTAAATTTTCTCGCAGGCCTAAAACCAATCAACATGGTGCAGGTCCATCTCTTCGTGGCAGAGGTCCATCTCTTCGTGGCGCAGGTCCATCTAAACATGTTGCAAGGTAACCCTGCTATTAGAGTAACTAATAGAAAGAATTAGTTAGACTAGTTGTAACAAGACTAGCAAGTAGTAGTTACTCTAATACCTGCTAAAACTCAAATATCAATGGCTATTAGTTCTCTACAGTCTGTATATCAGGTAATTAAAAGCAGGAGCCTTTTAAATTGTTGTCATGGTGTAAAATCGACAATTGGTTGATAGTGTTTAATGTGATCACATTAACTTACAGAAATCCTACGAGATACCTTATTTTGATTAGTTTCCTGGTGTCTAAATATTTGTAGTGGAAATAGACGAGTCCGTGGTGGTTTACCAGGTCGCATGAATGGTAATGGTATCGGCCGTGGCCGAGGCCGTGGTGGTGGCAATCGTGGTGGGGTTGGACGTGGATTTTGGAGGCGGGTGAATAAGTCGGCTGCCGAGTTAGATAAGGAGCTCGACAAGTACCATGCTTCTGCAATGGATACTTAATATGTTGTGTCTGTTTGCAAGTTTCTTTCTTTTTTAGCTTTTTCCTTGTTTTTTTTTCATTTCACCAGATTGTAAGGTATTTAGTATGTCAACTGCTTTTTCATTTATTTGTTTGGAGTTAGCTAGAAAACTTGTCTCTACAATAGGCGAGCCTTGAAGACAGGAACTTGGGTTCATGTATTTTAAGCTCGCCTCTACCATAAATTTCTTCTCTAGAATTTACTCATCCCCTCCCAACTGCTATGGATGCCGCCTATTCTTATTGGCAATTGTCGCAAATTGGCGATTTAAAATAGTTGTTTTTTGTTGGCCTGGTGCACATGCAATTATTTCTTCTGCAAATTCAATCGCTTTCTGATAGGTAATGTTAATATTAGATGCTTACGGGAAGGGGACACCGAGGCCGGAAATAACCAAGTTTCATGTGGCTATGATGTAAATTATAGACGCAGCTTGTATTTCCTGGCCCATCCCAACGCAAATACCAGAAAATGCAGAAACCAAATGCAACATCTCAATCTATGAAGAGTAGGCTGCAAATGAATCGAATTAAATCAAATTTAAACTAAATCGAACTCTATATGAATTTAATTATTTAAATTTTTATATTATTATAAATAATTAGAGCTAAAATAATTAATATTTTATTAATTTTGTTGTAATAATTTATTTGGTTGTCAATTTGCAAAACAATAAACATGAATTTTATAAATTTATTTGAGATTTTTTTGTAAGATCTTTAAAGGTTTAAATTATGACCAAGATGGATACCAGTAGCTGCTGAAAGATACTTTGGAAGACATAGGATCTTAAAATGTAAGGCTTTAAAAGTTAAACTCGAGTTTCTCGGTTGAAAACAATAAGGAAATAACTTTTGTGCATTAAATCGTTTTTCAATGGAAGATGATTAAAAAAATTCTAGATAGAAAACTCCTAAAAGAGTCAAAGTAAATCGTTGGTAACGACTCATGAAACGTTGAACGACTTGAGTCATTACAATGAGTCATGAGGCATTACAACAACTTTGAAGAAGGTTGACCAAGTCAAGACTCAAGTTCTTCGATTCTTTAATTACATCAAATCATTATAACGCTAAGTATAGTTTGTCAAGCTGTTATAACGGCTTAATAAATCTTCTTTAGTTTGACAAGAGTACTCTTGATAGAATTAAATCGAAAATATTTCTAAGCCGTTATAGTAGCTCATTGGGTGAAAAAATTGTCAAACTTCTTGATTAGTGTTTATTTAAGAGGATGCTCTCCATATCTCATTTTAATCAAATACTCTCAATCTTTAGCATTTTTTCTAGCACTCCCAAGAGCACTTAATTCTTCATTGCTATACTTATTAATTAGAAACTCGAGTTCATCAATCTAAAATCATGGTTTGAGTTGAATCTCAATTGTACTTCTTGAGCTAGTTGTGCTCACTTCTTT
Organism: Schoenoplectus tabernaemontani; assembly: GCA_037127355.1. Taxonomy (NCBI): domain Eukaryota; kingdom Viridiplantae; phylum Streptophyta; class Magnoliopsida; order Poales; family Cyperaceae; genus Schoenoplectus; species Schoenoplectus tabernaemontani. Next base: position 24,348,558 of record CM073753.1, read on the forward strand.
TGAGCTTTTTGCTCACACTTTTCAGTATGAGTATTTTTTTAGTTGTTCTTTTTGAATTGTATTTTATCTTTTACTTGTGACTGTAAATGAGTCAAGTTCAATGTTCTTTGTAATAACTTCAGTATTAATAAATCAACGCTCCAATTAAAGAGTGAGCCATGGAGATGTAGGCTTTTGTGCGGAACTCTGTTAAATTCTTATGCTCTTTGTGCTATCTTTCATCCAAGTTAACATTTGCAATATTGTAGGATAGCAATTAGAATTTGTTTCTTTACTTGCTTGCTTCCAATTGCTAGATTTTTCATTTGATATTTTTTCTACTCTAGTTGTAGTTTGCAGTCTTTTGTTCACTCTTTATTGTTCCTTTTCAATTTAGTTGTTTTGGGTAGTATAAATACCGATTTACATGTTTCTCCAATTCTTTGTATTACTTGCTTAGAATTAGTGTGGTAGTTATATACTCTAACTAAACCCTAGATTTATCAAATTCTATAACAAAATTTGAATAAATAACTAATATTTTATTAATTTAATTATAAGTTAATAATATTATTAATTTCATAATAAAATAATTATATCATTACATATATTATTGACTAAATAGATCAAAATATATGCAAATAACTACATATCGAACTATTACGAATTGAATCTGAACTAATTAATTAAAAAAACTATCAAACCAAACTAATAAAAAAAACTTAATCGAACGAACAAACTCAAGTTGAAATCAAATTACGAATTAGAAAATTTTCTTGCAGCCATAGATATAATCCATGCCACAGTAAATAAACACTAAACAAGAAGTTTGACAATTTTTCATTATCTTTTGAAAAGAGAGGAGTTTGCATCATTTGTAGCATAAAATGAGCAGCTAAGGCAGCTTTCTTTCTCATTTTAGACAAAACTATGGAGCTTCCCCCGACGTTCCCAAATATTCCATGCCACATTCTCCTCATAACTGGAACGAAAGTACGGGAGACACACCTCTGTGGAAAAGAAAAACCAAAAATGACCCACAAATGAACTTTGGAGTTTCTGAGACTTCGAGTTTTTGAATTAAATAAATGATATATTTTGGGTATCTTGAAAGCATTAGGAGATACATTACTTGCCTTAAATAAATGATATATTTTGGGCAGGGAAATGCTTGAAGAAGACAGATAAACACTGTCTTAGCCTACATTTAGTATAAAAACAATGAAAATTTCCCTTTATTAGAGCTCTTTAGTAGAAACAATATAAATGTGCAGCATCACGCACTCCAAAAAACAGAAATAAATATGAAAAATATTATATGATTGTTATTATGATTAATCATTTGATTAATCAGTATATATATGTACGTCTTTGGTATAGACGGCTATCCTTTCTCTTATCTCGAGAGATAAATTCTAGCAATATAACATAATAAACTTTATTCGTTATCCCATTTTCATGTTTTGCGCTCCCGGACTCGTTTTCGGCGATACCGAGGCCGTCGAGTCCTGTTTTCATGTTTTGCGCTCCCGGACTCGTTTTCGGTGGTACACAGGGCGTCGAGTCCCGTTTACATGTTTTGCGCTCTCGGACTCGTTTTCGGCAGTACCGATGGCGTCGGGTCGCATTTTCATGTTTTGCGCGCCCAGACTCATTTTCGGCGGTACGGAAGGCGTCGGGTCCCGTTTTCATGTTTTGCGCACCCGGACTCGTTTTCGGCGGTACTGAGGGCGTCGGGTCTCGTTTTCATGTTTTGCGCTCCTGGACTCATTTTCGACGGTACCGTGGGCGTCAGGTTCCTTTTTCATGTTTTGCGGTCCCGGACTCGTTTTCGGCGGTACCGAGAGCGTCCTATCCCGTTTTCATGTTTTGCGCGCTCGGACTCGTTTTCGGCGATACCGAGGGCGTAGGGTCCTGTTTTCATGTTTTGCGTGCTCGGACTTATTTTCGGCGGTACCGAGGGCGTCGGGTCCCGTTTTCAAGTTTTGCGCTCCCGGACTCGTTTTCGACGGTACCGAGGGTGTCGGGTCCCATTTACATGTTTTGCGCTCGCAGACTCGTTTTTGGCGGTACCGAGGGCGTTAGGTCTCGTTTTCTTGTTTTGTGCTCCCGGACTCGTTTTCGGCGATACCGAGGGCGTCGGGTCTAGTTTTCATGTTTTGCGCGCCCGGACTCTTTTTTGGCTGTACCGAGGGCGTCATGTCCCGTTTACATCTTTTGCGCTCCCGGAATCGTTTTTGGCGTTACCGATGCCGTCGGGTCCCGTTTTCATGTTTTGCGCGCCCGAACTCGTTTTCGGCGGTACAAGGGCGTCGGGTCCCATTTTCATGTATTGCGCGCTTGGACTCATTTTCGGCCGTACCGAGGGCGTTGGGTCTCGTTTACATGATTTGCGCTTTCGGACTCATTTTTGGCTGTACCGAGGGAGTCGGATCCCGTTTTCATGTTTTGCGCGTCCTGACTCGTTTTCGGCCGTACCGAGGGCGTCGGGTCCCGTTTACATGTTTTGCGCTCCAGGACTCGTTTTTGGCTGTAACGAGGGAGTCAGATCCCTTTTTCATGTTTTGCGTGCCCGGACTCGTTTTCGGCCGTATCGAGGGCGTCGGGTCCCGTTTACATGTTTTGCGCTCCCGGACTTGTTTTCGGTGGTACCGAGGGCGTCGGCTCCCGTTTTCAAGTTTTGCGCACCCGGATTCGTTTTTGGCTGTACCGAGGGAGTCAGATCCGGTTTTCATGTTTTGCGCGCCGGACTCGTTTTTGGCCGTACCGAGGGTGTCACGTCCCGTTTTAATGTTTTGCGTGCCCGCACTCATTTTCTGCAATACCGAGGGCGTCAGGTCCCGTTTTCACATTTTGCGCGCGCAGACTCGTTTTCGGCTATACCGAGGGCGTCGGGTCCCGTTTTCATTTTTTTGCGCGCCCGGACTCAATTTCGGCCGTACTGAGGGCGTCGGGTCTCGTTTACATGTTTTGCGCTCCCGGACTCATTTTTGACGGTAACGATGGCGTCGGGTTCCGTTTTCATGTTTTGTGCTCCCGGACTCGTTTTCTGCGGTACCGAGGGCGTCGGGTTCCGTTTTCATATTTTGTGCGCCCGCACTCATTTTCTACGGTACCGAGGGCGTCGGGTCCCGTTATCATGTATTGCGCGCCCGGACTCGTTTTTGGCTATACCGGGAGTCGGATCCCGTTTTCATTTTTTTGCGCGCACAGACTCGTTTTCGGCCGTACCGAGGGTGTCGGGTCCCGTTTACATGTTTTGCGCTCCGGACTCGTTTTCGGCGGTAACGAGGGCGTCGGGCCCCGTTTTCATGTTTTGCGCGCCCGCACTCATCTTCTGCGTAACCGAGGGCGTCGGGTCCCATTTTCATGTTTTGCGCGCCCAGATTCGTTTTCGGCTGTACCGAGGGCGTCAGTTCCCGTTTTCATCTTTTTGCGCGCCCGGACTCATTTTTGGCGGAACCGATGGCGTCGGCTCCCGTTTTCATGTTTTGCGCGCTCGGACTCATATTCGGCCATACCGAGGGCGTCGGGTCCCGTTTACATGTTTTGCACTCCCGGACTCGTTCTTGGCTGTACCGAGGGAGTCGGATCCCGTTTTCATGTTTTGCGCGCCCGGACTCGTTTTCGGCCGTACCGAGGGCGTCGGGTCCCGTTTACATGTTTTGCGCTCCCGGACTCGGTTTCGGCGGTAACGAGGGCGTCGGGTCACGTTTTCAAGTTTTGCGCACCCGCACTCATTTTCTACAGTACCGAGGGCGTTGGATTCTGTTTTCATGTTTTGCGCCCGCACTCATTTTCTGCGGTACCGAGGGCGTCGGGTTTCGTTTTTTGATGTTTTGCGCGCCCAGAATCGTTTTCCGCTGTACAGAGGGCGTTAGGTCCCGTTTTTCATTTTTTTGCCCGCCTGGACTCATTTTTGGCGGTACTGAGGGCGTCGGCTCCCGTTTTCATGTTTTGCGCGTCCGGACTCATTTTCAGCGATACCGAGGGCGTCAGCACCCATTTTCATTTTTTGCGCGCCCAGAATTATTTTTGGCTGTACCGACGAAGTCAGGTCCCGTTTTCATTTTTTTGCGCACCCGGACTCGTTTTCGGCCGTACCGAGGGCGTCGAGTCCCGTTTACATGTTTTGCGCTCCCGGACTCGTTTTTGGCGGTAACGAGGGCGTCGGGTCCCGTTTTCATGTTTTGCACGCCCGCACTTATTTTCTGTGGTACCGAGGGCGTCGGGTACCGTTTTCATGTTTTGTGCGCCGGCATTCATTTTCTACGCTACCGAGGGCGTCGGGTCTCGTTTTCATGTTTTGCGCGCCCACACTCGTTTTCGGCTGTACTAAGGGCGTCGGGTCCCGTTTACATGTTTTGCGCTCCCGGACTCGTTTTCGGCGGTACCGAGGGCGTCGGGTCCCGTTTTCATGTTTTGTGCGCCCGAACTCATTTTCGGCGGAACCGAGGGCGTTAGGTCCCGTTTTCATGTTTTGCGCGTCCGCACTCGTTTTCTAAGGTACCGAGGGCGTCGGGTCCCGTTTTCATGTTTTGCGTGCCCGCACTCGTTTTCTACGGTACCGAGGGCAGCGGGTCCCGTTTTCCTGTTTGGCGTGCCCGCACTTATTTTCTTCGGTACCGAGGGCGTCGGGTCCCATTTTCATGTTTTGCGCGCCCAGACTCATTTTCGGCTGTAACGAGGGAGTCGAGTGCCGTTTTCATTTTTTTGCGCGCCCGGACTCGTTTTCGGCGGTAACGAGGGCGTCGGGTCCCGTTTTCATGTTTTGCGCCCCGGACTCGTTTTCGGCGGTACCGAGGGCGTCGGGTCCCGTTTTCATGTTTTGTGCGCCCGAACTCATTTTCGGCGGAACCGAGGGCGTCAGGTCCCGTTTTCATGTTTTGCGCGTCCGCACTCGTTTTCTGCGGTAACGAGGGCGTCTTGTCCCTTTTTCATGTTTTGTGCGCCCAAACTCATTTTCGACGGTACCGAGTGCGTCGGGTCCCGTTTTCATGTTTTGCGCGCTCGGACTCGTTTTTGGCGGTACCGAGGGCGTCAGGTCCTATTTTCTTGTTTTGCGCTCCCAGACTCGTTTTCGGCGATACCGAGGGCGTCGGGTCCTGTTTTCATGTTTTGCATGCCTGGACTTATTTTCGGCGGTACCGAGGGCGTCGGGTCCTGTTTTCAAGTTTTGCGCTCCCGGACTCATTTTCGGTGGTACCGAGGGCGTCGGGTCCCTTTTACATGTTTTGCGCTCCTAGACTTGTTTTTGGCGGTACCGAGGGCGTTAGGTCCCGTTTTCTTGTTTTGTGCTCCCGGACTCATTTTCGGCGCATCGAGGCGTCGGTCTAGTTTTCATGTTTTGCGCGCCCGGACTCGTTTTTGGCAGTACCGAGGGCGTCGGGTCCCGTTTACATGTTTTGCGCTCCGGAATCGTTTTTGGCATTACCAATGCCGTCGGGTCCCGTTTTCATGTTTTGCGCGCCCAAACTCGTTTTCGGCGGTACGGAGGGCGTCAGGTCTCATTTCCATGTATTGCGCGCTCAGACTCGTTTTCGGCCGTACCGAGGGCGTTGGGTCTCGTTTACATGATTTGCGCTCCCATACTCGTTTTTGGCTGTACCGAGGGATTCAGATCCCGTTTTCATGTTTTGCGCGTCCAGACTCGTTTTCGGCCGTACCGAGGGCGTCGGGTCCCGATTACATGTTTTGCGCTCCCGACTCATTTTTGGCATCGTAACGAGGGCGTCGGGTCCGCTTTCATGTTTTGCGCGCCCGCACTCGTTTTCTACGCACCGAGGGCGTCGGGTCCCGTTTTCATGTTTTGCGCGCCCGCACTCATTTTCTGTTGTACCGAGGGCGTCTGCTCCCGTTTTCATGTTTTGCGCGCCGGACTCATTTTTTGAGATACCGAGGGCGTCGGCACCCGTTTTCATGTTTTGCACGCTCGGAATCGTTTTTGGCTGTACCGAGGGAGTCGGGTCCCGTTTTCATTTATTTTTGCGCCCGAACTCGTTTTCGGCCGTACCGAGGGCGGCGGGTCCCGTTTACATGTTTTGCGCGCCCAGACTCGTTTTCGGCTGTACCGAGGGTGTAGGGTCCCGTTTTCATTTTTTTGCGCGCCCGACTCTTTTTCGGCCGTACGAGGGCGTCGGGTCCCATTTACAAGTTTTGCGCTCCCGGACTCGTTTTCGGCGTACCGAGGGCGTCGGGTCCCATTTTCATGTTTTGTGCGCCCGAACTCATTTTCGGCGTTACCGAGGGCGTCAGGTCCCATTTTCAAGTTTTGTGCGCCGGCATTCATTTTCGGAGGTACCGAGGGCGTCGGTTCCCGTTTTCATGTTTTGCGCGCCCACACTCGTTTTCGGCTGTACCAAGGGCGTCGGGTACCGTTTTCATTTTTTTGCGCGCCCGGACTCGTTTTCCGCCGTACTGAGGGCTTCGGGTCCCGTTTACATGTTTTGCGCTCCCGGACTCATTTTCGGCGGTACCGATGGCGTCGGGTCCCGTTTTCATGTTTTGTGCGCCCGAACTCATTTTCGGCGGTACCGAGGGCGTCAGGTCCCGTTTTCATGTTTTGCGCGCCCGCACTCGTTTTCTAATGTACCGAGGGCGTCGGGTCCCGTTTTCATGTTTTGCGTGCCCGCACTCGTTTTCTACGGTACCGAGGGCGGCGGGTCCCGTTTTCCCCGTTTTGCACTCCCGCACTTACTTATTTTCTTCGCATCGAGGGCGTCGGTCCCGTTTTCATGTTTTGCGCGCCCGACTCATTTTCGGCGTAACGAGGGCGTCGGGTCCCGTTTTCATTTTTTTGCGCGCCCGACTCGTTTTCGGCCGTACGTGGGCGTCTGCTCCTGTTTTCATGTTTTGCGCTCCCGGACTCATTTTCGGTGGAACCGAGGGCGTTGGTTCTCGTTTTCATGTTTTGCGCGCCCGAACTCGTTTTCGGCGGTACCGAGGGCGTTGGGCCCAATTTTAATGTTTTGTACTCCTAGAATCGTTTTTGGCTGTATCGAGCGAGCCGGATCCCGTTTTCATATTTTGCGTGCCCGGACTCGTTTTCGGCCGTACCGAGGGCGTCGGGTCCCGTTTACATGTTTTGCGTTCCCGGACTCGTTTTCGGCGGTAACGAGGGCGTCGGGTCCCGTTTTCATGTTTTGCGCGCCCGCACTTGTTTTCTGCTGTATCGAGGGTGTCAGGTCCCGATTTCATGTTTTGTGCTCCTAGACTCGTTTTCGGTGGTTCCGAGGGCGTCGGGTCCCGTTTTAATGTATTGCGACTCCGGACACGTTTTCTACGCTACCGAGGGCGTCTTGTCCCTTTTTCATGTTTTGTGCGCCCGAACTCATTTTCGACGGTACCGAGTGCGTCGGGTCCCGTTTTCATGTTTTGCGCGCTCGGACTCGTTTTTGGCTGTACGAGGGCGTCGGGTCTTATTTTCTTGTTTTGCGCTACGGACTCGTTTTCGGCGATACGAGGGCGTCGGGTCCCGTTTTCATGTTTTGCATGCCCGGACTTATTTTCGGCGGTGCGAGGGCGTCGGGTCCCGTTTTCAAGTTTTGCGCTCCCGGACTCGTTTTCGGCGGTGCACGAGGCGTCGAGTCCCATTTACTTGTTTTGCGCTCCTAGACTCGTTTTTGGCGGTACCGAGGGCGCTAGATCCCGTTTTCTTATTTTGTGCTCCCGGACTCATTTTCGGCGGTACCGAGGGCGTCGGGTCTAGTTTTCATGTTTTGCGCGCCCGGACTCATTTTTGGCTGTACCGAGGGCGTCGCATCCCGTTTACATGTTTTGCGCTCCCGAAATCGTTTTTGGCGTTACCGATGCCGTCGGGTCCCGTTTTCATGTTTTGCGCGCCCGAACTCTTTTTCGGCGGTACAGAGGGCGTCGGGTCCCATTTTCATGTATTGCGCGCTCGGACTCGTTTTTGGCCGTACCGAGGGCGTTGGGTCTCGTTTACATGATTTGCGCTCCCAGACTCGTTTTTGGCTCTACCGAGGGATTCAGATCCCGTTTTCATGTTTTGCGCGTCCGGACTAGTTTTCGGCCGTACCGAGGGTGTCGGGTCCCGTTTACATGTTTGGCGCTCCCGGTCTCGTTATTGGCTGTAACGAGGGAGTTGGGTCCAGTTTTCATGTTTTGCGCGCCCGCACTCGTTTTCTACAGTACCGAGGGCGTCGGGTCCCGTTTTCATGTTTTGCGCGCCCACACTCATTTTCTGCTGTACCGAGGGCGTCAGGTTCCGTTTTTTGATGCTTTGCGCGCCCAGACTCGTTTTCGGCTGTACCGAGGGCGTCGGGTCCCGTTTTTCATTTTCTAGCCCGCCCGGACTCGTTTTTGGCGGTACCGAGGGCGTCGGCTACGGTTTTTATGTTTTGCGCTGCCGGACTCATTTTCGGCGATACCGAGGGCGTCGGCACCCGTTTTCATGTTTTGCACGCCCGGAATCGTTTTTGGTTGTACCGAGGGAGTCGGGTCCTGTTTTCATTTTTTGCGCGCCCAGAATTATTTTTGGCTGTACCGACGAAGTCAGGTCCCGTTTTCATTTTTTTGCGCACCCGGACTCGTTTTCGGCCGTACCGAGGGCGTCGAGTCCCGTTTACATGTTTTGCGCTCCCGGACTCGTTTTTGGCGGTAACGAGGGCGTCGGGTCCCGTTTTCATGTTTTGCACGCCCGCACTTATTTTCTGTGGTACCGAGGGCGTCGGGTACCGTTTTCATGTTTTGTGCGCCGGCATTCATTTTCTACGGTACCGAGGGCGTCGGGTCTCGTTTTCATGTTTTGCGCGCCCACACTCGTTTTCGGCTGTACTAAGGGCGTCGGGTCCCGTTTACATGTTTTGCGCTCCCGGACTCGTTTTCGGCGGTACCGAGGGCGTCGGGTCCCGTTTTCATGTTTTGTGCGCCCGAACTCATTTTCGGCGGAACCGAGGGCGTCAGGTCCCGTTTTCATGTTTTGCGCGTCCGCACTCGTTTTCTAAGGTACCGAGGGCGTCGGGTCCCGTTTTCATGTTTTGCGTGCCCGCACTCGTTTTCTACGGTACCGAGGGCAGCGGGTCCCGTTTTCCTGTTTGGCGTGCCCGCACTTATTTTCTTCGCTACCGAGGGCGTCGGGTCCCATTTTCATGTTTTGCGCGCCTAGACTCATTTTCGGCTGCAACGAGGGAGTCGAGTGCCGTTTTCATTTTTTTGCGCGCCCGGACTCGTTTTCGGCGGTAACGAGGGCGTCGGGTCCCGTTTTCATCTTTTGCGCTCCCGGACTCGTTTTCGGCGCACGAGGGCGTCGGGTCCCGTTTTCATGTTTTGTGCGCCCGAACTCATTTTCTCGGCGGGCCGAGGGCGTCGGTCCCGTTTTCATGTTTTGCGCGTCCGCACTCGTTTCTGCGGTAACGAGGGCGTCTTGTCCCTTTTTCATGTTTTGTGCGCCCAAACTCATTTTCGACGGCATGCGAGTGCGTCGGTCCCGTTTTCATGTTTTGCGCGCTCGGACTCGTTTTTGGCGCACCGAGGGCGTCGGTCCTATTTTCTTGTTTTGCGCTCCCAGACTCGTTTTCGGCGATACCGAGGGCGTCGGGTCCTGTTTTCATGTTTTGCATGCCTGGACTTATTTTCGGCGCTACCGAGGGCGTCGGGTCCTGTTTTCAAGTTTTGCGCTCCCGGACTCATTTTCGGTGGTACCGAGGGCGTCGGGTCCCTTTTACATGTTTTGCGCTCCTAGACTTGTTTTTGGCGGTACCGAGGGCGTTAGGTCCCGTTTTCTTGTTTTGTGCTCCCGGACTCATTTTCGGCGGTACCGAGGGCGTCGGGTCTAGTTTTCATGTTTTGCGCGCCCGGACTCGTTTTTGGCTGTACCGAGGGCGTCGGGTCCCGTTTACATGTTTTGCGCTCCGGAATCGTTTTTGGCATTACCAATGCCGTCGGGTCCCGTTTTCATGTTTTGCGCGCCCAAACTCGTTTTCGGTGGTACGGAGGGCGTCAGGTCTCATTTCCATGTATTGCGCGCTCAGACTCGTTTTCGGCCGTACCGAGGGCGTTGGGTCTCGTTTACATGATTTGCGCTCCCATACTCGTTTTTGGCTGTACCGAGGGATTCAGATCCCGTTTTCATGTTTTGCGCGTCCAGACTCGTTTTCGGCCGTACCGAGGGCGTCGGGTCCCGATTACATGTTTTGCGCTCCCGGACTCATTTTTGGCTGTAACGAGGGAGTCGGGTCCAGTTTTCATGTTTTGCGCGCCCGCACTCGTTTTCTACAGTACCGAGGGCGTCGGGTCCCGTTTTCATGTTTTGCGCGCCCGCACTCATTTTCTGTTGTACCGAGGGCGTCTGCTCCCGTTTTCATGTTTTGCGCGGCCGGACTCATTTTTTGAGATACCGAGGGCGTCGGCACCCGTTTTCATGTTTTGCACGCTCGGAATCGTTTTTGGCTGTACCGAGGGAGTCGGGTCCCGTTTTCATTTTACCGAGGGCGGCGGGTCCCGTTTACATGTTTTGCGCGCCCAGACTCGTTTTCGGCTGTACCAAGGGTGTAGGGTCCCGTTTTCATTTTTTTGCGCGCCCGGACTCTTTTTCGGCCGTACTGAGGGCGTCGGGTCCCATTTACAAGTTTTGCGCTCCCGGACTCGTTTTCGGCGTACCGAGGGCGTCGGGTCCCATTTTCATGTTTTGTGCGCCCGAACTCATTTTCGGCGTTACCGAGAACGTCAGGTCCCATTTTCAAGTTTTGTGCGCCGGCATTCATTTTCGGAGGTACCGAGGGCGTCGGTTCCCGTTTTCATGTTTTGCGCGCCCACACTCGTTTTCGGCTGTACCAAGGGCGTCGGGTACCGTTTTCATTTTTTTGCGCGCCCGGACTCGTTTTCTGCCGTACTGAGGGCTTCGGGTCCCGTTTACATGTTTTGCGCTCCCGGACTCATTTTCGGCGGTACCGATGGCGTCGGGTCCCGTTTTCATGTTTTGTGCGCCCGAACTCATTTTCGGCGGTACCGAGGGCGTCAGGTCCCGTTTTAATGTTTTGCGCGCCCGCACTCGTTTTCTAATGTACCGAGGGCGTTGGGTCCCATTTTCATGTTTTGCGTGCCCGCACTCGTTTTCTACGGTACCGAGGGCGGCGGGTCCCGTTTTCCTGTTTGGCACTCCCGCACTTATTTTCTTCGGTACCGAGGGCGTCGGGTCCCGTTTTCATGTTTTGCGCGCCCTGACTCATTTTCGGCCGTAACGAGGGAGTCGGGTCCCGTTTTCATTTTTTTGCGCGCCCGGACTCGTTTTCGGCCGTACCGTGGGCGTCTGCTCCTGTTTTCATGTTTTGCGCTCCCGGACTCATTTTCGGTGGAACCGAGGGCGTTGGTTCTCGTTTTCATGTTTTGCGCGCCCGGACTCGTTTTCGGCGGTACCGAGGGCGTTGGGCCCAATTTTAATGTTTTGTATTCCTAGAATCGTTTTTGGCTGTATCGAGCGAGCCGGATCCCGTTTTCATATTTTGCGTGCCCGGACTCGTTTTCGGCCGTACCGAGGGCGTCGGGTCCCGTTTACATGTTTTGCGTTCCCGGACTCGTTTTCGGCGGTAACGAGGGCATCGGGTCCCGTTTTCATGTTTTGCGCGCCCGCACTTGTTTTCTGCTGTATCGAGGGTGTCAGGTCCCGATTTCATGTTTTGTGCTCCTAGACTCGTTTTCGGTGGTTCCGAGGGCGTCGGGTCCCGTTTTAATGTATTGCGACTCCGGACACGTTTTCTACGGTACCGAGGGCGTCTTGTCCCTTTTTCATGTTTTGTGCGCCCGAACTCATTTTCGACGGTACCGAGTGCGTCGGGTCCCGTTTTCATGTTTTGCGCGCTCGGACTCGTTTTTGGCTGTACCGAGGGCGTCAGGTCTTATTTTCTTGTTTTGCGCTACCAGACTCGTTTTCGGCGATACCGAGGGCGTCGGGTCCTGTTTTCATGTTTTGCATGCCTGGACTTATTTTCGGCGGTACCGAGGGCGTCGGGTCCCGTTTTCAAGTTTTGCGCTCCCGGACTCGTTTTCGGCGGTACCGAGGGCGTCGAGTCTCATTTACTTGTTTTGCGCTCCTAGACTCGTTTTTGGCGGTACCGAGGGCGCTAGATCCCGTTTTCTTATTTTGTGCTCCCGGACTCATTTTCGGCGGTACCGAGGGCGTCGGGTCTAGTTTTCATGTTTTGCGCGCCCGGACTCATTTTTGGCTGTACCGAGGGCGTCGCGTCCCGTTTACATGTTTTGCGCTCCCGAAATCGTTTTTGGCGTTACCGATGCCGTCGGGTCCCGTTTTCATGTTTTGCGCGCCCGAACTCTTTTTCGGCGGTACAGAGGGCGTCGGGTCCCATTTTCATGTATTGCGCGCTCGGACTCGTTTTTGGCCGTACCGAGGGCGTTGGGTCTCGTTTACATGATTTGCGCTCCCAGACTCGTTTTTGGCTCTACCGAGGGATTCAGATCCCGTTTTCATGTTTTGCGCGTCCGGACTAGTTTTCGGCCGTACCGAGGGCGTCGGGTCCCGTTTACATGTTTGGCGCTCCCGGTCTCGTTATTGGCTGTAACGAGGAGTTGGGTCCGCTTTTCATGTTTTGCGCGCCCGCACTCGTTTTCTACAGTACCGAGGGCGTCGGGTCCGGTTTTCATGTTTTGCGCGCCCACACTCATTTTCTCGCCGTACCGAGGGCGTCGGTTCCGTTTTTTGATGTTTTGCGCGCCCAGACTCGTTTTCGGCTGTACCGAGGGCGTCGGGTCCCGTTTTTCATTTTCTAGCCCGCCCGGACTCGTTTTTGGCGGTACCGAGGGCGTCGGCTACGGTTTTTATGTTTTGCGCGGCCGGACTCATTTTCGGCGATACCGAGGGCGTCGGCACCCGTTTTCATGTTTTGCACGCCCGGAATCGTTTTTGGCTGTACCGAGGGAGTCGGGTCCTGTTTTCATTTTTTTGCGCGCCCGAACTCGTTTTCGGCCATACCGAGGGCGTCGGTTCCCGTTTACATGTTTTGCGCGCCCAGACTCGTTTTCGCCTGTACCAAGGGCGTCGGGTCCCGTTTTCATTTTTTTGCGCTCCCGGACTCATTTTCGGCGTACCGAGGGCGTCGGGTCCCGTTTTCATGTTTTGTGCGCCCAAACTCATTTTCGGCGTTACCGAGGGCGTCAGGTCCTGTTTTCAAGTTTTGCGCGCCCGGACTCATTTTCGGAGGTACCGAGGGCGTCGGCTCCCGTTTTCATGTTTTGCCCGTCCGGACTCATTTTTGGCTGTACCGAGGGAGTCAGATTTCATTTTCATGTTTTACGCACCCGGACTCGTTTTCGGCGGTACCGAGGGCGTCAGGTTTCGTTTTGATGTTTTGCGTGCCCGCACTCATTTTCTGCGGTATCGAGGGCGTCGGGTCCCGTTTTCATGTTTTGCGTGGACAGACTCGTTTTCGGCGGTACCGTGGGCGTCAGGTTCCTTTTTCATGTTTTACGCTACCGGACTCATTTTCGGCGGTACCGAGGGTGTCCTATCCCGTTTTCATGTTTTGCGCGCTCGGACTCGTTTTCGGCGATACCGAGGGCGTCGGATCCTGTTTTCATGTTTTGCGTGCTCGGACTTATTTTCGGCGGTACCGAGGGCGTCGGGTCCCGTTTTCAAGTTTTGCTCTCCCGGACTCGTTTTCGGCGGTACCGAGGGCGTCAGGTCCCATTTACATGTTTTGCGCTCCTAGAATCGTTTTTGGCGGTGCCGAGGGCGTTAGGTCCCGTTTTCTTGTTTTGTGCTCCCGGACTCGTTTTCGGCGGTATCGAGGGCGTCGGGTCTAGTTTTCAAGTTTTGCGCCCCCGGACTCGTTTTTGGCAGTACCGAGGGCGTCGGGTCCCGTTTACATGTTTTGCGCTCCCGGAATCATTTTTGGCGTTACCGATGCCGTCGGGTCCTGTTTTCATGTTTTGCGCGCCCGAACTCGTTTTCGGCGGTACGGAGGGCGTCGGGTCCCATTTTCATGTATTGCGCGCTCGGACTCTTTTTCGGCCGTACCAAGGGCGTTGGGCTCGTTTCAATGATTTGCGCTCCGAACTCGTTTTTGGATGTACCGAGGGCGTCAGATCCCGATTATATGTTTTGCGCTCCCGGACTAGTTTTCTACAGTACCGAGGGCGTCGGGTTACATTTTTTGATGTTTTGCGCGCCCAGACTCGTTTTCGGCTGTACCGAGGGCGTCGGGTCCCGTTTTTCATTTTTATGCCTACCCTGACTCGTTTTTGGCGGTACCGAGGGCGTCGGCTCCCGTTTTCATGTTTTGCGCGGCCGGACTCATTTTCGGCGATACCGAGGGCGTCGGCACCCGTTTTCATGTTTTGCACGCCCGGAATAGATTTTGGCTCTACCGAGGGAGTCGGGTCCCGTTTAAATTTTTTTGCGCGCCCAAACTCGTTTTCGGCCGTACCCATGGCATCGGGTCCCGTTTTCATTTTTTTGCGCGCCCGGATTCGTTTTCGGCCGTACCGAGGGCGTCGGGTCCCGTTTATAAGTTTTGCGCTCCCGGACTCGTTTTCGGCGGTGCCGATGGCGTCGGGTCCCGTTTTCATGTTTTGTGCGCCCTAACTCATTTTCGGCGGTGCCGAGGGCGTCAGGTCCCGTTTTCAAGTTTTGCGCGCCCGGACTCATTTTCGGAGGTACCGAGGGCGTCGGCTCCCGTTTTCAAGTTTTGCCCGCCTGACTCGTTTTTGGCTGTACCGAGGGAGTCGACGCCATCTGTACCGGGTCCCATTTCCATGTTTTGCAAGCCCCCACTCATTTTCTACGGTACCGAGGGCGTCGTGTCTCGTTTTCGTTTTTTGCGCGCCCGCACTCATTTTCGGCGGTACCGAGGGCCTCAGGTCCTGTTTTCATGTTTTGCGCGCCCATACTCGTTTTCGGCAAGAACGAGGGAGTCGGGTCCCGTTTTCATTTTTTTGCGCGCCCGGACTCGTTTTCGTCCGTATCGAGGGCGTCGGGTCCCGTTTTGATCGCCCAGACTCATTTTCGGCGGTACCGAGGGCTTCCGGTCCCGTTTCCATGTTTTGCGCGCCCGGACTCATTCTCGGCGGTACAGAGGTCGTCGGCTCCCGTTTTTATGTTTTTGCGCACTCAGACTCGTTTTTGGCTTTACCGAGGGATTCAGATCCCGTTTTCATGTTTTGCGAGTCCGGATTCATTTTCGGCCGTACCGAGGGCGTCGGGTCCCGATTATATGTTTTGCGCTCCCGAACTTGTTTTCGGCGGTAACGAGGGCGTCAGGTCCAGTTTTCTTGTTTTTCGCGCCCGCACTCGTTTTTTACAGTACCGAGGGCGTCGGCTCCCGTTTTCATGTTTTGCGCGCCCACACTCATTTTTTGCGGTACCGAGGGCGTCAGGTTCCGTTTTTTGATGTTTTGCGCGCACGGACTCGTTTTTGGCGGTACCGAGGGCATCGGCTCCCGTTTTCATGTTTTGCGCGTCCGGACTCGTTTTCGGCCGTACCGAGGGCGTCGGGTCCCGTTTACATGTTTTGCGCTCCCGGACTCGTTTTCGGCGGTACCGAGGGCGTCGTCTCCCGTTATCAAGTTTTGCGCGCCCGGATTGCTTTTTGGCTGTACCGAGGGAGTTAGATCCGGTTTTCATGTATTGTGCGCCCAGACTCGTTTTCGGCCGTACCGAGGGTGTCAGGTCCCGTTTTCATGTTTTGCGCACCCGTACTCATTTTCTGCGGTACCGAGGGCGTCGGGTCCCGTTTTCATATTTTGCGCGCCAAGACTCGTTTTCGGCTGTACCGAGGGCGTCGGGTCCCGTTTACATGTTTTTCGCTCCCGGACTCGTTTTTGGCGGTACCGATGGCGTCGGGTTTCGTATTCACGTTTTGCGCGCCCGCACTTATTTTCTGCGGTACCGAGGGCGTCGGGTCCCGTTTTCATGTTTTGCGCGCCCGCACTCATTTTCGACGGTACCGAGGGCGTCGGGTCCCGTTTTCATGTATTACGCGCCCAGACTAGTTTTCGGTTGTACCGAGGGCGTCGGGTCCCATTTTTATTTTTTTGCGCTCACGGACTCGTTTTCGGCCGTACCGAGGGCGTCAGGTCCCGTTTACATGTTTTGCACTCCCGGAATCGTTCTTGGCGTTACCGATGCCGTCGGCTCCCGTTTTCATATTTTGCGCGCCCGAACTCATTTTCGGCGGTACGAAGGGCGTCGGGTCCCATTTTCATGTATTGCACGGTCGGACTCGTTTTCGACCGTACCAAGGTCGTTGGGTCTCGTTTACATTATTTGCGCTCCCGGACTCGTTTTTGGCTGTACCGAGGGAGTCGGATCCCGTTTTCATGTTTTGCGAGTCCGGACTCGTTTTCGGCCGTACCTAGGGACTCGGGTCCCGATTATATGTTTTGCGCTCCCGGACTTGTTTTCAACGGTAACGAGGGCGTCAGGTCCCGTTTTCATGTTTTGCGCGCCCGCACTCGTATTCTACAGTACCGAGGGCGTCGGGTCCCGTTTTCATGTTTTGCGCGCCCGCACTCAATTTCTGCGGTACCGAGGGCGTCGGGTCCCGTTTTTTGATGTTTTACGCGCCTAGACTCGTTTTCGGCTGTTCCGAGGGCGTCGGCACCCGTTTTCATGTTTTGCACGCCCGGAATCGTTTTTGGCTGTACCGAGGGAGTCAGGTCCCGTTTTCATCTTTTTGCGCGCCTGAACACGTTTTCGGCCGTACCGAGGTTGTCGGGTCCCGTTTACATGTTTTGCGCGCCCATACTCGTTTTCGGCTGTACCAAGGGCGTCGGGTCCCGTTTTCATTTTTTTGCGCGCCCGGACTTGTTTTCGGCCGTGCCGAGGGCGTCGGGTCCCGTTTACAAGTTTTGCGCTCCCGGACTCGTTTTCGGCGGTACCGATGGCGTCGGGTCCCGTTTTCATGTTTTGTGCGCCCAAACTCATTTTCGGCGGTACCGAGGGCATCAGGTCCCGTTTTCAAGTTTTGCGAGCCCGGACTCATTTTCGGAGGTACCGAGGGTGTCGGGTTCCGTTTTCATGTTTTTGCGCGCCCGCACTCATTTTCTGCGGTATCGAGGGCGTCGGGTCCCGTTTTCATGTTTGGCAAGCCCCCGCTCATTTTCTACGGTACCGAGGGCGTCGGGTCTCGTTTTCGTGTATTGCGCGCCCGCACTCATTTTCGGCGGTACCGAGGGCATCGGGTCCCGTTTTCATGTTTTGGGTGCCCAGACTCATTTTCGGAAGTAACGAGGGAGTCGGGTCCCGTTTTCATTTATTTGCGCGCCCGGACTCATTTTCGTCCGTATCGAGGGCGTTGGGTCCCGTTTACATGTTTTGCGCTCCCGGACTCGTTTTCGACGGTACCGATGGCGTCGGGTCCCGTTTTCACGCTTTGATCGCCCAGACTCATTTTCGGCGGTACCGAGGGCTTCCGGTCCCGTTTCCATGTTTTGCGCGCCCGGACTCATTCTCGGCGGTACAGAGGGCGTCGGCTCCCGTTTTCATTTTTTTGCGCACCCGGACTCGTTTTTGGATGTACCGAGGGAGTCGGATCCCGTTTTCATGTTTTGCGCGCCCGGGCTCGTTTTCGACCGTACAGAGGGTGTCAGGTCCCGTTTTCATGTTTTGCGCGCCCGCACTCATTTTCTACGGTACCGAGGGCGTCGGGTCATGTTTTCATATTTTGCGCGCCCAGACTCGTTTTCGGCTGTACCGAGGCCGCCGGTTCCCGTTTTCATTTTCTTGCGCGCCCGGACTCAATTTCGGCCATACTGAGGGCGTCGAGTCCCGTTTACATGTTTTGTGCTCCCGGACTCGTTTTTGGCGGTACCGATGGCGTCGGGTTTCGTTTTCATGTTTTGCGCGCATGCACTTGTTTTCTGCGGTACCGAGGGCGTCGAGTCCCATTTTCTTGTTTTGCGCGCACTCACTCATTTTCTACGCTACCGAGGGCGTCGGGTCCCATTTTTATTTTTTTGCGCGCACGGACTCGTTTTCGGCGGTACGAAGGGCGTCGGGTCCCGCTTTCATGTTTTGCGCACCCCGACTCGTTTTCGGCGGTACTGAGGGCGACGGGTCTCGTTTTCATGTTTTGCGCTCTCGGACTCATTTTCGACGGTACCGAGGGCGTCAGTTCCCTCTTTGATGTTTTGCGCGCTTAGACTCGTTTTCGGCGGTACCGTGGGCGTCAGGTTCCTTTTTCATGTTTTGCGCTCCCAGACACGTTTTTGGCGGTACCGAGGGCGTTAGGTCCCGTTTTCTTGTTTTGTGCTCCCGGACTCGTTTCCGGCGGTACCGAGGGCGTCGAGTCTAGTTTTCATGTTTTGCGCGGTCGGACTCTTTTTTAGCTGTAGCGAGGGCGTCGGGTCCCGTTTACATGTTTTGCGCTCCCGGAATCATTTTTGGCGTTACCGATGCCGTCGGGTCCCGTTTTCATGTTTTGCGCGCCCGAACTCGTTTTCGGTGGTACGGAGGGCGTCAGGTCCCATTTTCATGTATTGCGCGCTGGAACTCGTTTTCGGCCGTACCGAGGGCGTTGGGTCTCATTTACATGATTTGCGATCCCGGACTCGTCTTTGGCTGTACCGAGGGAGTCAGATCCCGTTTTCATGTTTTGCGAGTCCGGACTCGTTTTCGGCCGTACCGAGGGCGTCAGCTCCCGTTTATATGTTTTGCGCTCCCGGACTCATTTTCGGCGGTAACGAGGACGTCGGGTCCCGTTTTCATGTTTTGCGCACCCGGACTCTTTTTCGACGGTAATGAGGGCGTCGGGTCTCGTTTTCATGTTTTGTGCTCGTGGACTTATTTTCGACGGTACCGAGGGCGTCAGTTCCCTTTTTCATGTTTTGCGCGCACAGACTCATTTTCGGCAGTATCGTGGGCGTCAGGTTCCTTTTTCATGTTTTGTGCTCCCGGACTCGTTTTCGGCGGTACCGAGGGCGTCCTATCCCGTTTTCATGTTTTGCGCGCTCGGACTCGTTTTCGGCGATACCGAGGGCGTCGGGTCTTGTTTTCATGTTTTGCGTGCCCGAACTTACTTTCGGCAGTACCGAGGGTGTCGGGTCCCGTTTTCAAGTTTTGCGCTCCCGGAATTGTTTTTGGCGGTACCGAGGGCGTGAGGTCTCGTTTTCTTGTTTTGTGCTCCCGGACTCGTTTTCGGCGCTACCGAGGGCGTCGGGTCTAGTTTTCATGTTTTGCGCGCCCGGACTCGTTTTTGGCGCTACCGATGGCGTCGGGTTTCGTTTTCACGTTTTGCGCGCCCGCACTTGTTTTCTGCGGTACCGAGGGCGTCGGGTCCCGTTTTCATGTTTTGCGGCCCGCACTCTTTTTCTACGGTACCGAGGGCGTCGGGTCCCGTTTTCATGTATTACGCGCCCAGACTAGTTTTCGGTTGTACCGAGGGCGTCGGGTCCCATTTTTATTTTTTTGCGCTTACGGACTCGTTTTCGGCCGTACCGAGGGCGTCGGGTCCCGTTTACATGTTTGGCGCTCCCGGACTCGTTTTCGGCGGTACCGATGGCATCGGGTCTCGTTTTCATGTTTTCCACGCCCAAAATCGTTTTTGGCTGTACCGAGGGAGTCGGGTCCAGTTTTCATTTTTTTGCACGCTCGGACTCGTTTTTGGTCGTATCGAGGGCGTCGGGTCCCGTTTTCATTTTTTTGCACGCTCGGACTCGTTTTCGCCTGTACCGAGGGCGTCAGGTCCCGTTAACATGTTTTGCCCTCCCGGACTCGTTTTCGGCGGTACCGAGGGCGTCGGGTCCCGTTTTCAAGTTTTGGGCACCCGGACTCGTTTTTGGCTGTACCGAGGGCGTCAGGTCCCGTTTACATGTTTTGCACTCCCGGAATCGTTCTTGGCGTTACCGATGCCTTCGGCTCCCATTTTCATGTTTTGCGCGCCCGAACTCATTTTCGGCGGTACGAAGGGCGTCGGGTCCCATTTTCATGTATTGCGCGGTCGGACTCGTTTTCGACCGTACCAAGGGCGTTGGGTCTCGTTTACATTATTTGCGCTCCCGGACTCGTTTTTGGCTGTACCGAGGGAGTCAGATCCCGTTTTCATGTTTTGCGAGTCCGGACTCGTTTTCGGCCGTACCGAGGGCCTCAGGTCCCAATTATATGTTTCGCGCTCCCGGACTAGTTTTCGGCGGTAACGAGGGCGTCAGGTCCCGTTTTCATGTTTTGCGCGCCCGCACTCGTATTCTACAGTACCGAGGGCGTCGGGTCCCGTTTTCATGTTTTGCGCGCCCGCACTCATTTTCTGCTGTACCAAGGGCGTCGGGTTCCGTTTTTTGATGTTTTACGCGCCCAGACTCGTTTTCGGCTGTACCGAGGGCGTCAGGTCTCGTTTTTCATTTTTTTGCCCGCCCGGACCTGTTTTTGGCGGTACCGAGGGCGTCGGCTCCCGTTTTCATGTTTTGTGCGTCCGGACTCCCGAGTGCGTCGGGACACGTTTTCATATCTTGCGCGCCCGGACTAAATTTCAGCGGTACTAAGAGCGTCGGGTCCGGTTTTCATGTTTTGCGCGCCCGAACTAATTGTCGGCGGTACCAAGGGCATCAGGTTCCGTTTTCATGTTTTGCGCTCCCGGACTCATTTTCGATGGTACCGAGGGCGTCGGGTCCCGTTTTCATGTTTTGCGTGCCGGAATCATTTTCGGCGGTACCGAGAGCGTCGGTTCGCATTTTTATGTTTTGCGCACCCGGACTCGTTTTCGGCTGTACGGAGGGCGTCCGGTCCCGATTTAAAGTTTTGCGCTCCCGGAGTCATTTTCGGCGGTTCCGAGGGCGTCGGTTCCCGTTTTCATGTTTTGCGCGCCCATACTCATTTTCGGCGGTACCGAGGATGTCGGGTCCCGTTTTCATGTTTTGCGCGCACGAACTCATTTTCGGCGGTAATGAGGGCGTCGGGTCCCGTTTACATTTTTTGCGTGCCCGGACTCGTTTTCGGCGGTACCGAGGGCGTGGGGTCCCGTTTTTCGCGTTCTTCGTGTTTTTCGCGTTCGTTCTCGTTTTCAACGTACCGAGGGCGTGGGGTCCCGTTTTCATGTTTTGCGTGCTCGGACTCATTTTCGGCGGTAACTAGGGCGTCGGGTCCCGTTTTCATGTTTTGCGTGCCCGTTCTCGTTTTTAGCGGTACCGAGGGCGTGGGGTCCCGTTTTCATGTTTTGCGCTCCCGAACTCGTTTTCGGCGGTACCAAGGGCGTCGGGTCCCGTTTTCATGTTTTGCGCGCCAGTACTCGTTTACGGCGGCACCTAGGGCGTCTGATCCCGTTTTCATGTTTTGCGCCGGGACTCGTTTTCTGCGGTACCGGGGGCGTCGGATCCCGTTTTCATGTCTTGCGCGCCCGGACTCATTTTCGGCGGTACCGAGGGCGTCGGATCCCCTTTTCATGTTTTGCGCGCCCAGACTCATTTTCGGAGGGACGGAGTGCGTCGGGTCCCGTTTACATATTTTGCGCGCCCAGAATCGTTTTCGACGCTACCGAGGGCGTCGGGTCCCGTTTACATGTTTTGCGCGCCCGGACTCGTTTTCGACGGTACCGAGGGCGTCGAGTCCCATTTTCATGTTTTGCGCTCCCAGACTCATTTTCGGAGGTACCGAGGGCGTCGGGTCCCGTTAACATGTTTTGCGTGCCCGGACTCGTTTTCGGCGGAACCGAAAGCGTCGGGTCCCGTTTACATTTTTTGCGTGCCCGGACTCGTTTTCGGCGGTACCGAGGGCGTCGGGACCCATTTTCATGTTTTGCGATCCCGGACTCGTTTTCAACGTTTCCGAGGGCGTCGGGTCTCGTTTTCATGTTTTGCGCGCCCGATCTCATTTCCGGCTGTACCGAGGGCGTCGGGTCCCGTTGACATGTTTTGCGCTCCCGGACTCATTTTCGGCGGTACCGATCGCGTCGGGTCCCGTTTTCATGTTTTGTGCGCCCGGACTCGTTTTCGAAGGTACGAAGTGCGTCGGGTCCTGTTTAGGTGTTTTGCGCCCGGACTCGTTTTCGGCGATACCGAGGGCGTCGATCCCGTTTTCATGTTTTGCACTCTCAGACGCATTTTCGGCGGTACCGAGGGCGTCGGGTCCCGTTTCAATGTTTTGTGCGCCCGGACCTGTTGCCGGCGGTACCTAAGGTGTGGTCCCGTTTTCATGTTTTGCGCGCCCGTTCTCGTTTTAAGGGGTACCGAGGTGTGGAATCGTGTTTTCATGATTTGCGCGCCAGGACTAGTTTTCGACGGTACCAAGGGCATCAGATCCCGTTTTTATGTTTTGCATGCCCGGACTCATTTTCGGCGGTACCGAGGGCGTCGGGTCTCGTTTTCATGTTTTGCGCGCCCGGACTAGTTTTCGGCTGTACCGAGGGCGTCGGGTCCTGTTTTCATGTTTTGCGCTTCCGGACTCATTTTCGGCGGTACCGAGCGCGTCGAGTCCCGTTTCCATGTTTTGCGAGCCCGAAATCGTATTCGGCGGTACGTAAGGCGTCCGATCCCGTTTTCATGTTTTGCGTGACGGACTCGTTTTCGGCGGTACTGATGGTGTCGGGTCTCGTTTTCATGTTTTGCGGTCCCGGACTCGTTTTCGGCCGTATGGAGGGCGTCGGGTCCATATTTCAAGTTTTGCGCTCCCGCACTCATTTTCGACGGTACCGAGGGCGTCGGTTACCGTATTCGTGTTTTGCGTGCCCGGACTCGTTTTCAGCGATACGGAGGGCGTATGGATCCGTTTTCATGTTTTGCGCGCCCGGACTCGTTTTCGACGGTACCGAGGGCGTCGTGTCCCGTTTTCATGTTTTGCGCGCCAGGACTAAATTTCGGCGGTACCGAAGGCGTCTGGTCCGATTTTCATATTTTAAGCTCTCTGACACATTTTCGACGATACCGAGGGCGTCGGGTCCCGTTATCATGTTTTGCGTGCTGGACTAATCTTCGGCTGGTACCGAGGGCCTCGGTCCCGTTTTCTTGTTTTTCGCGCCTGTTGATGTTTTTTCAGCGATACCGAAGGCGTCGGGTCCTGTTTTTATGTTTTACGCGCCCGTTCCCGTTTTCAGCGGTACCGAGGGCGTGGGGTCCCGTTTTCATGTTTTGCGCTCCCGGACTCGTTTTCGGCGTTTCCGAGGGCATCGGGTCCCGTTTTCATGTTTTGCGCGCCCGAACTCATTTTCGGCGGTACCGAGTGCGTCCGGTCCCGTTTTCATGTTTTGCGCACAAAACTCATTTTCGGCGGTACCGAGGGCGTCGGCTCCTATTTTCATGTTTTGTGCTACCGGACTCGTTTTGGCGTTACCGAGGGTGTCGGGTCTCGTTTTCATGTTTTGCGCGCCCAGTCTCATTTTCGGCTGTACCGAGGGCGTCGGGTCCCGTTGACATGTTTAGCGCTCCCGGACTCATTTTCGGCGGTACCGATAGCGTCGGGTCCCGTTTTCATGTTTTGTGCGCCCGGACTCGTTTTCGAAGGTACGAAGTGCGTCGGGTCCTGTTTACATGTTTTGCGCGCCCGGACTCGTTTTTGGCGGTACCGAGGGCGTCGGTTCCGTTTTCATGTTTTGCACTCTTAGACGCATTTTCGGTGCTACCGAGGGCGTCGGGTCCCGTTTAAATGTTTTGCGCGCCCGGATCTGATTCCGGCGGTACCTAAGGTGTCGGGTCCCGTTTTCATATTTTGCGCGCTCGGACTCGTTTTCGACGGTGTCGTGTGCGTCGGGTCCCGGTTTCATGTTCTGCGCGCCCGGACATATTTTCGGCGGTACCGAGGGCGTCGGGTCCCGTTTTCATGTTTTGCGCGCTCGGACTCATTTTCGGCGTTGTCGAGTGCGTCGGGTCCCGTTTTCATGTTTTTCGCGCCCGTTCTCGTTTTCAGCGGTACCGAGGGCGTGGGGTCCTGTTTTCATGTTTTGCGCGCTCGGCCTCATTTTCGGCGGTACCGAGGGCGTGGGGTCCCGGTTTCATGTTTTGCGCGCCCGTTCTCGTTTTCAGCGGTACCGAGGGCGTGGGGCCTCATTTTCATGTTTTGCGCTCCCGGACTCATTTTCGGCGATTTCGAGGGCGTCGGTTCCCGTTTTCATGTTTTGCGCGCCCTTACTCGTGTTCGGCGGTACCGAGGGCGTCGGCTCCCGTTTTCATGTTTTGCGCGCACGAACTCATTGTCGGCGGTAACGAGGGCGTCGTATCCCGTTTTCATATTTTGCGCGCTCGGACTCATTTTCGGCGGTGTCGAGTGTGTCGGGCCCCGTTTTCATGTTTTTCACTCCCGTTGTCGTTTTCAGCGATAACGAGGGCGTGGGGTTCCATTTTCATGTTTTGCGCGCTCGGCCTCATTTTCGGTGGTACCAAGGGCGTCACGTCCCGTTTTCATGTTTTGCGCGCCCGTTCTCGTTTTCAGCGATACCGAGGGCGTGGGGACCCGATTTCATGTTTTGCGCTCCTGGACACGTTTTCGGCGGTACCGAGGGCTTCGGTTCTCATTTTCATGTTTTGCGCGCCCGGACTCATTTTCGGCGGTACCGAGGGCGTCTGGTCCCGTTTTTATGTTTTGCGCGCCCGGACTCGTTTCGGCGGTGCACGAGGGCATCGGATCCAGTTTTCATGTTTTGCGCGCCCAGACTCATTTTCGGCGGTACCGAGTGCGTCGGGACACGTTTTCATATCTTGCGCGCCCGGACTAAATTTCAATGATGCGAGAGTGTCGGTCCGATTTTCATGTTTTGCGCGCCCGAACTAATTTTCGGCGGTACCGAGGGCGTCGGGTCTCGTTTTCATGTTTTGCGTGCCGGAATCATTTTCGGCGGTACCGAGAGCGTAGGTTCTCGTTTTCATTTTTTGCGCACCCGGACTCGTATTCGGCGGTACGGAGGGCGTCGGGTCCCGATTTCAAGCTTTGCGCTCCCGGATTCGTTTTTGGCGGTTTCGAGGGCGTCGGTTCCTGTTTTCATGTTTTGCGCGCCCATACTCATTTTCGGCGGTACCGAGGACGTCGGGTCCCGTTTTCATGTTTTGCTCGCACGAACTCATTTTCGGCGGTAATGAGGGCGTCGGGTCCCGTTTTCGTGTTTTTCGCGTTCGTTCTCGTTTTCAGCGTACCGAGGGCGTGGGGGTCCCGTTTTCATGTTTTGCGCGCTCGGACTCATTTTCGGCGGTACCTAGGGCGTCGGGTCCCGTTTTCATGTTTTGCGCGTCCGTTCTCGTTTTTAGCGGTACCGAGGGCGTGGGGTCCCGTTTTCATGTTTTGCGCTCCCGAACTCGTTTTCGGCGGTACCGAGGCGTCGGGTCCCGTTTTCATATTTTGCGCGCCAGGACTCGTTTACGGCGGCACCTAGGGCGTCTGATCCCGTTTTCATGTTTTGCGCCGGGACTCGTTTTCGGCGGTACCGGGGGCGTCGGATCCCGTTTTCATGTCTTGCGCGCCCGGACTCATTTTCGGCGGTGCGGAGGGCGTGGAATCCCCTTTTCATGTTTTGCGCGCCCTGACTCATTTTCAGAGGGACGGAGTGCGTCGGGTCCCGTTTACATATTTTGCGCGCCCGGAATCGTTTTCGACGGTACCGAGGGCGTCGGTCCCGTTTAAATGTTTTGCGCGCTCGGACTCGTTTTCAACGGTACCGAGGGCGTCGGGTCCCATTTTCATGTTTTGCGCTCCCAAATTCATTTTCGGAGGTACCGAGGGCGTCGGGTCCCGTTAACATGTTTTGCGTGCCCGGACTCGTTTTCGGCGGTACCGAGGGCGTCCGATCCCGTTTTCATGTTTTGCGCGCCTAGACTAATTTTCGGCGGTACCGAGGGCGCCGGGTCCCGTTTTCATGTTTTGTGCTCCCGGACTCGTTTTGGCGTTACCGAGGGAGTCGGGTCTCGTTTTCATGTTTTGCGCGCCCGGTCTCATTTTCGGCTGTACCGAGGGCGTTGGGTCCCGTTGACATGTTTTGCGCTCCTGGACTCATTTTCGGCGGTACCGATCGCGTCGGGTCCCGTTTTCATGTTTTGTGCGCCCGGACTCGTTTTCGAAGGTACGAAGTGCGTCGGGTCCTGTTTACGTGTTTTGCGCCCGGACTCGTTTTCGGCGGTACCGAGGGCGTCGGTCCCGTTTTCATGTTTTGCACTCTTAGACGCATTTTCGGAGGTAGCGACGACGTCGGGCCCCGTTTAAATGTTTTGCGCGCCCGGACCTGTTTCCGGCGGTACCTAAGGTGTCGGGTCCCGTTTTCTTGTTTTGCGCGCCCGTTCTCGTTTTAAGGGGTACCGAGGCGTGGAATCGTGTTTTCATGTTTTGCGCGCCGGGACTCGTTTTCGACGGTACCAAGGGCATCAGATCCCGTTTTTATGTTTTGCGTGCCCGGACTCATTTTCGGCGGAACCGAGGGCGTCGGGTCTCGTTTTCATGTTTTGCGCGCCCGGACTCGTTTTCGGCTGTACCGAGGGCGTCGGGTCCTGTTTTCATGTTTTGCGTGCCGGACACGTTTTCGGCGGTACCAAGGGCGTCGGGTCCCGTTTTCATGTTTTGCGCGCTCGGACCGTTTCGGCGGTACGAATGGCGTCGGTCCCGATTTCAAGTTTTGCGCTCCGGAGTCATTTTCGGCGGCGGTCCGAGGGCGTCGGTTCCCGTTTTCATGTTTTGCGCGCCCATACTCGTTTCGGCGCATCGTGAGCGTCGGGTCCCGTTTTCATGTTTTGCGCGCCCGAACTCATTTTCGGCGGTAACGAGGGCGTCGGTCCGTTTTTCGGTTCTCGCGCTTGAACTCATTTTCGGCGGTGTCGAGTTCGTCGGGTCCCGTTTTCATGTTTTGCGCGCTCGTTCTCGTTTTCATGGGTACCGAGGGTGTGAGGTCCCGTTTCCATGTTTTGCGCTCCCCGACTCGTTTTCGGCGGTACTAAGGGCGTAGGGTCCCGTTTTCATGTTTTGCGCGCCCGTTCTCTTGTTTTGCGCGCTCTGACTCATTTTCGGCAGTGTCGAGTGCGTCGGGTCCCGTTTTCATGTTTTTCGCGCCCGTTCTCGTTTTCAGCGATACCGAGGGCGTGGGGTCCCGTTTTCACGTTTTGCGCGCTCGGACCCATTTCGGCGCATGCGGGGCGTCGGTCCCGTTTTCATGTTTTCCGCGTCCGTTCTCGTTTTCAGCGGTACCGAGGGCGTAGGGTCCCGTTTTCATGTTTTGCGCGCCCGTTCTTGTTTTCAGCGATACCGAGGGTGTGTGGTCCCGTTTTCATGTTTTGCACTCCTTGACTCGTTTTCGGCGGTACCGAGGGCGTCGGGTCCCGTTTTCATGATTTGCGCGCCCGGAATCGTTTTCGGCGATATTGAGGGTGTCGGGTCCGGTTTTCATGTTTTGCGCTCCCGGACTCGTATTCGGCGGTACTGAGGGCGTCATGTCCCGTTTTCATGTTTTGCGCGCATGGACTCATTTTCGGCGGTACCGAGGGCGTCGGGTCCCGTTTTCTTGTTTTTCGCGCCCGTTGTCGTTTCAGCGATACTGAAGGCGTCGGGTCCCGTTTTCATGTTTTGCGCGCCCGTTCTCGTTTTCAGCGGTAACGAGGGCGTGGGGTCCCGTTTTCATGTTTTGCGCGCCCGTTCTCGTTTTCAGCGATACCGAGGGCGTGTGCTCCAGTTTTCATGTTTTGCACTCCTTGACTCGTTTTCGGCGGTACCGAGGGCGTCTGGTCCCGTTTTCATGATTTGCGCGCCCGGAATTATTTTCGGCGATATTGAGGGTGTCGGGTTCGGTTTTCATGTTTTGCGTTCCCGGTCTCGTATTCGGCGGTATTGAGGGCGTCATGTCCCGTTTTCATGTTTTGCGCGCACGGACTCATTTTAGGCGGTACCGAGGTCGTCGGGTCCCGTTTTCATGTTTTTCGCGCCTAGACTCGTTTTCGGCGGTACCGAGGGCGTCGGGTATCGTTTTCATGTTTTGCGCGCTCGGTCTCGTTTTCGGCGCTGTCGAGTGCGTCGGGTCCCATTTTCATGTTTTGCGCGCTCGTTCTAATTTTCGGCGCTACCGAGGGCGTCGGGTCCTGTTTTCATGTTTTGCGTGCCGGACACGTTTTCGGCGGTACCAAGGTTGTCGGGTCCCGTTTTCATGTTTTGCACGCTCGGACCCGTTTTCGGCGGTACGAAGGGCGTCGGGTCCCGATTTCAAGTTTTGCGCTCCCGGAGTCATTTTCGGCGGTTCCGAGGACGTCGGTTCCCGTTTTCATGTTTTGCGCCCATACTCGTTTTCGGCGGTACCGAGAGCGTCGGGTCCCGTTTTCATGTTTTGCGCGACCGAACTCATTTTCGGCGGTAACGAGGGCGTCGGGTCCCGTTTTCTGGTTCTGCGCGCTTGAACTCATTTTCGGCGGTGTCGAGTTTGTCGGGTCCCGTTTTCATGTTTTGCGCGCTCATTCTCGTTTTGATGGGTACCGAGGGTGTGGGGTCCCGTTTTCATATTTTGCGCTCTCGGACTCGTTTTCGGCAGTACTGAGGGTGTCGGGTCCCGTTTTCATGTTTTGCGTGCCCGTTCTCGTGTTTTACGCGCTCTGACTCATTTTCGGCAGTGTCGAGTGCGTGGGGTCCCGTTTTCATGTTTTGCGCGCTCGGACCCATTTTCGGCGGAAGCGTGGGCGTCGGGTCCCGTTTTCATGTTTTGCGCGCCCGTTCTCGTTTTCAGCGGTACCGAGGGCGTGGGGTCCCGTTTTCATGTTTTGCGCGCCCGTTCTTATTTTCAGCGATACCGAGGGTGTGTGGTCCCGTTTTCATGTTTTGCACTCCTGGACTCGTTTTCGGCGGTACCGAGGGCGTCGGGTCCCGTTTTCATGTTTTGCGCGCACGAACTCATTTTCAACGGTAACGAGGGCGTCGGGTCTCGTTTTCATGTTCTGCGCGCCCGAACACATTTTTGGCGGTCCCGAGGGCGTCGGGGCCTGTTTTCGTGTTTTGCGCGCTCTGACTCATTTTCGGCAGTGTCGAGTGCGTCGGGTCCCGTTGTCAAGTTTTTAGCTCCCGTTCTCATTTTCAGCGATACCGAGGGCGTGGGGTCCCGTTTTCATGTTTTGCGTGCTCGGACCCATTTTCCGCGGTACCGAGGGCGTCGGGTCCCGTTTTCATGTTTTCCGGGCCCGTTCTCGTTTTCAGCGGTACCGAGGGCGTGGGGTCCCGTTTTCATGTTTTGCGCGCCCGTTCTTGTTTTCAGCGATACCGAGGTTGTGTGGTCCCGTTTTCATGTTTTGCACTCCTGGACTCGTTTTCGGCGGTACCGAGGGCGTCGGGTCCCGTTTTCATGATTTGCGCGCCCGGAATCATTTTCGGCGATATTGAGGGTGTCGGGTCCGGTTTTCATGTTTTGCGATCCCGGACTCGTATTCGACGGTACTGAGGGCGTCATGTCCTGTTTTCATGTTTTGCGCGCACGGACTCATTTTCGGCGGTACCGAGGTCGTCGGGTCCGGTTTTCATGTTTTGCGCGCCCGTTCTCGTGTTTTACGCGCTCTGACTCATTTTCGGCAGTGTCGAGTGCGTCGGGTCCCGTTTTCATGTTTTTCGCGCCCGTTCTCGTTATTAGCGATACCAGGGCGTGGGGTCCCGTTTTCATGTTTTGCGCGCTCGGACCCATTTCGGCGTATGGGGGCGTCGGGTCCCGTTTTCATGTTTTGCGCGCCGTTCTCGTTTCGGCGATGCACATCGAGGGCGTGGGGTCCCGTTTTCATGTTTTGCGCGCCGTTCTTGTTTTCGGCGATACCGGGTGTGTGGTCCCGTTTTCATGTTTTGCACTCCTGGACTCGTTTTCGGCGGTACTGAGGGCGTCGGGTCCCGTTTTCATGATTTGCGCGCCCGGAATCGTTTTCGGCGATATTGAGGGTGTCGGGTCCGGTTTTCATGTTTTGCGCTTCTGGACTCGTATTCGGCGGTACTGAGGGCGTCATGTCCCGTTTTCATGTTTTACGCGCACGGACTCGTATTCGGCGGTACCGAGGGCGTCGGGTCTCGTTTTCTTGTTTTTCGTGCACGGACTCATTTTCGGCGGTACCGAGGTCGTCGGGTCCAGTTTTCATGTTTTGCGCGCCTAGACTCGTTTTCGGCGGTACCGAGGGCGTCGGGTCTCGTTTTCATGTTTTGCGCGCTCGGTCTCGTTTTCGGCGCTGTCGAGTGCGTCGAGTCCCGTTTTCATGTTTTGCACTCCTGGACTCGTTTTCAGCGGTACCGAGGGCGTCGGGTCCCGTTTTCATGATTTGCGCGCCCGAAATCATTTTCGGCGATATTGAGGGTGTCGGGTCCGGTTTTCATGTTCTGCGTTCCCGGAATCATTTTCGGCGGTACCGAGGTCGTCGGGTCCTGTTTTCATGTTTTGCGCGCCTAGACTCGTTTTCGGCGGTACCGAGGGCGTCGGGTCTCGTTTTCATGTTTTGCGCGCTCGGTCTCGTTTTCGGCGCTGTCGAGTGCGTCGGGTCCGGTTTTCATGTTTTGCGCGCTCGTTCTAATTTTCGGCGGTACCGAGGGCGTCGGGTCCCGTTTTCATGTTGTGCGTGCCGGACACGTTTTCGGTGGTACCAAGGGCGTCGGGTCCCGATTTCAAGTTTTGCGCTCCCGGAGTCATTTTCGGCGGTTCCGAGGGCGTCGGTTCCCGCTTTCATGTTTTGCGCGCCCATACTCGTTTTCGGCGGTACCGTGAGCGTCGGGTCTCGTTTTCATATTTTGCGCGCCCGAACTCATTTTCTGCGGTAACGAGGGCGTTGGGTCCCGTTTTCATGTTTTGAGCGCATGGACTCATTTTCGGCAGTGCCGGGGGCGTCGGGACCCGTTTTCTTGTTTTTCGCGCCCGTTGTCGTTTTCAGCGATACCGAAGGCGTCGGGTCCTGTTTTCATGTTTTGCGCGCCCGTTCTCGTTTTCAGCGGTAACGAGGGCGTGGGGTCCCGTTTTCATGTTTTGCGCACCTAGACTCGTTTTCTGCGGTACCGAGGGCGTCGGGTCTCGTTTTCAAGTTTTGCGTGCTCGGTCTCATTTTCAGCGCTGTCGAGTGCGTCGGGTCTCGTTTTCAAGTTTTGCGTGCCGGACACGTTTTCGGCGGTACCAAGGGCGTCGGGTCCCGTTTTCATGTTTTGCGCGCTCGGACCCGTTTTCGGCGGTACGAAGGGCGTCGGTTCCCGATTTCAAGTTTTGCGCTCCCGGAGTCATTTTCGGCGGTTCCGAGGGCGTCGGTTCCCGTTTTCATGTTTTGCGCGCCCATACTCGTTTTCGGCGGTACCGTGAGCGTCGGGTCCCGTTTTCATGTTTTGCGCGCCCAAACTCATTTTCGGCGGTAACGAGGGCGTCGGTCCGTTTTTACGGTTCTCGCGCTTGAACTCATTTTCGGCGGTGTCGAGTTCGTCGGGTCCCGTTTTCATGTTTTGCGCGCTCGTTCTCGTTTTCATGGGTACCGAGGGTGTGGGGTCCCGTTTTCATGTTTTGCGCTCCCGGACTCGTTTTCGGCGGTACTAAGGGCGTCGGGTCCAGTTTTCATGTTTTGCGCGCCCGTTCTCTTGTGTTGCGCGCTCTGACTCATTTTCGGCAGTGTCGAGTGCGTCGGGTCCCGTTTTCGTGTTTTTCACGCCCGTTCTCGTTTTCAGCGATACCGAGGGCGTGGGGTCCCGTTTTCACGTTTTGCGCGCTCGGACCCATTTCGGCGGTACCGAGGGCGTCGGGTCCCGTTTTCATGTTTTCCACGTCCGTTCTCGTTTTCAGCGGTACCGAGGGCGTGGGGTCCCGTTTTCATGTTTTGCGCGCTCGTTCTTGTTTTCAGCGATACCGAGGGTGTGTGGTCCCGTTTTCATGTTTTGCACTCCTTGACTCGTTTTCGGCGGTACCGAGGGCGTCGGGTCCCGTTTTCATGATTTGCGAGCCCGGAATCGTTTTCGGCGATATTGAGGGTGTCGGGTCCGGTTTTCATGTTTTGCGCTCCCGGACTCGTATTCGGCGGTACTGAGGGCGTCATGTCCCGTTTTCATGTTTTGCGCGCATGGACTCATTTTCGGCGGTACCGAGGGCGTCGGGTCCCGTTTTCTTGTTTTTCGCGCCCGTTGTCGTTTTCAGCGATACCGAAGGCGTCGGGTCCCGTTTTCATGTTTTGCGCGCCCGTTCTCGTGTTCAGCGGTAACGAGGGCGTGGGGTCCCGTTTTCATGTTTTACGCGCCCGTTCTCGTTTTCAGCGATACCGAGGGCGTGTGCTCCAGTTTTCATGTTTTGCACTCCTTGACTCGTTTTCGGCGGTACCGGGCGTCGGGTCCCGTTTTCATGATTTGCGCGCCCGGAATCATTTTCGGCGATATTGAGGGTGTCGGGTCCGGTTTTCATGTTTTGCGTTCCCGGTCTCGTATTCGGCGGTACTGAGGGCGTCATGTCCCGTTTTCATGTTTTGCGCGCACGGACTCATTTTCGGCGGTACCGAGGTCGTCGGGTCCCGTTTTTATGTTTTGCGCGCCAAGACTCGTTTTCGGCGGTACCGAGGGCGTCGGGTCTCGTTTTCATGTTTTGCGCGCTCGGTCTCGTTTTCGGCGCTGTCGAGTGCGTCGGGTCCCATTTTCATGTTTTGCGCGCTCGTTCTAATTTTCGGCGGTACCGAGGGAGTCGGGTCCTGTTTTCATGTTTTGCGTGCGGACACGTTTTCGGCGGTACAGAAGGTTGTCGGGTCCCGTTTTCATGTTTTGCACGCTCGGACCCGTTTTCGGCGGTACGAAGGGCGTCGGGTCCAGATTTCAAGTTTTGCGCTCCCGAAGTCATTTTCGGCTGTTCCGAAGGCATCGGTTCCCGTTTTCATGTTTTCGCGCCCATACTCGTTTTCGGCGGTACCGTGAGCGTCGGGTCCCGTTTTCATGTTTTGCGCGCCCGAACTCATTTTCGGCGGTAACGAGGGCGTCGGGTCCCGTTTTCTGGTTATGCGCTTGAACTCATTTTCGGCGGTGTCGTGTTCGTCGGGTCCCGTTTTCATGTTTTGCGCGCTCGTTCTTGTTTTCATGGGTACCGAGGGTGTGGGGTCCCGTTTTCATGTTTTGCGCTCCCGGACTCGTTTTCGGCAGTATTGAGGGCGTCGGGTCCCGTTTTCATGTTTTGCGCGCCCGTTCTCTAGTTTTGCGCGCTCTGACTAATTTTCGGCAGTGTCGAGGGCGTGGGGTCCCGTTTTCATGTTTTGCGCGTCCGTTCTTGTTTTCAGCGATACCGAGGGTGTGTGGTCCCGTTTTCATGTTTTGCACTCCTTGACTCGTTTTCGGCGGTACCGAGGGCGTCGGGTACCGTTTTCATGATTTGCGCGCCCGGAATCGTTTTCGGCGATATTGAGGGTGTTGGGTCCGATTTTCATGTTTTGCGCTCCCGGACTCGTATTCGGCGGTACTGAGGGCGTCATGTCCCGTTTTCATGTTTTGCGCGCATGGACTCATTTTCGTCGGTACCGAGGGCGTCGGGTCCCGTTTTCTTGTTTTTCGCGCCCGTTGTCGTTTTAAGCGATACCGAAGGCGTTAGGTCCGTTTTCATGTTTTGCACGCCCGTTCTCATTTTCAGCGGTAACGAGGGCCTAGGGTCCCGTTTTCATGTTTTGCGCGCCCGTTCTCGTTTTCAGCGATACCGAGGGCGTGTGCTCCCGTTTTCATGTTTTTCACTCCTGGACTCGTTTTCGGCGGTACCGAGGGCGTCGGGTCCCGTTTTCATGATTTACGCGCCCGGAATCATTTTCGGCGATATTGAGGGTGTCGGGTCCGGTTTTCATATTTTGCGTTCCCGGACTCGTATTCGGCGGTACTGAGGGCGTCATGTCGCGTTTTCATGTTTTGCGCGCACGGACTCATTTTCGGCGGTACCGAGGTCGTCGGGTCCAGTTTTCATGTTTTGCGCGCCTAGACTCGTTTTCGGCGGTACCGAGGGCGTCGGGTCTCGTTTTCATGTTTTGCGCGCTCGGTCTCGTTTTCGGCGCTGACGAGTGCGTTGGGTCCCGTTTTCATGTTTTGCGCGCTCGTTCTAATTTTCGGCGGTACCGAGGGCGTCGGGTCCTGTTTTCATGTTTTGCGTGCCGGACACGTTTTCGGCGGTACCAAGGGCGTCAGGTCCCGTTTTCATGTTTTGCGCTCCCGGAGTCATTTTCGGCGGTTCCGAGGGCGTCGGTTCCCGTTTTCATTTTTTGCGCGCCCGAACTCATTTTCGGCGGTAACGAGGGCGTCGGGTCCCGTTTTCTAGTTCTGCGCTTGAACTCATTTTCGGCGGTGTCGAGTTCGTCGGGTCCCGTTTTCATGTTTTGCGCGCTCGTTCTCGTTTTCATGGGAACCGAGGGTGTGGGGTCCCGTTTTCATGTTTTGCGCTCCCGGACTCGTTTTCGGCAGTATTGAGGGCGTCGGGTCCCGTTTTCATGTTTTGCGCGCCCGTTCTCTAGTTTTGCGTGCTCTGACTCATTTTCGGCAGTGTCGAGTGCGTCGGGTCCCGTTTTCATGTTTTTCGCGCCCGTTCTCGTTTTCAGCGATACCGAGGGCGTGGGGTCCCGTTTTCATGTTTTGCCCGCTCTGACCCATTTTCGGCGGTACCGAGGGCGTCGGTTCCCGCTTTCATGTTTTGCGCGCCCATACTCGTTTTCGGCGGTACCGTGAGCGTCGGGTCTCGTTTTCATATTTTGCGCGCCCGAACTCATTTTCTACGGTAACGAGGGCGTTGGGTCCCGTTTTCATGTTTTGAGCGCATGGACTCATTTTCGGCAGTGCCGAGGGCGTCGGGACCCGTTTTCTTGTTTTTCGCGCCCGTTGTCGTTTTCAGCGATACCGAAGGCGTCGGGTCCTGTTTTCATGTTTTGCGCGCCCGTTCTCGTTTTCAGCGGTAACGAGGGCGTGGGGTCCCGTTTTCATGTTTTGCGCACCTAGACTCGTTTTCGGCGGGACCGAGGGCGTCGGGTCTCGTTTTCATGTTTTGCGTGCTCGGTCTCGTTTTCAGCGCTGTCGAGTGCGTCGGGTCTCGTTTTCAAGTTTTGCGTGCCGGACACGTTTTCGGCGGTACGAAGGGCGTCGGGTCCCGTTTTCATGTTTTGCGCGCTCGGACCGGTTTTCGGCGGTACGAAGGCGTCGGGTCCCGATTTCAAGTTTTGCGCTCCCGGAGTCATTTTCGGCGGTTCCGAGGGCGTCGGTTCCCGTTTTCATGTTTTGCGCGCCCATACTCGTTTTCGGCGGTACCGTGAGCGTCGGGTCCCGTTTTCATGTTTTGCGCGCCCAAACTCATTTTCGGCGGTAACGAGGGCGTCGGGTCCGTTTTCTGGTTCTGCGCTTGAACTCATTTTCGGCGGTGTCGAGTTCGTCGGGTCCCGTTTTCATGTTTTGCGCGCTCGATCTCGTTTTCATGGGTACCGAGGGTGTGGGGTCCCGTTTTCATGTTTTGCGCTCCCGGACTCGTTTTCGGCGGTACTAAGGGCGTCGGGTCCAGTTTTCATGTTTTGCGCGCCCGTTCTCTTGTTTTGCGCGCTCTGACTCATTTTCGGCAGTGTCGAGTGCGTCGGGTCCCGTTTTCGTGTTTTTCGCGCCCGTTCTCGTTTTCAGCGATACCGAGGGCGTGGGGTCCCGTTTTCACGTTTTGCGCGCTCGGACCCATTTCGGCGGTACCGAGGGCGTCGGGTCCCGTTTTCATGTTTTCTGCGTCCGTTCTCGTTTTCAGCGGTACCGAGGGCGTGGGGTCCCGTTTTCATGTTTTGCGCGCTCGTTCTTGTTTTCAGCGATACCGAGGGTGTGTGGTCCCGTTTTCATGTTTTGCACTCCTTGACTCGTTTCGGCGATGCGGGGCGTCGGGTCCCGTTTTCATGATTTGCGAGCCGGAATCGTTTTCGGCGATATTGAGGGTGTCGGGTCCGGTTTTCATGTTTTGCGCTCCGGACTCGTATTCGGCGATGCGAGGCGTCATGTCCCGTTTTCATGTTTTGCGCGCATGGACTCATTTTCGGCGGTACCGAGGGCGTCGGGTCCCGTTTTCTTGTTTTTCGCGCCCGTTGTCGTTTTCAGCGATACCGAAGGCGTGGGGTCCCGTTTTCATGTTTTGCGCGCCCGTTCTCGTGTTCAGCGGTAACGAGGGCGTGGGGTCCCGTTTTCATGTTTTACGCGCCCGTTCTTGTTTTCAGCGATACCGAGGGCGTGTGCTCCAGTTTTCATGTTTTGCACTCCTTGACTCGTTTTCGGCGGTACCGAGGGCGTCGGGTCCCGTTTTCATGATTTGCGCGCCCGGAATCATTATCGGCGATATTGAGGGTGTCGGGTCCGGTTTTCATGTTTTGCGTTCCCGGTCTCGTATTCGGCGGTACTGAGGGCGTCATGTCCCGTTTTCATGTTTTGCGCGCACGGACTCATTTTCGGCGGTACCGAGGTCGTCGGGTCCCGTGTTCTTGTTTTGCGCGCCAAGACTCGTTTTCGGCCGTACCGAGGGCGTCGGGTCTCGTTTTCATGTTTTGCGCGCTCGGTCTCGTTTTCGGCGCTGTCGAGTGCGTCGGGTCCCATTTTCATGTTTTGCGCGCTCGTTCTAATTTTCGGCGGTACCGAGGGCGTCGGGTCCTGTTTTCATGTTTTGCGTGCCGGACACGTTTTCGGCGGTACCAAGGTTGTCGGGTCCCGTTTTCATGTTTTGCACGCTCGGACCGGTTTTCGGCGGTACGAAGGGCGTCGGGTCTCGATTTCAAGTTTTGCGCTCTCGAAGTCATTTTCGGCGGTTCCGAAGGCATCGGTTCCCGTTTTCATGTTTTCGCGCCCATACTCGTTTTCGGCGGTACCGTGAGCGTCGGGTCCCGTTTTCATGTTTTGCGCGCCCGAACTCATTTTCGGCGGTAACGAGGGCGTCGGGTCCCGTTTTCTGGTTATGCGCTTGAACTCATTTTCGGCGGTGTCGTGTTCGTCGGGTCCCGTTTTCATGTTTTGCGCGCTCGTTCTCGTTTTCATGGGTACCGAGGGTGTGGGGTCCCGTTTTCATGTTTTGCGCTCCCGGACTCGTTTTCGGCAGTATTGAGGGCGTCGGGTCCCGTTTTCATGTTTTGCGCGCTCTGACTCATTTTCGGCAGTGTCGAGTGCGTCGGGTCCCGTTTTCATGTTTTTCGCGCCCGTTCTCGTTTTCAGCGATACCGAGGGCGTGGGGTCCCGTTTTCATGTTTTGCGCGCTCGGACCCATTTTCGGTGGTACCGAGGGCGTCGGGTCCCGTTTTCATGTTTTCCGCGCCCGTTCTCGTTTTCAGCGGTACCGAGGGCGTGGGGTCCCGTTTTCATGTTTTGCGCGCCCGTTCTTGTTTTCAGCGATACCGAGGGTGTGTGGTCCCGTTTTCATGTTTTGCACTCCTTGACTCGTTTTCGGCGGTACCGAGGGCGTCGGGTCCCGTTTTCATGATTTGCGCGCCCGGAATCGTTTTCGGCGATATTGAGGGTGTTGGGTCCGGTTTTCATGTTTTGCGCTCCCGGACTCGTATTCGGCGGTACTGAGGGCGTCATGTCCCGTTTTCATGTTTTGCGCGCATGAACTCATTTTCGTCGGTACCGAGGGCGTCGGGTCCCGTTTTCTTGTTTTTCGCGCCCGTTGTCGTTTTAAGCGATACCGAAGGCGTCGGGTCCGTTTTCATGTTTTGCATGCCCGTTCTCGTTTTCAGCGGTAACGAGGGCCTAGGGTCCCGTTTTCATGTTTTGCACGCCCGTTCTCGTTTTCAGCGATACCGAGGGCGTGTGCTCCCGTTTTCATGTTTTTCACTCCTGGACTCGTTTTCGGCGGTACCGAGGGCGTCGGGTCCCGTTTTCATGATTTACGCGCCCGGAATCATTTTCGGCGATATTGAGGGTGTCGGGTCCGGTTTTCATATTTTGCGTTCCCGGACTCGTATTCGGCGGTACTGAGGGCGTCATGTCGCGTTTTCATGTTTTGCGCGCAAGGACTCATTTTCGGCGGTACCGAGGTCGTCGGGTCCAGTTTTCATGTTTTGCGCGCCTAGACTCGTTTTCGGCGGTACCGAGGGCGTCGGGTCTCGTTTTCATGTTTTGCGCTCTCGGTCTCGTTTTCGGCGCTGTCGAGTGCGTTGGGTCCCGTTTTCATGTTTTGCGCGCTCGTTCTAATTTTCGGCGGTGCGGGGCGTCGGGTCTGTTTTCATGTTTTGCGTGCGGACACGTTTCGGCGGTACGAAGGGCGTCGGTCCCGTTTTCATGTTTTGCGCTCCGGAGTCATTTTCGGCGGTTCGAGGGCGTCGGTTCCGTTTTCATTTTTTGCGCGCCCGAACTCATTTTCGGCGGTTACGAGGGCGTCGGGTCCGTTTTCGGTTCTCGCGCTTGAACTCATTTTCGGCGGTGTCGAGTGCGTCGGGTCCCGTTTTCATGTTTTGCGCGCTCGTTCTCGTTTTCATGGGTACCGAGGTGTGGGGTCCCGTTTTCATGTTTTGCGCTCCCGGACTCGTTTTCGGCAGTATTGAGGGCGTCGGGTCCCGTTTTCATGTTTTGCGCGCCCGTTCTCTAGTTTTGCGTGCTCTGACTCATTTTCGGCAGTGTCGAGTGCGTCGGGTCCTGTTTTCATGTTTTGCGCGCCCGTTCTCGTTTTCAGCGATACCGAGGGCGTGGGGTCCCGTTTTCATGTTTTGCACTCCTGGACTCGTTTTCGGCGGTACCGAGTGCGTCGGGTCCCGTTTTCATGATTTGCGCGCCCGGAATTGTTTTCGGCGATATTGAGGGTGTCGGGTCCGGTTTTCATGTTTTGCGCTCCCGGACTCGTATTCGACGGTACTGAGGGCGTCATGTCCCGTTTTCATGTTTTGCGCGCATGGACTCATTTTCGGCGGTACCGAGGGCGTCGGGTCCCGTTTTCTTGTTTTTCGCGCCCGTTGTCGTTTTAAGCGATACCGAAGGCGTCGGGTCCCGTTTTCATGTTTTGCGCGCCCGTTCTCGTTTTCAGCGGTAACGAGGGCTTGGGGTCCCGTTTTCATGTTTTGCGCGCCCATTCTCGTTTTCAGCGATACCGAGGGCGTGTGCTCCCGTTTTCATGTTTTGCACTCCTGGACTCGTTTTCGGCGGTACCGAGGTCGTCGGGTCCCGTTTTCATGATTTGCGCGCCTAGACTCTTTTTCGGCGATACCGAGGGCGTCGGGTCTCGTTTTCATGTTTTGCGCGCTCGGTCTCGTTTTCGGCGCTGTCGAGTGCGTCGGGTCCCGTTTTCATGTTTTGCTAGCTCGTTCTAATTTTCGGCGGTACCGAGGGCGTCGGGTCGTGTTTTCATGTTTTGCGTGCCGGACACGTTTTCGTGAAAATTTGAATAAATACCCTTAATTATGTCTAATATAAGGTTTTTTAATTAATAGTTTGATATGAATATCCTACGACACTAATTGTTCATCAAACTTAATTTTGATGCATTACAAGTTTCTTTGTTTAAACAAGTAGTTTGAGTTTTTCATCATTTTCGGCCCCATAACCACGAGATAAATTCTTAAAAATTAATAAGAATGCTCATAATTATGTCTATTAGAAAATTTTCCAACCGATACATCGATATGAACGTTCTACTATACTAATTTTGCGCAAAACTCAATTAAAATGTACTAAAAGATGCTGTTTAAACAGGTTGTATGAGTTCTCAATATTTTTCTGCCACACAACTACTCATAAATTCGTGCAAATTAATATAAACACTCCTAATTATATCTATTAGAAGATTCTCCAACTGATACATTAATATGAAAATTCTACGACACTTATTTTGCATAAAACGTAACTAGAATGCATTAAAAACAGCTGAATAAATTCGTGCAACGTCATATAAAAAACTCTAAATTATGTCTATTCTGAGATTTCCAATTAATATTTCGATATGAACATTCTACAGCACATTATTTTGTACAAAACATAATTCGGGTGCATTACAAACTACTTTGTTTAAATATGTTTTTTGACTTTTTCATCAATTCGGGACACATAACCATTCATAAATTCGTGCAAATTAACACCATTACTCCAAATTATGTACAAAATAATATTTTCCAATTGATACATCAATATAAATATCCTACAATACTAAATTTGCATAAAACGGAATTGGGATGCATTGAAAACACTTTTGAAACGAGTTATTTGAGTTTTTCATAATTTTCGACCACACAACTCGCATAAATTCGTGAAAATTAATACAAACACTCATAATTACATCTATAATAAGATTTTCTAATTAATACATCAATTATTATATTTTATGACACCATTTTTTCACAAAATGCATTGAAGAAATCTTTTTAAACTAGTTATTTGAGTTTTTTCATCATTTTTGGCCTCATAACCACACATAAATTCGTGCAAATAAATATAGGCGGTCTTAATTATGTCTATCATAAGATTTTCCCATCAATACAACAATATGGATATTCTGCCACACTAATATTTTACAAAACTTAATTTCCACGCAATAAAAAGCTGTTGTTTAAACAAATTGTTTGAGTTTATCATCATTTTTGGCCTCATCACTAGACATAAATTCATGAAAACAAATATAAATACTCATAATGATGTCTATTGTATGATTTTAAAATTAACATTTCGATATGAATATTTTACGACACTAATTTTGCACAAAACATAATTAGAATTCATTAAAACTAGTTTAAGCAAGTTATTTGAGTTTAGCATAATTTTTAGTCACATAACTATGCATAAATTGATGAAAATTAATATGAATGCTCCACATTATGTCTATTATAAGAATTTTCAATTAGCATTTCGATGTGAACATTTTTTGATGCTATTTTTGCATAAAACATTATTCGGATGCATTACAAACTATTTGTTTCAACATGTTATTTTGAGATTTTCATCATTTCGACCTCATAAGTACACATAAATTCATGAAAATCCATATAAGAACTCATAATTACCTCTATTATAAGATTTTCCAGCTAATATATCGGTATGAACATTCTACGACACTTATTTTACATAAATTGATTAGAATGCTTTAAAAGCTAGTTTAAACGAGTTGTTCGAGTTTTTCATCATTTTTTGCCACATAACTACGCATAAATTCGTGAAAATTTGTATAAATACCCTTAATTATGTCTAATATAAGGTTTTTTAATTAATATTTTGATATGAATATCCTACGACACTAATTGTTCATCAAACTTAATTTTGATGCATTACAAGTCTTTGTTTAAACAAGTAGTTTGAGTTTTTCATCATTTTCGGCCCCATAACCACAGATAAATTCTTAAAAATTAATAAGAATGCTCATAATTATGTCTATTAGAAAATTTTCCAACCGATACATCGATATGAACGTTCTACTATACTAATTTTGCGCAAAACTCAATTAAAATGTACTAAAAGATCTTTGTTTAAACGGGTTGTCGAGTTCTCAATATTTTTCTGCCACACAACTACTCATAAATTCGTGCAAATTAATATAAACACTCCTAATTATATCTATTAGAAGATTCTCCAACTGATACATTAATATGAAAATTCTACGACACTTATTTTGCATAAAACGTAACTAGAATGCATTAAAAACAATTTGTTTAAACAAGTCGTTCGAGGTTTTCATAATAGGGCCGCACAATAACTTTGAATAAATTCGTGCAACGTCATATAAAATACTCTAAATTATGTCTATTCTGAGATTTCCAATTAATATTTCGATATGAACATTCTACAAAGACACATTATTTTGTACAAAACATAATTCGGGTGCATTACAAACTACTTGTTTAAATATGTTTTTTGACTTTTTCATCAATTCGGGACACATAACCATTCATAAATTCGTGCAAATTAACACCATTACTCCAAATTATGTACAAAATAATATTTTCCAATTGATACATCAATATAAATATCCTACAATACTAAATTTGCATAAAACGGAATTGGGATGCATTGAAAACGACTTTTGAAACGAGTTATTTGAGTTTTTCATAATTTTCGACCACACACATTTCCGCATAAATTCGTGAAAATTAATACAAACACTCATAATTACATCTATAATAAGATTTTCTAATTAATACATCAATTATTATATTTTATGACACCATTTTTTCACAAAATGCATTGAAGAAATCTTTTTAAACTAGTTATTTGAGTTTTTTCATCATTTTTGGCCTCATAACCACACATAAATTCGTGCAAATAAATATAGGCGGTCTTAATTATGTCTATCATAAGATTTTCCCATCAATACAACAATATGGATATTCTGCCACACTAATATTTTACAAAACTTAATTTCCACGCAATAAAAACTGTTGTTTAAACAAATTGTTTGAGTTTATCATCATTTTTGGCCTCATCACTAGACATAAATTCATGAAAACAAATATAAATACTCATAATGATGTCTATTGTATGATTTTAAAATTAACATTTCGATATGAATATTTTACGACACTAATTTTGCACAAAACATAATTAGAATTCATTAAAGCTATAGTTTAAGCAAGTTATTTGAGTTTAGCATAATTTTTAGTCACATAACTATGCATAAATTGATGAAAATTAATATGAATGCTCCACATTATGTCTATTATAAGAATTTTCAATTAGCATTTCGATGTGAACATTTTTTGATGCTATTTTTGCATAAAACATTATTCGGATGCATTACAAACTACTTGTTTCAACATGTTATTTTGAGATTTTCATCATTTCGACCTCATAAGTACACATAAATTCATGAAAATCCATATAAGAACTCATAATTACCTCTATTATAAGATTTTCCAGCTAATATATCGGTATGAACATTCTACGACACTTATTTTACATAAATTGATTAGAATGCTTTAAAAGCTAGCCGTTTAAACGAGTTGTTCGAGTTTTTCATCATTTTTTGCCACATAACTACGCATAAATTCGTGAAAATTTGTATAAATACCCTTAATTATGTCTAATATAAGGTTTTTTAATTAATATTTTGATATGAATATCCTACGACACTAATTGTTCATCAAACTTAATTTTGATGCATTACAA
This sequence comes from Schoenoplectus tabernaemontani, assembly GCA_037127355.1. Lineage (NCBI taxonomy): Eukaryota > Viridiplantae > Streptophyta > Magnoliopsida > Poales > Cyperaceae > Schoenoplectus > Schoenoplectus tabernaemontani. Next base: position 24,391,393 of record CM073753.1, read on the forward strand.
GTCTTTGTTTAAACAAGTAGTTTGAGTTTTTCATCATTTTCGGCCCCATAACCACAGATAAATTCTTAAAAATTAATAAGAATGCTCATAATTATGTCTATTAGAAAATTTTCCAACTGATACATCGATATGAACGTTCTACTATACTAATTTTGCGCAAAACTCAATTAAAATGTACTAAAAGATGCTATTTAAACGGGTTGTCTCGAGTTCTCAATATTTTTCTGCCACACAACTACTCATAAATTCGTGCAAATTAATATAAACACTCCTAATTATATCTATTAGAAGATTCTCCAACTGATACATTAATATGAAAATTCTACGACACTTATTTTGCATAAAACGTAACTAGAATGCATTAAAAACATTTGTTTAAACAAGTCGTTCGAGGTTTTCATAATAGGGCCGCACAATAACTTTGAATAAATTCGTGCAACGTCATATAAAATACTCTAAATTATGTCTATTCTGAGATTTCCAATTAATATTTCGATATGAACATTCTACGACACATTATTTTGTACAAAACATAATTCGGGTGCATTACAAACTCTTTGTTTAAATATGTTTTTTGACTTTTTCATCAATTCGGGACACATAACCATTCATAAATTCGTGCAAATTAACACCATTACTCCAAATTATGTACAAAATAATATTTTCCAATTGATACATCAATATAAATATCCTACAATACTAAATTTGCATAAAACGGAATTGGGATGCATTGAAAACGACTTTTGAAACGAGTTATTTGAGTTTTTCATAATTTTCGACCACACGACTCGCATAAATTCGTGAAAATTAATACAAACACTCATAATTACATCTATAATAAGATTTTCTAATTAATACATCAATTATTATATTTTATGACACCATTTTTTCACAAAATGCATTGAAGAAATCTTTTTAAACTAGTTATTTGAGTTTTTTCATCATTTTTGGCCTCATAACCACACATAAATTCGTGCAAATAAATATAGGCGGTCTTAATTATGTCTATCATAAGATTTTCCCATCAATACAACAATATGGATATTCCGCCACACTAATATTTTACAAAACTTAATTTCCACGCAATAAAAACTGTTGTTTAAACAAATTGTTTGAGTTTATCATCATTTTTGGCCTCATCACTAGACATAAATTCATGAAAACAAATATAAATACTCATAATGATGTCTATTGTATGATTTTAAAATTAACATTTCGATATGAATATTTTACGACACTAATTTTGCACAAAACATAATTAGAATTCATTAAAACTGCCGTTTAAGCAAGTTATTTGAGTTTAGCATAATTTTTAGTCACATAACTATGCATAAATTGATGAAAATTAATATGAATGCTCCACATTATGTCTATTATAAGAATTTTCAATTAGCATTTCGATGTGAACATTTTTTGATGCTATTTTTGCATAAAACATTATTCGAGATGCATTACAAACTACTTTGTTTCAACATGTTATTTTGAGATTTTCATCATTTCGACCTCATAAGTACACATAAATTCATGAAAATCCATATAAGAACTCATAATTACCTCTATTATAAGATTTTCCAGCTAATATATCGGTATGAACATTCTACGACACTTATTTTACATAAATTGATTAGAATGCTTTAAAAACTATTAGTTTAAACGAGTTGTTCGAGTTTTTCATCATTTTTTGCCACATAACTACGCATAAATTCGTGAAAATTTGTATAAATACCCTTAATTATGTCTAATATAAGGTTTTTTAATTAATATTTTGATATGAATATCCTACGACACTAATTGTTCATCAAACTTAATTTTGATGCATTACAAGCTCTTTGTTTAAACAAGTAGTTTGAGTTTTTCATCATTTTCGGCCCCATAACCACAGATAAATTCTTAAAAATTAATAAGAATGCTCATAATTATGTCTATTAGAAAATTTTCCAACTGATACATCGATATGAACGTTCTACTATACTAATTTTGCGCAAAACTCAATTAAAATGTACTAAAAGATCTTTGTTTAAACGGGTTGTCGAGTTCTCAATATTTTTCTGCCACACAACTACTCATAAATTCGTGCAAATTAATATAAACACTCCTAATTATATCTATTAGAAGATTCTCCAACTGATACATTAATATGAAAATTCTACGACACTTATTTTGCATAAAACGTAACTAGAATGCATTAAAAACAATTTGTTTAAACAAGTCGTTCGAGGTTTTCATAATAGGGCCGCACAATAACTTTGAATAAATTCGTGCAACGTCATATAAAATACTCTAAATTATGTCTATTCTGAGATTTCCAATTAATATTTCGATATGAACATTCTACAGCACATTATTTTGTACAAAACATAATTCGGGTGCATTACAAACTACTTTGTTTAAATATGTTTTTTGACTTTTTCATCAATTCGGGACACATAACCATTCATAAATTCGTGCAAATTAACACCATTACTCCAAATTATGTACAAAATAATATTTTCCAATTGATACATCAATATAAATATCCTACAATACTAAATTTGCATAAAACGGAATTGGGATGCATTGAAAACGACTTTTGAAACGAGTTATTTGAGTTTTTCATAATTTTCGACCACACGGCTCTCGCATAAATTCGTGAAAATTAATACAAACACTCATAATTACATCTATAATAAGATTTTCTAATTAATACATCAATTATTATATTTTATGACACCATTTTTTCACAAAATGCATTGAAGAAATCTTTTTAAACTAGTTATTTGAGTTTTTTCATCATTTTTGGCCTCATAACCACACATAAATTCGTGCAAATAAATATAGGCGGTCTTAATTATGTCTATCATAAGATTTTCCCATCAATACAACAATATGGATATTCCGCCACACTAATATTTTACAAAACTTAATTTCCACGCAATAAAAACTGTTGTTTAAACAAATTGTTTGAGTTTATCATCATTTTTGGCCTCATCACTAGACATAAATTCATGAAAACAAATATAAATACTCATAATGATGTCTATTGTATGATTTTAAAATTAACATTTCGATATGAATATTTTACGACACTAATTTTGCACAAAACATAATTAGAATTCATTAAAACTGCCGTTTAAGCAAGTTATTTGAGTTTAGCATAATTTTTAGTCACATAACTATGCATAAATTGATGAAAATTAATATGAATGCTCCACATTATGTCTATTATAAGAATTTTCAATTAGCATTTCGATGTGAACATTTTTTGATGCTATTTTTGCATAAAACATTATTCGATGCATTACAAACTACTTTGTTTCAACATGTTATTTTGAGATTTTCATCATTTCGACCTCATAAGTACACATAAATTCATGAAAATCCATATAAGAACTCATAATTACCTCTATTATAAGATTTTCCAGCTAATATATCGGTATGAACATTCTACGACACTTATTTTACATAAATTGATTAGAATGCTTTAAAAACTAGTTTAAACGAGTTGTTCGAGTTTTTCATCATTTTTTGCCACATAACTACGCATAAATTCGTGAAAATTTGTATAAATACCCTTAATTATGTCTAATATAAGGTTTTTTAATTAATATTTTGATATGAATATCCTACGACACTAATTGTTCATCAAACTTAATTTTGATGCATTACAAGTCTTTGTTTAAACAAGTAGTTTGAGTTTTTCATCATTTTCGGCCCCATAACCACAGATAAATTCTTAAAAATTAATAAGAATGCTCATAATTATGTCTATTAGAAAATTTTCCAACCGATACATCGATATGAACGTTCTACTATACTAATTTTGCGCAAAACTCAATTAAAATGTACTAAAAGATCTTGTTTAAACGGGTTGTCGAGTTCTCAATATTTTTCTGCCACACAACTACTCATAAATTCGTGCAAATTAATATAAACACTCCTAATTATATCTATTAGAAGATTCTCCAACTGATACATTAATATGAAAATTCTACGACACTTATTTTGCATAAAACGTAACTAGAATGCATTAAAAACAATTTGTTTAAACAAGTCGTTCGAGGTTTTCATAATAGGGCCGCACAATAACTTTGAATAAATTCGTGCAACGTCATATAAAATACTCTAAATTATGTCTATTCTGAGATTTCCAATTAATATTTCGATATGAACATTCTACAAGACACATTATTTTGTACAAAACATAATTCGGGTGCATTACAAACTACTTTGTTTAAATATGTTTTTTGACTTTTTCATCAATTCGGGACACATAACCATTCATAAATTCGTGCAAATTAACACCATTACTCCAAATTATGTACAAAATAATATTTTCCAATTGATACATCAATATAAATATCCTACAATACTAAATTTGCATAAAACGGAATTGGGATGCATTGAAAACGACTTTTGAAACGAGTTATTTGAGTTTTTCATAATTTTCGACCACACATGACTCGCATAAATTCGTGAAAATTAATACAAACACTCATAATTACATCTATAATAAGATTTTCTAATTAATACATCAATTATTATATTTTATGACACCATTTTTTCACAAAATGCATTGAAGAAATCTTTTTAAACTAGTTATTTGAGTTTTTTCATCATTTTTGGCCTCATAACCACACATAAATTCGTGCAAATAAATATAGGCGGTCTTAATTATGTCTATCATAAGATTTTCCCATCAATACAACAATATGGATATTCCGCCACACTAATATTTTACAAAACTTAATTTCCACGCAATAAAAGCTGTTGTTTAAACAAATTGTTTGAGTTTATCATCATTTTTGGCCTCATCACTAGACATAAATTCATGAAAACAAATATAAATACTCATAATGATGTCTATTGTATGATTTTAAAATTAACATTTCGATATGAATATTTTACGACACTAATTTTGCACAAAACATAATTAGAATTCATTAAAACTATTAGTTTAAGCAAGTTATTTGAGTTTAGCATAATTTTTAGTCACATAACTATGCATAAATTGATGAAAATTAATATGAATGCTCCACATTATGTCTATTATAAGAATTTTCAATTAGCATTTCGATGTGAACATTTTTTGATGCTATTTTTGCATAAAACATTATTCGGATGCATTACAAACTACTTTGTTTCAACATGTTATTTTGAGATTTTCATCATTTCGACCTCATAAGTACACATAAATTCATGAAAATCCATATAAGAACTCATAATTACCTCTATTATAAGATTTTCCAGCTAATATATCGGTATGAACATTCTACGACACTTATTTTACATAAATTGATTAGAATGCTTTAAAAGCTAGTTTAAACGAGTTGTTCGAGTTTTTCATCATTTTTTGCCACATAACTACGCATAAATTCGTGAAAATTTGTATAAATACCCTTAATTATGTCTAATATAAGGTTTTTTAATTAATATTTTGATATGAATATCCTACGACACTAATTGTTCATCAAACTTAATTTTGATGCATTACAAGTATTTTGTTTAAACAAGTAGTTTGAGTTTTTCATCATTTTCGGCCCCATAACCACAGATAAATTCTTAAAAATTAATAAGAATGCTCATAATTATGTCTATTAGAAAATTTTCCAACTGATACATCGATATGAACGTTCTACTATACTAATTTTGCGTAAAACTCAATTAAAATGTACTAAAAGATCTTTGTTTAAACGGGTTGTACGAGTTCTCAATATTTTTCTGCCACACAACTACTCATAAATTCGTGCAAATTAATATAAACACTCCTAATTATATCTATTAGAAGATTCTCCAACTGATACATTAATATGAAAATTCTACGACACTTATTTTGCATAAAACGTAACTAGAATGCATTAAAAGCAATTTGTTTAAACAAGTCGTTCGAGGTTTTCATAATAGGGCCGCACAATAACTTTGAATAAATTCGTGCAACGTCATATAAAATACTCTAAATTATGTCTATTCTGAGATTTCCAATTAATATTTCGATATGAACATTCTACGACACATTATTTTGTACAAAACATAATTCGGGTGCATTACAAACTACTTTGTTTAAATATGTTTTTTGACTTTTTCATCAATTCGGGACACATAACCATTCATAAATTCGTGCAAATTAACACCATTACTCCAAATTATGTACAAAATAATATTTTCCAATTGATACATCAATATAAATATCCTACAATACTAAATTTGCATAAAACGGAATTGGGATGCATTGAAAACGACTTTTGAAACGAGTTATTTGAGTTTTTCATAATTTTCGACCACACATGCTCACGCATAAATTCGTGAAAATTAATACAAACACTCATAATTACATCTATAATAAGATTTTCTAATTAATACATCAATTATTATATTTTATGACACCATTTTTTCACAAAATGCATTGAAGAAATCTTTTTAAACTAGTTATTTGAGTTTTTTCATCATTTTTGGCCTCATAACCACACATAAATTCGTGCAAATAAATATAGGCGGTCTTAATTATGTCTATCATAAGATTTTCCCATCAATACAACAATATGGATATTCCGCCACACTAATATTTTACAAAACTTAATTTCCACGCAATAAAAACTGTTGTTTAAACAAATTGTTTGAGTTTATCATCATTTTTGGCCTCATCACTAGACATAAATTCATGAAAACAAATATAAATACTCATAATGATGTCTATTGTATGATTTTAAAATTAACATTTCGATATGAATATTTTACGACACTAATTTTGCACAAAACATAATTAGAATTCATTAAAGCTGCCGTTTAAGCAAGTTATTTGAGTTTAGCATAATTTTTAGTCACATAACTATGCATAAATTGATGAAAATTAATATGAATGCTCCACATTATGTCTATTATAAGAATTTTCAATTAGCATTTCGATGTGAACATTTTTTGATGCTATTTTTGCATAAAACATTATTCGGATGCATTACAAACTACTTTGTTTCAACATGTTATTTTGAGATTTTCATCATTTACGACCTCATAAGTACACATAAATTCATGAAAATCCATATAAGAACTCATAATTACCTCTATTATAAGATTTTCCAGCTAATATATCGGTATGAACATTCTACGACACTTATTTTACATAAATTGATTAGAATGCTTTAAAAGCTAGTTTAAACGAGTTGTTCGAGTTTTTCATCATTTTTTGCCACATAACTACGCATAAATTCGTGAAAATTTGTATAAATACCCTTAATTATGTCTAATATAAGGTTTTTTAATTAATATTTTGATATGAATATCCTACGACACTAATTGTTCATCAAACTTAATTTTGATGCATTACAATTTCTTTGTTTAAACAAGTAGTTTGAGTTTTTCATCATTTTCGGCCCCATAACCACAGATAAATTCTTAAAAATTAATAAGAATGCTCATAATTATGTCTATTAGAAAATTTTCCAAGCTGATACATCGATATGAACGTTCTACTATACTAATTTTGCGCAAAACTCAATTAAAATGTACTAAAAGATCTTGTTTAAACGGGTTGTGCGAGTTCTCAATATTTTTCTGCCACACAACTACTCATAAATTCGTGCAAATTAATATAAACACTCCTAATTATATCTATTAGAAGATTCTCCAAGCTGATACATTAATATGAAAATTCTACGACACTTATTTTGCATAAAACGTAACTAGAATGCATTAAAAACATTTGTTTAAACAAGTCGTTCGAGGTTTTCATAATAGGGCCGCACAATAACTTTGAATAAATTCGTGCAACGTCATATAAAATACTCTAAATTATGTCTATTCTGAGATTTCCAATTAATATTTCGATATGAACATTCTACAGACACATTATTTTGTACAAAACATAATTCGGGTGCATTACAAACTACTTGTTTAAATATGTTTTTTGACTTTTTCATCAATTCGGGACACATAACCATTCATAAATTCGTGCAAATTAACACCATTACTCCAAATTATGTACAAAATAATATTTTCCAATTGATACATCAATATAAATATCCTACAATACTAAATTTGCATAAAACGGAATTGGGATGCATTGAAAACGACTTTTGAAACGAGTTATTTGAGTTTTTCATAATTTTCGACCACACGACTCGCATAAATTCGTGAAAATTAATACAAACACTCATAATTACATCTATAATAAGATTTTCTAATTAATACATCAATTATTATATTTTATGACACCATTTTTTCACAAAATGCATTGAAGAAATCTTTTTAAACTAGTTATTTGAGTTTTTCATCATTTTTGGCCTCATAACCACACATAAATTCGTGCAAATAAATATAGGCGGTCTTAATTATGTCTATCATAAGATTTTCCCATCAATACAACAATATGGATATTCCGCCACACTAATATTTTACAAAACTTAATTTCCACGCAATAAAAGCTGTTGTTTAAACAAATTGTTTGAGTTTATCATCATTTTTGGCCTCATCACTAGACATAAATTCATGAAAACAAATATAAATACTCATAATGATGTCTATTGTATGATTTTAAAATTAACATTTCGATATGAATATTTTACGACACTAATTTTGCACAAAACATAATTAGAATTCATTAAAGCTAGTTTAAGCAAGTTATTTGAGTTTAGCATAATTTTTAGTCACATAACTATGCATAAATTGATGAAAATTAATATGAATGCTCCACATTATGTCTATTATAAGAATTTTCAATTAGCATTTCGATGTGAACATTTTTTGATGCTATTTTTGCATAAAACATTATTCGAGATGCATTACAAACTACTTGTTTCAACATGTTATTTTGAGATTTTCATCATTTCGACCTCATAAGTACACATAAATTCATGAAAATCCATATAAGAACTCATAATTACCTCTATTATAAGATTTTCCAGCTAATATATCGGTATGAACATTCTACGACACTTATTTTACATAAATTGATTAGAATGCTTTAAAAGCTAGTTTAAACGAGTTGTTCGAGTTTTTCATCATTTTTTGCCACATAACTACGCATAAATTCGTGAAAATTTGTATAAATACCCTTAATTATGTCTAATATAAGGTTTTTTAATTAATATTTTGATATGAATATCCTACGACACTAATTGTTCATCAAACTTAATTTTGATGCATTACAAGTTCTTTGTTTAAACAAGTAGTTTGAGTTTTTCATCATTTTCGGCCCCATAACCACAGATAAATTCTTAAAAATTAATAAGAATGCTCATAATTATGTCTATTAGAAAATTTTCCAAGCTGATACATCGATATGAACGTTCTACTATACTAATTTTGCGCAAAACTCAATTAAAATGTACTAAAAGATCTTTGTTTAAACGGGTTGTACGAGTTCTCAATATTTTTCTGCCACACAACTACTCATAAATTCGTGCAAATTAATATAAACACTCCTAATTATATCTATTAGAAGATTCTCCAAGCGATACATTAATATGAAAATTCTACGACACTTATTTTGCATAAAACGTAACTAGAATGCATTAAAAGCAATTTGTTTAAACAAGTCGTTCGAGGTTTTCATAATAGGGCCGCACAATAACTTTGAATAAATTCGTGCAACGTCATATAAAATACTCTAAATTATGTCTATTCTGAGATTTCCAATTAATATTTCGATATGAACATTCTACGACACATTATTTTGTACAAAACATAATTCGGGTGCATTACAAACTATTTGTTTAAATATGTTTTTTGACTTTTTCATCAATTCGGGACACATAACCATTCATAAATTCGTGCAAATTAACACCATTACTCCAAATTATGTACAAAATAATATTTTCCAATTGATACATCAATATAAATATCCTACAATACTAAATTTGCATAAAACGGAATTGGGATGCATTGAAAACGACTTTTGAAACGAGTTATTTGAGTTTTTCATAATTTTCGACCACACGACTCGCATAAATTCGTGAAAATTAATACAAACACTCATAATTACATCTATAATAAGATTTTCTAATTAATACATCAATTATTATATTTTATGACACCATTTTTTCACAAAATGCATTGAAGAAATCTTTTTAAACTAGTTATTTGAGTTTTTTCATCATTTTTGGCCTCATAACCACACATAAATTCGTGCAAATAAATATAGGCGGTCTTAATTATGTCTATCATAAGATTTTCCCATCAATACAACAATATGGATATTCCGCCACACTAATATTTTACAAAACTTAATTTCCACGCAATAAAAGCTGTTGTTTAAACAAATTGTTTGAGTTTATCATCATTTTTGGCCTCATCACTAGACATAAATTCATGAAAACAAATATAAATACTCATAATGATGTCTATTGTATGATTTTAAAATTAACATTTCGATATGAATATTTTACGACACTAATTTTGCACAAAACATAATTAGAATTCATTAAAGCTAGTTTAAGCAAGTTATTTGAGTTTAGCATAATTTTTAGTCACATAACTATGCATAAATTGATGAAAATTAATATGAATGCTCCACATTATGTCTATTATAAGAATTTTCAATTAGCATTTCGATGTGAACATTTTTTGATGCTATTTTTGCATAAAACATTATTCGGATGCATTACAAACTACTTGTTTCAACATGTTATTTTGAGATTTTCATCATTTCGACCTCATAAGTACACATAAATTCATGAAAATCCATATAAGAACTCATAATTACCTCTATTATAAGATTTTCCAGCTAATATATCGGTATGAACATTCTACGACACTTATTTTACATAAATTGATTAGAATGCTTTAAAAGCTATAGTTTAAACGAGTTGTTCGAGTTTTTCATCATTTTTTGCCACATAACTACGCATAAATTCGTGAAAATTTGTATAAATACCCTTAATTATGTCTAATATAAGGTTTTTTAATTAATATTTTGATATGAATATCCTACGACACTAATTGTTCATCAAACTTAATTTTGATGCATTACAAGTCATTGTTTAAACAAGTAGTTTGAGTTTTTCATCATTTTCGGCCCCATAACCACAGATAAATTCTTAAAAATTAATAAGAATGCTCATAATTATGTCTATTAGAAAATTTTCCAAGCTGATACATCGATATGAACGTTCTACTATACTAATTTTGCGCAAAACTCAATTAAAATGTACTAAAAGATCTTGTTTAAACGGGTTATGCGAGTTCTCAATATTTTTCTGCCACACAACTACTCATAAATTCGTGCAAATTAATATAAACACTCCTAATTATATCTATTAGAAGATTCTCCAACTGATACATTAATATGAAAATTCTACGACACTTATTTTGCATAAAACGTAACTAGAATGCATTAAAAACAATTTGTTTAAACAAGTCGTTCGAGGTTTTCATAATAGGGCCGCACAATAACTTTGAATAAATTCGTGCAACGTCATATAAAATACTCTAAATTATGTCTATTCTGAGATTTCCAATTAATATTTCGATATGAACATTCTACAACACATTATTTTGTACAAAACATAATTCGGGTGCATTACAAACTACTTGTTTAAATATGTTTTTTGACTTTTTCATCAATTCGGGACACATAACCATTCATAAATTCGTGCAAATTAACACCATTACTCCAAATTATGTACAAAATAATATTTTCCAATTGATACATCAATATAAATATCCTACAATACTAAATTTGCATAAAACGGAATTGGGATGCATTGAAAACAGCTTTTGAAACGAATTATTTGAGTTTTTCATAATTTTCGACCACACAGCTCCGCATAAATTCGTGAAAATTAATACAAACACTCATAATTACATCTATAATAAGATTTTCTAATTAATACATCAATTATTATATTTTATGACACCATTTTTTCACAAAATGCATTGAAGAAATTGTTAACCCTTGAAAGATTTCAAGGATGAATAGATGAATAAATGAAAATAAATTGATGATTGATGACAAATAATAAAAGAGGGAAGGAGAGAAAGCAATGAAAGATGGCCCACTAATCAGGAGAGGTCGCTGCTTAACCCCGGAATAAATCCATTAATCCCACAATGAAATATTAGGGTGAAAGACGAGGATATAAATACCCCACCACCTCCTACTCATTCGAGGTGGCTGACCCTCGGGAGATTTCAGAGAGAGAAAATCTCCTGATGGGTCAGCCATTTGATTACATTTTCTCTGACAAGTGGGACCCACCTGGAAGTCCCTTGTAGATGAACCTAACAACATAGCCTATCTGATGAGTCACCCATGTGACCATTTTCACTGACAGGTGGACCCCACACCTCAGTGACCTATTAAAGGAGTCAGAGTTAAACCCTAAAAATCTGCCCTTGGAGCTAACCCTAGAAAGGAGCTGAAGCAGTATAATCCCTATGCTACATGAAATGATGTCAATGCCAAGCTAGTATTCTGATACAACTAGTCATGAGAAATTTCAAATGTGATTTTGCTTTCAAGGTGACCTGGTACCAAAGCTGTGAGCAACCACCTAACTATGCTTTGATTTGTGTCAATTACTGATAAGTAGTCAGTTCTTTGACCAAGTCACCCTCATGTTAAGGGATTGAAAGTCAATTTCACAAGACTGATCAGGTGCCAAAGCTGGGAGCAACCATCTGATCAAGTCTAGATTTGTATCAATCTGTTGACATGTAATCAATCAAGTTGATCGATCAAGCCCTAATGAATATCAATGTAAGTCTAATTGGTATTTAGTTAGGGTGGTTTCTGCAAGAGAAGGATAATTAGCGAGAGACACGAGCTACAATTGAAATCGGGGATTAATTCAGAAGGAATAATAGGGTTTTATGGATAAAAGAATTTTTAATTCAGAGAAGGAGGGGCAAAAATGGAATTAAAAATTACAGGGGTGATCATCATGATTTTAGGGATTTTTGGTGAAATTTTCATGATTTTTGGATAAGTGGAACTATTAAAATAAATTCAGGGAAGATAGAAGCAGAATAAATGGATTGATCAAAGGTTGAGATTCAATCAAGGGTTCATCTGGGTGCAATTTGGGGACAGAGACACATCTGGGTGCAAACTGGGGATCCTAAACACATCTACACCGAATCAGGGAAGAGAGAGGGTGTGACACGTGTCAGCATCTCATTGGGCCACCTCATGCCACGTGTCAGCACCCCATTGGTCCACCTCAGCCATGTGGGCCCCACACCCCTACAGACCTGACAAGTGGGCCCCACCAACATGCCACGTGGCAGACTGCCGATCCGCCATGTCATATTATCAGAAGCCATGTGGCCTATTTGCATTGGTCCATGTCAGCAGCAAGTATAAAGAACACAGACACATGGCAAGCTATGACAAAGCCATCTCAGCATCATGAGACACATGGCGACATACTATATAGCCACCTCATACAGCAGCTAGACAAATGGCAGCATGCTATAAGGCCACCTCAACAGCCCAATGCCATGTGGCCTTTCCTTATTGGTCCACTTCACCACTGTGGGCCCCACCATACCACGAGATGACTGACAAGTGGGCCCCACTTGGTGCCACGTGTCATGCATTAACTGGTGCCATGTCATCGCATAGTATACACAGGGATTACAGGTGGTTCCATTTGATTGGTACAAATCAGCACAAGGTGATACACATGGCATTACTGGACAAGCCCACATCATCCAGTCATTAACAGATCATTAGTGTTAAATAATTGTTCATCAGATAAATAACCAATCAGGCAGAGCCACCTCGGCATATTAGCACTAATCAACTGCTAACCCTACAGACCTAAAACACTTAAACCTTACAGATGTGACCCGGAGTCGGATAAATAAGGCTAGGATCACGAACTAGAGATATAAACCAAGTCCATTCATCCTGTTTATCCAATCCAGCGCAAATGAATTTAAACAAAAGAAGAAAAGGAAGGTGAACCTGGTGCATGAGCTCTAGACCACTGTCCCTCTTCTCTCCCATGCGTTGGTGCGTGTGTGCCGTGTGCATCCAAGCTGGCGGAAGGACCTTCTCCCTCCCTCTTCTTCTCGCCATTACCCGATTCAAGCACAGCTCGCGCCTTCCGTTTTCCTTGACGCCTCACCATGATTGAAGACGATCTAACAGATGATGATGATTAGGCGACCGAATGATAGGTGTTATTGAATCAACAGATGAAAATAGATGAACAAAAGGTGAAGACGAGTTATTACCGGAAATTGAGTTGATAAGAAGAGATGAATTGACACTACGGAGATCAAATTGCGTGACAAGATGGATCCTTTAGGGCAAGGCGACGCCAATGGAAGTGAATTGATGGGGCAATTCGAGGTGTAAAATGCTAATTGATCAAAAGAAGAAAGCGGGGCAGAAATGAACTCGGTGAAATTGGAAATGGTAAATGAATGAAATGGCATTAAGAGTGATCATGGAGTGTTTAAATAGCAAGTAATAGCCTCGGGCCCACCTGTCAGTTAGAGTACATGAGTAATTGAGAGTGTGAAGTCAAACTAAATTGCGGCACAGTCAAACCATAACAGAAAACAGTTGGGCGGTTTCTACAACAAACACAAACCAATCTCAGCCATTGATTGAAGTAGAATGAAGGGTGAGGATGTGTCCAAGGTGGCAATCCGAGTGTAAGGCAGCCAACCAATCACAATTGGGTTAATTGGCCGGTTTTAGCCTATATAAACTGAAAATTAGCAACAGTAAAAGAGAGGAGGGGAGAGAGATCCATTAGCAGAGCAATTGAGAGTATCTACACACTTACACATATACTAGTAGTCATCAATTACAAAGAGGAAGAGAGATTACAAGGAAATTAATCGATTTGGATTACTATTCAGATTAAGAGGTAACTGTTCATGCATTCAATTGGCAATTTCCTTTCATTCTCTGTAAATGAATTTAGAGCTTTAACATAGCTAGTTAGGTAGTCAATTGATTTCTTTTCTGTTCTTGTTACTATTCTTTAAGAAATTGCTATATTCTTTCATATTTTCTTTTCTTTGCTTTTGTTCTTCCTTTGAATAACCTTAATCAATGGCAATTGACTGAATCCAGTGAGCCACTGGCCCAATCACAAAGTGATTGGTGAGCCTTTAGGCCTGGACCAGTCACAATTATCAAAATTTTACAATTTAAATAGTATTGCATCTGTTCTTTTATGATTTTTCATTTTCAATCGATTTCTTTGCTTATATCTGTCTAATTGATGAAAGATAATGACTTGCTATCCTTTGAGTATCTTAGTTGCATGATTCTAATTGAATAGATGAGCCAATTCTTACAATTTCAAAGAAATGCACTGATTCCAGCACAAATCGAGATACTGATGAAATTCCAGAGATGAATTAGCTCCAATTGATCACTATCTCAGCGAGCCACTGGCCCTAGCAACGTCTGGGTGAGCCTTTAGGCCTGAGAGTTGTTAATAGGATATGAAAACATCTCAAACTGAGAAGGAATTGCAGCCGGTACCAATCGATACCGCACACCCGCAATACACAGTTGCTTCAACCCGGTTAATAGCACACAAGAAGCCTTATACTCATCCCAGATTACACATACATACTAGGGCGATGCTTAATAGTTGTATAATTGTCAAGAATTTCAATTGAATTCGATGAATTTGATGAAGAAAGGATCTTGGTACCGGTTTTGATTAATACACTAACTGACATTGTTGTATAAGTATCAACCTCCGTATGGATCTTTGATCAGACGATATAGAAGGACTCCACGCACTGAGACGATGTCAACGTGCTGGTCTGATCGGAGAAAGGGAGCTCCGGCCGCCGGGAACGCCACCTAGCACAGATCTTAACGCATCGGAGAGTCAGAGACTGAAGGGATCCCTTCTGCACGATTCTTGAAGCGTTCACCAATCTTGAAGAGTCTTTAATGAGTGAGATCTGGCGAGAGTTCGGAAGTTTAAACGAGAGAAGATCTGGGCCTTATATATATTAAACACGTATCTCAACTAGATCTAACGGCCCAAATATAAATAAAACATTTGAATAAATTAAGCGCCAATCTTGGAATAGATCTGGCGGCCCAGATTAGGCCCAATGATTAAATAATAACAGAATAGTGATGATATAGAATAAATAAATGATTTGAAAATGCTCCTGAACTCCAAATTGACTCAAATTTGTTTCTAAAATTTTCTTATTTTTCATACTATTTTTCTATACAATAATATTCCAGTTTTAAAAATATAATCATGATAAAACAATTTAAAAGCAAAAAACATTACATATATTGATACCTTTGACTTAGCTTTGACTTGTCATTTTAAATACTATAAAAATTCCAAAAATCCAAATAAAAATCATAAATAATAACTAGATATATTTTACTGATTTTTCAAGTGATTTTTCATGAAATAATAATGATAATAGTAATATGCCATAATAAATAATGAGATTAGCTATATTCTTTGATAAATAAAAATATATGAATAATAATAGATATTATGTTGATATTTTCTGTAAAAAGAATAATAAAAATAAATAGCACAAAATATACAGAAATATATACTACCATGGTAATAAATAGTAAAATACATTTTCTTCTATAATAAAGAATGATAATATAGTTTTATAATATGAATTGCATTTCTTTTGTTATTTCTATACAAATATACAAATAAAATATTTCTGATGAATAAAATGCAATAAAAATAATAGTTGTAATAAAAATATAATGAATTTCATCTCTTATAGCTATTTTCAACTAATAATAATAATAAAAAATCTTATACTTTTCTATAGATAATAAATAGAAATAATAAAAATAATGAATAGTATAATAAATAAGATAGAATATTGATAATGATTTCTTTTTAGCTATTATAGATTCTAAAAATAAAATAAATAATAATAATAATAAAAATAATATAGTTAGCTATCTTTTGATTTGTAAATAATTCCTACATAATGAATAGTGTTTCAACATAATAGAATATAATAATAAAATTCTATTACTTTGGCTATTTTAAAAAGTGATTTTCTACAAAATAAATAGAGTTTAGAAATAATAAAAATAAAATTCTACTATTTTAGCTATTATAAAAATCCCAAAAATATAAATAAAATTCTAGTTAATAGCTAACCCCTTTTTCTTATTATTTTAAATAACTTTTCTACATAGATAAATAGAGTTTAAAAACAAAAAAAAATATAATAAAAATAATAATAATAATAATAATAAAAAAATATAATAATAATAATAATAATAATGAATAAATTCATTTTTATAATAGAGATGATAATGGAAAATATTATGTAATAGGCTTTGTACATTTTGGAGATGAACAAAAATGCTCACACAAGGAGTGTAGAGCTACATGAGAATGTTTGCACACATGATATAACCTTTAGAACGATTAGTCAAGACAGGAACATCTTGACGTAAAATGGCTAAGGCATTGATAGCAACATGAGAAGATATGTCGAGACAAGAACATCTTGACACTTGATGAAGAATAATAAGATACGTCGAGACAGGAACATCTTGACGTAGGATGATTAAGGCTTCGATAGCAACATGAGGAGATATGTCGAGACAGGAACATCTTGACGTTTGATGAAGAATAACCAGAGCTGCGATATTAACATGGAGATGTATGTCAACTCTGAGGAAGAAGAACATTACGATGTCCTAGAGAAGTGACATCTTAATGACCCATCACCATGAGCAAGTAACTCATGACTAAATGAGCTCACACGAGAGATGTAGGGCAACATAGTAATTTTGCACAAGTAATGCAACATGTAGAATGATTAGTCGAGACAAGAACATCTTGACGCTCGCTGAAGAATGACCAAAGCTACGACATCAGCATGGAGAGATATGTCGACTTTGAAGCAGAAGAACATTATGATGACTCGGTGTCATGAACAAGTAATTCATGACCATTTGAACTAGCGAGACTGAACTCATCCGTCGATAAGTTTGTCTCCTGGCTCATTTCCCGATATCTTGTGAGATTGAATCGTTACGTAGTAGATTCATCCACAAAACGATGAATGTGAACCGTTACGTAGGTAGGTTCCTTCACTAACATATGCCTCAATGTTGAACGGCCCGGCGCTTCGGTTTGACATTGTGCGTAATCGTGTTTCCTAGGTTTATGAATCGGCTTAGTGCTTCGAAT
The DNA here is from genome assembly GCA_037127355.1 of Schoenoplectus tabernaemontani. Classification (NCBI taxonomy): domain Eukaryota; kingdom Viridiplantae; phylum Streptophyta; class Magnoliopsida; order Poales; family Cyperaceae; genus Schoenoplectus; species Schoenoplectus tabernaemontani. Next base: position 24,409,494 of record CM073753.1, read on the forward strand.
TCATGATCTAGAAGATCGGTGAGAAGAAACACGTGGGCCATATCCACCCTTCTCCCGATTCACCAACCTCAAGATCAACCGGCTCGGTGCTTCGAGTTGTATTTTGTGTGATTGGTTGTTGACTAGTTAAGATTGAACCGTTACGTAGTAGGTTTATCTTCTAGATCAACGGAGGTCGAGTCGTTACGTAGTAGACTCACCTCAAACCCTCTAAAGAGATTAACACAGTCCGCAGGTAAGGTTACATCTCGAGGTGGCATAGACTGAACCGATCTGTTTGTAGGTTCATCTTCCATAGGACAGAACCGATCTGTTTGTAGGTTTGTCTTCCATAGAATTAAGTAGAAATTGAACCGATCTGTTTGTAGGTTCGTCTTCCATAGGGTTAAATAAAGACTGAACCGATCTGTTTGTAGGTTCGTCTTCCATGGACCCCTTTTTATGAACCCAGACGACCACTTGACCATCTTTTAACTATACTATTTGCTTCTCTCTTTCAAAGATCCAGAGGTGCCTCGAGGTTAGTAGCCCAGGGTAATTAACGGTGGGGGCTTGCGCCCACCGGAATCTACAAGAACTCACAATCACTAAAAAACCCCCTGAATGTGCATCCAAATATCTCTAAACGGCAAGAATCGGCCGGCACCCAGCAGATGCACGATCGGGAGGGATCTCCGTGTCCTTCTTCCGCAACCCATCGCCCAGCGGCGGTGCGGAGCGCGCGAAAAAGGGTCGCACAGGATCTGGCACGCCGGTGGGACCTAGATTCTCCTCTTATTTCTGAAAGAGAGAGGCAAATAGAATAGTTAAGAGATACAAGTGGTCTTCTATGCGCTAAAAATGACTAATGATTTTCGAGTATTTTTGTTTTTGTAGGAAATGGCATTCTTCGGGAACTTCAACCTTGCTCCTTACACTGTTACTCCTGCACAGAGCCCAGAGGGCAAACTGTTCATGTTCTTCGGGACCATCCCGCAAGAACTCACTGTCTATGGCCCAGCTCCAGTGGCCACGATCACTCCCGCAACCGTCCGGATCTCCATCCCGGACGAGGAGGAGGACTCGATTACCCTAACTCCCAAGGGTATTTCTAACAACATCATGGCCTCTCCTACTACCTCCCCAAAGAGGAGAAGGCGACCGTCCAAGAGGACAGCCCCAACGGCCGCAGCCCAAACTACCCGCAACCCTCAAGCGTCCAGGAAAAGGGCCCTGGATGCATACCAGAACCAGCTGGTGGCTAGGCCGATTATCCCGATCTCCTCTACAAATTCACAGCTCTCCGCATAGTGGCCAAGAACTCGGCCACAGGCCAGCTCCGCCAGGCATGGGAGGTGCCTAAGCCCACACCTCGCCCAACTCAAAGGCCTCGGCGTCGCCGGGACAAGTCTCAAGCCCCTGCAGAAGCCATCTACAAGGCTCACAGGGCCCTCAAGCAGAGGAAGAGCATGAGAAACGCTAGGTCGAGACAATACGTCTCCCGCTCCGGTCAATCTCAAGACATGGCTCAGCCGCAAACCATTGTCTCAACTCCGCACCCGAGGAGGTTTACATCAAAGGCAACACCTAGCACCCAGCAGGTGTGGGTCCCAAAGGGTTCTCAGCCAATAAAATCCCAGTCTCAAGCCCAACCCAGCAAGGCCGGCAACTCGAACGCTCCGCCCGAGAGTGTGTTCAGCCGCCTAGGCCAGAAGAGTGTATTCAGCCGGTTAGGCTCAAGAATACCACTCAATAGTTTGAAAGTAACTGCCCCTAACCAAATGAAGAAGAAGAGAAGAATCGCTCGCTATGAAGAGCACTTCTCGGTCAACACCATCGCATAAGCTACGATGCGATCCGGACAACGATCTTTGAGGTGAATATGACCCAGGATGACCAGTCCCCGCCTAATCAAGCTCACGTCACCAATACCAATAAAAATAATGGTAGAAAAGGGAGACCTCCCAAGAGAGTCAACCTCGAGGGCAATAGCAGGGAAGGGGAAGACCACAACGAAAACCCCGACTTCTTCGACAATGAAGATGATGTTGAAACACGTCCCGAGGTGCCTATCGATGAAATTGAAATACTAAAAGGCCACATCGAGGCACGGGACGAAGAATTGATTAGGCAACGGGAGCTAATCGCTACTATGCTGAAACAAAATGAAGAATTGATTAAGGCGGTCAAGTCATTGTAAGAATCACAAGACGCCAATTTCAAGGCTGGTAGCTCCCGTCAAGAAGGGGTCCACAGTACCAAAAGCAATCACAAGGGAAAACAACCCGTTAATTCTAAACCTCATTCACATAGAACAATAGAAGTGGAGGCTGAACCAACGGGAATATCCCGGAAAGAGATTCAGGCCATGATTGCCCAGCAAATGCAGATAGCTGGAGGTGGATACGCTATCCCTCCCGTTAAAAACTGTGGACATCCATACCCCGCCATATACGACTTAGAAGAATATCCTAAAGGGTATGTGATCCCCCGCTTCAGGACCTTCTCCGGGGAAGGCAATAAAGACCTAAATCCCGAGCAACACCTGGCCCACTTTGTAGCCTCATGCGGAAACACGGGCGGCAATGATGCACTGTTGTTGAGACAATTCCCTCAAAGCCTAGTGGGAACCGCCTTTCAATGGTACTATTCATTAGAAAACAACAGCATCAGGACCTGGGATGAGATGGCGGACTCGTTCAGGGCACGTTTTTTCATGGTGTCTGACAAGATAAACATAGCCGATCTGGCAAGCACTAAGCCCAAGAAAGGGGAGTCAATGACAGATTTTATCAATAGATGGCGGAACCTCAGCATCAAATGCGACCGCACATTAACTGAAGATGAGGCAGTCAACCTTATCATGAAAAACATTGACGGGTGGATGGGCATGCTTCTTGGTGTGACAAAAGTCAACACATTCAAAGACTTGCTCAGATCGGTATCCAATATGGAAAGGATGTCACCGCACACCGTGCCGAACTTCATGAATAATAGGCCGCAACGAGGAGCCCGAGCTGAGACCAAGGTGGCATTCACCTCGTTAAAGGATAAAATGGTCGCTAACGCGAGATACTCAAAGCGGCGACGATGGCACAAATGGCAATAATTACAACAAGGGACCCAGGCCCAATCCAGGAGGGAGTTCGCGGAGTTTTGAGTCCCTCAAATAAAAGAAATCTAAACCGTACTCCTTCAGGAGAGATAAGGTCGCCCAAATCTTCAGAGGGGCACTGAAGAACGGTCTAACCTGTAGCGACGATGAACGTCCGGAAGATGCCGATAAATCGGACGAACCCAACTTCTGCCCATACCACAGAGTACTAGGGCACTCAATTGAAGATTGCTGGGTCTTCAAAGATTGGGTCGAGAAGGCGTATAAAAACGGTGAAATTACGTTACCTAAAGGGTTCTTGCAAAGCCCATCAACCCATGAGCAGGCCAACATGATCTCTCACGAAGAAGAGAAGATCCTGGACCAATTAAGTGAAGACCAGGAAGAACAATGGGCTACGCACTTATCGAAGAAGTCGATTAAAATGCTTAAAGCTCTTAAGAAAGAACCTGGCATGAGATGGAAAGACGACATCACGCCAGTGGTCCCACCGAAACCCAGAGTATATTATAAGGTGGACCAGAGCCAAGACCAGGTTCTTAAGAAGAAAAAGAAGCATAGAAATAACAAGTCCAGAAAGAATAAAATTGAAGAGTATGAGCAGGGCAGTCCCGAGGCGATCACCCTCCAACACTTCATCTCCAAAGAAGACTGGGAGAAGCTAACCCTAGGTCAAGAGAAAGAAGATGTAGATGAAGAAATAAATAAAGAAGAAAGCGAAGAAATCTGGGGTGCTTCGTGCAATATGGTATACTCTTCTCACGACGAAGATATGCCAACATTAGAGGAGATGTTCTTCCCAAATGACGAAGGGGAAGCAAGCACCTCTGGGACCAAAAACGAAGAATGTAAAGCCGTGCTCCGGTCCGGGACTTACATACCTGAGAGACAAGCTCCCAAGGATTCCGATAAAGGAAAGGACAAGGCCCTGAATAAAGGTAAAGAGGCTGAGAACCCAAGCAAGAACCCAGAAAGGACCCGGTCGACGGGCGAAGAATATAATGTGTTGGCACATCTGCGTAAGATCCCAGCGCTGTTAAGCATATTTGATGCGTTGATGATGTCACAAGACCTAAGGGAGGTGCTAATCCAGGCCTTGCAAGATCCTGAGAAGTACAAGTCGTACTTCATAGAGCAAAATATGCAAGAAGCCCTATTCACCGCTAAGCGGGCCGCCTGTATAAATTTCACAGACGATGACCTCCTAATAGGCACCGTCGACCATAATCGCCCGTTATACATTACCGGAAATTGCGGAGGGCAGAAGATTGGCCGCATCTTGGTCGACGCAGGGTCTTCGATCAATATCATGCCACTTAAAACCCTAAAGACTATCACCTTAGATGTGAAAAACCTATCTGATGAAAAGGTGATTATTCATGGCTTTAATCAAAACTCCCAAAAGGCCCTGGGAGCTATAACTCTGAACCTGCAATGCGGTAGCCTAAGAGCGCCTACTAAATTCTATGTCATTGACGCTGAAACCTCTTATCGGGCGTTACTGGGTCGCCCGTGGCTTCATAGTAATCAGGTCATACCCTCCACTCTGCACCAGTGCCTGAAATACATTGAGAATGGTAAACAAAAGAGAATTGACGGAGATGTCAAACCATTCGGGGTGCATGAGATTAAATTCAATGACGCCCAATATTTTCTGCCTAAATCCACTGTGGCGCCGAGTCGGCCAATAACAAAAACAGGTCAGAAACCTTTTAACAAAGGCCCTAAATTTGATACCTCATCTGGAGAAGAAGAAGAGGTCAAATTTAATATTAAACCCCGAGGTGCTCGAGCCCAAAGACCCTGAAGAAAGTCGGGTGAGGAAGCAACCTTCCGCTTTAAACAGGTGGCTACATATGTCAAACCGTGAAATTTAATTAAGCAATAATAATAATTAAAGAGGATAATTAGAACAATTTAGTACAAATTAACAAATAACATAACCAAAAAAAAAAAAGTCAAGAATAAGAATAACTAAATAAATAATTACGGGCGACTTAATTTTAAATGAACGAATAATCTGATATAAATAATTATGAAAATAGATAAATAAATTAAGATATAACTAAGATTAATAAGTAAGAATGAAAATTTAACAGGGCACTATACGTATAACATAAACAAATCAGTTAAATAATTTGCTCACATTTACTTATTATTGATCAATAAAATTTGAAGAAAAGAGACCATGAGGTGAATTATCAAATAACAAAATTCAAAGACCAAATTAAATTAATGAATTCGAATAATTGAATTTATTAAAGAATATGAATTTAATAAACATCATCAAGATTTGTAATCAAATTGGTATGATAGTAGTTGATCAAATAGATATTCGAGAATCAAATTATACTAAAACGGATGTGAAATCTCAATCCGCTACACTGACAAATCGCTACACGAATACACACGTAGGTCACCACACTCAATCTTATTCCACTCATTCTCTCTCCCACGTTTTCCCTCACCCCTCTTGTCATTTCCCATTAAAGTTAGTCTCTCTCTTTCCGTCCTTTCTCCCATCTCTTCTCCTGCAAAGTATAACCTCCCACTCACGACCTCTCCATTTTCACGTTCCTCTCCAAATCAATGTCATAATCCTCTTCTTCACTGCTGATGTTTCCTTCTTTTCCATTTATTTTCCCTTCTGTCGCAATTCTGACCTGGAGATTTCTCTCACTCGCCCTTGTGATGCTCCCTCCGCCTGCCTCACCCATGTGCTACCCAGCAGCTGCCAGCAGGGGCACTGCACGAGCTCGTATCCTCTATGCTCTCTCTCCGACCGAGACTACCCCGCAACGATAATTACGACGTCAAAGTCGCTCCCTCCCTCGCTGGAACTCATAAATCACAGTTCGTATCCTCCGTCTCTGCCGCACTGTCGTCACTATGCTGTGCCACCACAATCCTTCCCACTCTGCCTGAGATCAGCAGCCGGTTGATCACGCTACTGTGGTTCCCGTCTGACCACTTTGGCTGCTCCATGAATCTGATAGGAGCTTGAAACCAAGTCGTTCTGTTGGCCACACACCATCGCCGTAAGTCTGATCCCTCTTTCTCTCAGCTAGCGTGCCATGAAGCTCAATATGGCTCTGCTGCTCTGAGCACATTCCCCGGCTCCCTGCTCACTGGCTGATGCTTACCTCCCCTCGCGTGGAAGCCTCAATAAAATCGACTTGACACCAAAACGAGTTTAGCTAAGCCACCCCTGTTGTTGCCTTGTACCAAAATCGGTAACACTTTTCCTTATTTCTTTAATGGCCGTGTTGGCCGTGTGTGATGTTGAGACTGAGCCTCGTACCTTTGATTTGTTGGTCAATTGATGCCATTGTGCTTCGACGTGGTGCCCGATTGTGTTGTTTGTCCCTTATTCAATCCATTATATGAGTTGTTGGTTCTCTTAATTAAAAATCAGTTAGCGAATGAATTACTGACATGGTATTTGGCTCTTGCTTCATTCTTTGTTTGTCCGCTTAAAGGGTGACTTTTGTCTTCTTTTGGACCTGAGTGTTTTAAATTAAATCCTAATGTAAAGTTCTGAGATTCATTTTAAAATAAGGTTCAAATTATCAAATATATATATATATATATATATATATATATTGGCAATAATTTCATATGTTATGGTTCAGAATATGAGGTTCTTAATCTTGATCAGATGTTTGATTATCTTTTATTCCGTCTTCAGTGTAGAAACACTCATTGGTATATGAATTGAAACAATACATGTTATAAACCCTACATGATTTTATATTAATTACTTTCTAAATTATTTTAGTTTAATTTAATATATACACACATTAAAACACCAACGCATTTAATTAAATAAAAATATTAATTAAATTTAAGTTTAATTGAATTTCTTTTCTTTTAATTTGAATTTTTATTTTTAATTCTAGTTGTATATAATATATTTTCTAATTAATAAAAATAATATTAAAATATAAAATGAGATATAATTAAAGAACATGATATAAATAATTAGGGATTATAAAATAATAAATAGAGTATAATAATAATTTACAATATAATATATATATAAAAATCAATTTCTCTATTTTAATAATTGAATAACATTAATTAATATATATAAATACTTAGTAATCAATTCATCTATTTAATAATGAAATAATATTAATGAATATATAAAAATATATATATTAATCAATTTTTCTATTTTTAATAATAATAATATTAATTATATAATATTATATATTAATCAATTTCTCTAATTCTAGATAATTAATTATTCTAATTATAATTAAATTAATTAAGTGATAACAAGTAAGCCAACTTAATTAATCTAAGTAAATTAAGTTAGTTACGTTAATCGAAATAAATATAATCTCTAAATTATAAGAATAATACTAGTATAAATAAAATGAAACATAATTAAAGAATATATTATGAATAATTAAGAGCTATAAAATAATAATTTAAAATATAATAATAATTTAGATTTTAAAGTATATATTAATCAATTTCTCTATTTTTAATTGATAATAATAAGAATATTATAATATATATATATATATATAGTAATTAATTTCTCTATTTTAAATTAATAAGAGTAATACTAAATATACTAAATATACAAACATTATATATTAATCAATTTCTCTATTCCTAAATAACTAATTATTCTAATTATAAATTTAATTTAAATAAGTGATAATAATTAGTTAGCTAATTAATCAAATAGAATTTAAATCAATTATATTAAATCAAAATAATTGTAATCTTAAAATACGAAATTAAATAGGATAATTTCAATTGAGGGTCCGGTATACCCTGACCTAACCAGACCCAATGTGAATAGGATACTCGCCAATTTAATCTATTTCTGACTTCGTAGGTTTTCGAAAAATATCTTGACGAGCCGACAAACGAATACACTCAAGATGAGACGGCTCATCTGACAAGATCGTGATGCGCCACCCGAGACTTAGCAATTTGACGTTTCTGACCTAACCAAATTATTCTCAGGTACGGTTTCCTGGGATTTGATTTTCTCTCTTTAGAATTAGGAATCCAAACCGAAATTAAAACTGTTTTTAAAATAAATCTGAATTGCGGTGTTTTTGACCAAAAATGATTAGAGACTTAATCTGACTTGTCATCTGCATCCGGTAAATTGACCAGCATATTCGAGACATACCCGCATTTGCATGTCATATCATGTCATATTGCACGTAGACAGGATAGGAGTAGGATTCGGGAAATAGTCCCGAGATAGGATCAGATAGAATTAAATAATTCAAGTTGTAGATTATATTTATTAGGAAAATATTATTACTATTACTAATTATTAATTAAGCTAGGTAGTTAATCATGCATTAAATGCATGGGAGTGCTGAGAGGCGGACCGGGTAATTCCCAGTCTAAGTTGCCTTGCATAACCAGACCGTTGTGGTTACGTACGGTGACCCATAGGCCGTGGGACCCACCGGTCTGTATATGTACTGCGCATCTGTGCCTGTCGGATTATCCACCGATCCCGTCATTTGGCGGGTTCGGCTGTGTCGGAGTGTTTTTCTTTGATCAATATTATGTTTTTATTATTCTTAATATGATGAAAGTTTTAATCCAAATTTGAGCGTTTTAGGATACCGTGTACTTCAGTGTTTAGTGTGGGCGGCCATATCCGAGACTGGAATCTAGTTCGTGATATTATATTATTATATTTATCCGGCGTATGTAGGATCCTAATATTGTCCGAAGGGCTTTCTCCTTTGGCCCGTAGTTGGTACAGAGAAAGTCGGGATGCGGTCCACGGCCTTAGTGGGTACAGGTGTAGGCTCCCATTTGTTATATTTCGTTTTGATACTTTTACGGGATGCGGTCCTCGACCCTTGGTTGGTACGAGTGTAGGCTCCCATTTGATTTCGATTTGTTAATTCACGAGTAGTTATCTCCTTTGGCGATATGGCAACGAAGACATAATTATCCACTTGCTTTTATTTTGTAAGGTGAATTACCAGATTTAGCAGACCAGAGTACGTGCTTATGCACGCTCACTCTCCTAGGGCGTTATCGCCTCGGGAGCCCGAATTGCCGTTTATACGACATTGGCGCCGCATAAACACAAAGTCCTAAGTTCGTAAGTTGGGTCGCTGGTGGCGCCCGCTTAGGCAAGGCCCAAGTTCGTAAGTTGGGACGCTGGTGGCGCCCGCTTGGGATAGATCTGGTGATTTGCAAATTGGGATATTTATTTCGGGTGTTTGTTTACTCGTACTTTATATTTACTATTATATTACTATTTCCTCAGATTTTCTATTTCAGGGTTAATTGTCATTTCATGTCATTCATGTAGAGGTATTCTCGAATTGTATAGAATAATGATACATTAACATATATTTAAATAATTCAATGCATTTCAATTCGGTATCGGTGTTTGGGTCCAGTCTAGGAAAGAAGATCAAATCTTAAGGCTGGATCTAAATCCGTACTGAGTAATTTTTAAAATTACTCACGTTTCCACGGTGGTTGTGGGATCCAGGTTTACAGGCATGGGCTCGAGTTTTGATGAGAGTGCTAGGTGCAACGATCCTGCGCGATATCAGAGGTGCTTCGCCGCATCAGCACAGTGAGGCGGGTAGTTGATTAGGGCTTATCGGGTATCGGGTTTTTGGTTTCTTTCTTTGGGCTTTATTTGAGAGATTTTGCTACCCATTCCGATGGAGTTAGCCCCCCGTGTCGGCGTTGTATTTATCTGTATATTACGGAATTTGTTTTGTTTTGTATTATTATTATTATTTTGTTTATTCTGGGATTTTCTTTATTTTTATTCTCTTAGCCTTTCGTACGCACGTCTCATCGTGCGTACGTGGCGGGATATTAGCACCCCTAATCCGTTCAATTTATTTCTGGGGTGTGACATCCTTCGGTGGTATCAGAGCATGGTCAGTATAATCCGATTTTGTATAAACCATGCTAGGGTAACATCTAAGAAAAATCCCGAGTATGTGAATAAATAAACAAAACCATAATAAGTACTTGACATAGGTTCGTGAGGGGTAGGTCTAGGAAAAAGACGGTGCAAACGTTATACGCTAGCTTGCATAGTTTCGCTGGTCCTGTGGATCCCACTACTCGAACGTGAGAAATTTAAACTTAATAAACATATTTTCAAACAGTTTAACAAGGTAGGATTTGAAAACTTAAATTGCACTTATTTCTCTCAGATTTTCGTTCTCCCGTCTTTACTCAATTTTCGACAACGGCCGTGAGGCCGAAGACCTCGCATGTGGAAGGAAAAAAAATTATATATGATAATTTTATAACTCAAACTAATAATAACAACTACGTATTTCTTTTAAAGTTAATTCTCATATTTAAACTTTGTAGATTTGCTATTTACGATTTTTCCTCTCTTGACCACAATGGAGTTAATTTCTACGCATCAACGAAGAGTGTTTTGCTCTCGCTAAAGTGTCAAGTTGATTTAGTATCAACTTCATCAGTTTTAGGATGCTGACATAGGTTATATTTATTGATATCGCTATCCGTTGAAATCTAATCAGTCAATGATCCCACCTCCGCATTGACTCTGATCAAATTACTCCAGTCATGTTCAATTAATTCTGTTCTCCAAAATAAATAAATAAATAATAAATAAAATAAGTAATTGTAACCTTCCTAAAAGAACGTCTTCGTATTCCAACTCTGTTGTTCCTTTCTAGCTTCCATTATGTAGTATCTTAGTCAGTCAGCTACAAGTAATCTCCTTTCTTAGTAATGTTAGGTTCATTAATTAATAAATTTTATGTGTGCTCCTACTGAATTGTAAAATATCCAGCGGGTTAGATTCTAATTGGCATTAATGTTGAAAAGACCCAATTATAAAAAGCTGATATGTTTTCTCCCAACCCTTATGGCTATCCGTTGATGTCAAATTAATCATTGTTTCGCCATCATACCAACTTCGACCGATTGTTCCATTAGGCCAAATGGATTTTCCTTGATTTCAAAATTTCCTACTAAAATTTTCACTTAGGATACGTTCGTTTCTCATTAAAACAGCTTCTGAAAACTAGTTTCCGTAGAATTTGATTTATTTTATTTTATTTTATTTATTTATTTTTTGTTGCTATTAAATATGAATTCTAAGGAAAATATATTTTCATATATCGTTGAAAACTACCGCTTTCGTTTTCCGTATTTTTTTTTGATGGAAAACGAAAATAAAAATCGACGAAGCCGCTCTTCTCCACACCCTCGTGCTTGCTCCCTCAATAACCTCCATCTCCGCCTTTTCTCCACTCTCCTGTGTTTCTTTCTCCCTTCGCCCTGAGCATCTCTCCTTCTGTCGCTTTTATCATTGCCTAGTTTCCTAATAACTTAACCCGTTTTTGTGTTATCTGGTAATCATATGTTTGTAAATAATTTGTATTGTCTATTACTTTATTTTGGTCAGAGCTCTGCACGAGGTTTCTTACTAGCATAGAAGCATTTCTCAAATCCACTTGTTGTTGTTCAAAACTAGCTGAACGTTTCAATTTCCTAGTTTGGTGGGAGCGTGCTGGCTGTTTACCGGAGAAAACAGCAAATGTCATATAGTGACAAGGATTATTTTCTTTTTAGATTTCTTTTCCTATCAACTAAACAAGTGAAAAGAAAATAGTATTTTTTTTTTCTGCACAAATGAACACAAAAAAAAAAATCTTTATTTTTCTTCAGATTTTTTTGTTTTCCAATGAAAATGATTTTTTTTATTTTTTTTTCTTTACAAGTGAACAGGCCCTTAAAGATATGAGATCCCGTGAGATTGTATCGATATTGTATCCTATTTTTCTTGAATTGTCCCTTGATCCCTTGATGTATTTATGACTGTTAGTTTCTGTCATTGATGACAATCCTAAATAACTTTGATCTGAGTTGATCTATGTTCTTCCATATATCTAGAATAATGTTAGTCAGCTCATTTGCGTGGTCCATTTGATTTCTTGTTAAGGAGATTACGCTGGATATAGGCTCCATATATTAATTTGATCCATCGTCTCATCAGATATTTACATTACTGATGAGAATCAATATTCAATTGACTAACTCGCACTGGGCTATCCTGACCATCTTACTTTCTCCCCTTGATCATCCGAGATCCAAACAAAAATATGAAAATTTTGCTATTAACTACTATTCAATTTTTATTTCCTACTTAAAATAAAAATCTCGTGGCTCTTGTAGATGTTTATCCACATTCAATACGGTCATGGAAATGATAATCAAATTGAAAAAAAAAAAAAAAAAACAACGTATCAATATTTACAAAGCATATAAGAATATCATGAAAACAATAAATTTAAAAGTTATAATAATTGCAAATGTAATTCAAGCAAATAGACTGACCAACTCCCTGTATATTAGAGGCGACACATGACAGATTAGATATTCAAATAAATAAATAAATTTATAAATGAATAATATGGAATAAAACAAATGAAAATAATAATAACAATAATAAAGTAGTAATAATGAAATTAATTAAAGTATATAAAGTGTAACTAACAATAAATGGCATATCCATTCAGGATAAATTTAGCAATATTGACATATCCATTCAGGATAAATTTAGCAATATTGACGAACAATAAAATGAATTTTTAATCACTCCCATCTAGACGTTCGTTTCGTGAACGAAACGTCTTTTAAGGGGGTGGATGTGAAACCTCACAAAAAAAAATATTTAATTGATAATTAAATTATATATATATATATATATTATTAATTAAAACCAACTTAATCAATCATAATTTAAATAACTTAACTCTTAAATTAAAATATGGACATAATTTGAACTTTATATCTATATATAAAAAGATATGTATATATAGAAGATGAGTAATAGTAATAATATTTAATAAATAAATAATAATATATTTTGTAAAAGCCTTAGACTTGAATCGACATAGATGTAAATTATTCTAAATTTATACTAACAATAAGTAAACCATAAATATATGCTTAATTGTATATCATGATATAATAAAATCTATTAATATAATGAGATTAATTAGAATATACCAAGTGCAACTAACAAATCAACAAATAATCATTCGAGACAAATAACATAACCAGAATAAAATAAAATTTCCACCCTTAATTAACATTTGATCAAAATAAATAAACTAAAATATATTTTTAACATAAATTGATTAAGAATTATCAATTGGCCAGGTTCTGGTAAGTAATCAATCAAATATGATGGTACATGTTATACGAAACAAAATATGATCAATGGTATAGGAATAATGTATAATCGCTCTAAATTAGACTTTCGTTTCGAGGACGAAACGTTCTTTTAAGGAGGGGTGAAATGTCAAACCGTGAAATTTAATTAAGCAATAATAATAATTAAAGAGGATAATTAGAACAATTTAGTACAAATTAACAAATAACATAACCAAAAAAAAAAAAGTCAAGAATAAGAATAACTAAATAAATAATTACGGGCGACTTAATTTTAAATGAACGAATAATCTGATATAAATAATTATGAAAATAGATAAATAAATTAAGATATAACTAAGATTAATAAGTAAGAATGAAAATTTAACAGGGCACTATACGTATAACATAAACAAATCAGTTAAATAATTTGCTCACATTTACTTATTATTGACTGAATAAAATTTGAAGAAAAGAGACCATGAGGTGAATTATCAAATAACAAAATTCAAAGACCAAATTAAATTAATGAATTCGAATAATTGAATTTATTAAAGAATATGAATTTAATAAACATCATCAAGATTTGTAATCAAATTGGTATGATAGTAGTTGATCAAATAGATATTCGAGAATCAAATTATACTAAAACGGATGTGAAATCTCAATCCGCTACACTGACAAATCGCTACACGAATACACACGTAGGTCACCACACTCAATCTTATTCCACTCATTCTCTCTCCCACGTTTTCCCTCACCCCTCTTGTCATTTCCCATTAAAGTTAGTCTCTCTCTTTCCGTCCTTTCTCCCATCTCTTCTCCTGCAAAGTATAACCTCCCACTCACGACCTCTCCATTTTCACGTTCCTCTCCAAATCAATGTCATAATCCTCTTCTTCACTGCTGATGTTTCCTTCTTTTCCATTTATTTTCCCTTACCATCGCAATTCGACCTGGAGATTTCTCTCACTCGCCCTTGTGATGCTCCCTCACTTTGCCTCACCCATGTGCTACCCGACCAGCGGTGCCAGGCGGGGAGCCTTTGCACGAGCTCGTATCCTCTATGCTCTCTCTCCGACCGAGACTACCCCGCAACGATAATTACGACGTCAAAGTCGCTCCCTCCCTCGCTGGAACTCATAAATCACAGTTCGTATCCTCCGTCTCTGCCGCACTGTCGTCACTATGCTGTGCCACCACAATCCTTCCCACTCTGCCTGAGATCAGCAGCCGGTTGATCACGCTACTGTGGTTCCCGTCTGACCACTTTGGCTGCTCCATGAATCTGATAGGAGCTTGAAACCAAGTCGTTCTGTTGGCCACACACCATCGCCGTAAGTCTGATCCCTCTTTCTCTCAGCTAGCGTGCCATGAAGCTCAATATGGCTCTGCTGCTCTGAGCACATTCCCCGGCTCCCTGCTCACTGGCTGATGCTTACCTCCCCTCGCGTGGAAGCCTCGATAAAATCGACTTGACACCAAAACGAGTTTAGCTAAGCCACCCTGTTGTTGCCTTGTACCAAAATCGGTAACACTTTTCCTTATTTCTTTAATGGCCGTGTTGGCGTGTGTGATGTTGAGGCCGAGCCTCGTACCTTTGATTTGTTGGTCAATTGATGCCATTGTGCTTCGACGTGGTGCCGATTGTGTTGTTTGTCCCTTATTCAATCCATTATATGAGTTGTTGGTTCTCTTAATTAAAAATCGGTTAGCGAATGAATTACGACATGGTATTTGGCTCTTGCTTCATTCTTTGTTTGTCCGCTTAAAGGGTGACTTTTGTCTTCTTTTGGACACGAGTGTTTTAAATTAAATCCTAATGTAAAGTTACGAGATTCATTTTAAAATAAGGTTCAAATTATCAAATATATATATATATATATATATATATATATTAGGCAATAATTTCATATGTTATGGTTCAGAATATGAGGTTCTTAATCTTGATCAGATGTTTGATTATCTTTTATTCCGTCTTCAGTGTAGAAACACTCATTGGTATATGAATTGAAACAATACATGTTATAAACCCTACATGATTTTATATTAATTACTTTCTAAATTATTTTAGTTTAATTTAATATATACACACATTAAAACACCAACGCATTTAATTAAATAAAAATATTAATTAAATTTAAGTTTAATTGAATTTCTTTTCTTTTAATTTGAATTTTTATTTTTAATTCTAGTTGTATATAATATATTTTCTAATTAATAAAAATAATATTAAAATATAAAATGAGATATAATTAAAGAACATGATATAAATAATTAGGGATTATAAAATAATAAATAGAGTATAATAATAATTTACAATATAATATATATATAAAAATCAATTTCTCTATTTTAATAATTGAATAACATTAATTAATATATATAAATACTTAGTAATCAATTCATCTATTTAATAATGAAATAATATTAATGAATATATAAAAATATATATATTAATCAATTTTTCTATTTTTAATAATAATAATATTAATTATATAATATTATATATTAATCAATTTCTCTAATTCTAGATAATTAATTATTCTAATTATAATTAAATTAATTAAGTGATAACAGTAAGCCAACTTAATTAATCTAAGTAAATTAAGTTAGTTACGTTAATCGAAATAAATATAATCTCTAAATTATAAGAATAATACTAGTATAAATAAAATGAAACATAATTAAAGAATATATTATGAATAATTAAGAGCTATAAAATAATAATTTAAAATATAATAATAATTTAGATTTTAAAGTATATATTAATCAATTTCTCTATTTTTAATTGATAAGAATAAGAATATTATAATATATATATATATATATAGTAATTAATTTCTCTATTTTAAATTAATAAGAGTAATACTAAATATACTAAATATACAAACATTATATATTAATCAATTTCTCTATTCCTAAATAACTAATTATTCTAATTATAAATTTAATTTAAATAAGTGATAATAATTAGTTAGCTAATTAATCAAATAGAATTTAAATCAATTATATTAAATCAAAATAATTGTAATCTTAAAATACGAAATTAAATAGGATAATTTCAATTGAGGGTCCGGTATACCCTGACCTAACCAGACCCAATGTGAATAGGATACTCGCCAATTTAATCTATTTCTGACTTCGTAGGTTTTCGAAAAATATCTTGACGAGCGAGACAAACGAATACACTCAAGATGAGACGGCTCATCGACAAGATCGTGATGCGCCACCGAGACTTAGCAATTTGACGTTTCGACCTAACCAAATTATTCTCGGTACGGTTTCACTGGGATTTGATTTTCTCTCTTTAGAATTAGGAATCCAAACCAAATTAAAGCTGTTTTTAAAATAAATCGAATTGCGGTGTTTTTGACCAAAAATGATTAGAGACTTAATCGACTTGTCATACGCATCCATAAATTGACCGACATATTCGAGACATACCGCATTTGCATGTCATATCATGTCATATTGCACGTAGACGGGATAGGAGTAGGATTCGGGAAATAGTCCGAGATAGGATCGAGATAGAATTAAATAATTCAAGTTGTAGATTATATTTATTAGGAAAATATTATTACTATTACTAATTATTAATTAAGCTAGGTAGTTAATCATGCATTAAATGCATGGGAGTCTTGAGAGGCGGGCCAGGGTAATTCCCGATCTAAGTTGCCTTGCATAACCGGTACCGTTGTGGTTACGTACGGTGACCCATAGGGCCGTGGGACCCAGCCGGTCTGTATATATGCTAACATCGTGCACACTGTCGGATTATCCACCGATCCGTCATTTGGCGGGTTCGGCTGTGTCGGAGTGTTTTTCTTTGATCAATATTATGTTTTTATTATTCTTAATATGATGAAAGTTTTAATCCAAATTTGAGCGTTTTAGGATACGTGTACTTCGGTGTTTAGTGTGGGCGGCCATATCAGAGGCTGGAATCTAGTTCGTGATATTATATTATTATATTTATCCGGCGTATGTAGGATCCTAATATTGTCCGAAGGGCTTTCTCCTTTGGCCGTAGTTGGTACGAGAGAAAGTCGGGATGCGGTCCACTGGCCTTAGTGGGTACGTGTAGGCTCCCATTTGTTATATTTCGTTTTGATACTTTTACGGGATGCGGTCCTCGACCCTTGGTTGGTACGATGTAGGCTCCCATTTGATTTCGATTTGTTAATTCACGAGTAGTTATCTCCTTTGGCGATATGGCAGCGAAGACATAATTATCCACTTGCTTTTATTTTGTAAGGTGAATTACAGTTGCTTGAGACCGAGTACGTGCTTATGCACGCTCACTCTCTAGGGCGTTATCGCCTCGGGAGCCGAATTGCCGTTTATACGATATTGGCGCCGCATAAACACAAAGTCCTAAGTTCGTAAGTTGGGTCGGCGGTGGCGCCGCTTAGCAAGGCCCAAGTTCGTAAGTTGGGACGCGTGGCGCCGCTTGGGATAGATCTGGTGATTTGCAAATTGGGATATTTATTTCGGGTGTTTGTTTACTCGTACTTTATATTTACTATTATATTACTATTTCCTCAGATTTTCTATTTCAGGGTTAATTGTCATTTCATGTCATTCATGTAGAGTTATTCTCGAATTGTATAGAATAATGATACATTAACATATATTTAAATAATTCAATGCATTTCAATTCGGTATCGGTGTTTGGGTCCGATCTAGGAAAGAAGATCAAATCTTAAGGTTTGGATCTAAATCGTCGTCTTGAGTAATTTTAAAATTACTCACGTTTCCACGGTGGTTGTGGGATCCGGGTTTACGAGGCATGGGCTCGAGTTTTGATGAGAGTGCTAGGTGCAACGATCTGCGCGATATCGAGAGGTGCTTCGCGCATCGGCACGATGAGGCGGGTAGTTGATTAGGGCTTATCGGGTATCGGGTTTTTGGTTTCTTTCTTTGGGCTTTATTTGAGAGATTTTGCTACCCATTCCGATGGAGTTAGCCCGCCGGTGTACGGCGTTGTATTTATCTGTATATTACGGGTTTGTTTTGTTTTGTATTATTATTATTATTTTGTTTATTACGGGATTTTCTTTATTTTTATTCTCTTAGCCTTTCGTACGCACGTCTCATCGTGCGTACGTGGCGGGATATTAGCACCCCTAATCCGTTCAATTTATTTCTGGGGTGTGACAACATATAAGGCCCAAATAAAGCCGAGCGAAATCAAGTCAAGTGATTCTGAGGAGGAGGTCATTTTCAACTTTAAACCTACCAACACCCCTCAAATTCAGATCACAGAAGCAACTTCAGGAGAAGACTCTGAATATTCTAACGACTCGGGCGATATTATCTCGGGAGAAGAGTCTGGCCATGATCGTCAACCACAGGAAGAGGAATCGACGAAGAGATCATCTATCACATCCTCAAAAAGCCATATAAAGGGCCGAAACAGAGATAATGAAAGCGAGGAGTCATATATGATCAACACGGGACCCGGTAGCGGAAGGGATAACCGGTTAGGCGAGGCCTATAAATGAAGAACGCTCATGGCGGGAAAATTTCGAAGGTCGCGTACGGAATGCGATTGACGAAATAAGGCACCAAGTTGAAAATAATAGGAGGGAGGTGTACGAACAATGGGAAGTGATGCGGGATATTAAAGTGCAACACAATGAAATCATGATAATGATTGAAAACACACTAACCGCGATCTATAACTCCGAGCTACTCAAAGAAGTGACGAGCGAACCCCGTTCCGGAACCCCCGAAAGACAAGCACCCGATAGCGGCAAACGGGTAATTGTTATAGTAGATTAATCAAAGGGGGAAGAAATGAAAGCTAAGCAATCGACCGTCATGCAAACCCTCAAGGTCAAGAAGAGTAAACCATACTCTTTTCTGAAAAATAAAACGGCTCGGATATTTGAGCAGGCCCTAAAGAGCGGATTGACACTTCCCGTCTGTAAACGACCCGCAGATATAGAAAGAGCCAGTGAAGGTGAATTCTGCCCTTATCATCGCATATTGGGTCACACCATCGAAGAATGCTGGGTATTCAAGGACCTTATAGAAGAAGGGCATAGAAACGGGACAATCCAACTCCCGAAAAGCTTTCAACAAGACCCAGCTCCGCACAACTCGAATAGCAAGGGCAAAGGGGTGGCTTATACGATCTCGCACACTCCCATACCTAACAAACCTAAGGTTGCGAGACGTAAGCCGATCAAAGAAATCTATCGCTCCAACTCGGTCATGAACATTGAAATAGAAGAGGAGATGGCAGCGCTAGAGATTACTGCGGTTCCCGAAAGGCATTTTAAAGACCTCATGCCAAGGGAAGTGAACCACATCCAAACCCTGAAAACCTTTATTGTGCCGGCAAAGGTGGAGCGCATCAAAGGGAAAACTATCATCCACAAGGCTATAATTTTCTATCAGAGCGATTCAACTCAGTCTCTGAA
The DNA here is from genome assembly GCA_037127355.1 of Schoenoplectus tabernaemontani. Lineage (NCBI taxonomy): Eukaryota > Viridiplantae > Streptophyta > Magnoliopsida > Poales > Cyperaceae > Schoenoplectus > Schoenoplectus tabernaemontani. The sequence continues at coordinate 24,429,186 of CM073753.1, forward strand.
GAACCCTGATCACAACACTTGGAAGAAGTGGGTGATAGAACAAGAATTGGAGAATGCAACGAGCGATGACGTTGCATCTCATCCCTTTGGAAAGGAGAGCTGTATAAAGCGGCAAAAGGGCGAAATGTCGAGAGACATATTCAAGGCCGAGGCCAAGCGCTTCGATGAACTCTGGAATGGCGGCCAGAATAAGGTTCTGGGCCTGGATGGCAAAGTAAAATACACCCGGGGGTTAGGGTATAACTGCGATGACGCAGCATGTTTTGAGGGGTCTCTCAACGAGCACCGTATAGAAGAAAGTTGTTGCATGACTTCTGTCGAAGTATTAGATAATGAAACAGAAGAGGACAATGCCCCAGTCCTGAAAAATGCTTTGAAACAGTTAGAAAAGGAGCCTAATACGGTCGATGAGTTAGCTGAAATTAATTTGGGGACAAGAAGAAGACCCACGACCAACTTTCATAAGCGCGTCGTTACCGGAAGAGGTGGTGACAGGTTGAAGACATTCCTTAAAAGCTACATGGACTGCTTCGCTTGGAGTTATAAAGAAATGCCCGGATTAGATCCCAACGTAGCGGTTCATTACTTAAAAATTGATCCAACCTTCAAGCCGATTAAACAAGCGCCAAGGCGAATGAGAATAGAACTCGAAGAAAAGGTCGTGGAAGAGACGAAGAAACTCATCGACGCAGGCTTCATACGGGAAGAAGAGACGCCAGAATGGGTGGCTAGCATTGTCCCGGTTAAAAAGAAAAATGGGCAGATTCGCATCTGCGTAGATTTTCGGGACTTAAACAAAGCGTGCCACAGGATGATTTCCGCTCCCGATGCAGAAATCATAATTGATCATACATCCTCCTATGAAGTCTTCTCCTTCATGGACGGTTATGCGGGCTATAATCAAATCAAAATGGCGCCAGAAGATGAAAGGCACACGGTATTCCGCACGCCGATTGGCATATATTGTTACAAAGTCATGCCGTTTGGGCTGAAAAATGCAGGTGCCACCTACCAACGGGCGATGACGAAGATATTTGATGATTTGATCCACAAGATAGTCGAGTGCTATGTGGACGACCTAGTCATCAAGGCCATGTCGTATGAAGAACACCTCCAATATCTTGAGGTCGTTTTCAACCGCCTGAGAGAACATGCGCTCAAGTTAAATCCATTGAAATGCGCATTCATGGTATCATCTGGTAAATTTCTGGGATTTGTAGTACGCCATAGGGGAATTGAGATAGACCCGGGCAAGATCAAAGCAATAAGCTGAACTATCCCATGAAAAATTTAAAACAATTGCGATCCTTGCAAGGACAATTGGCGTACATCAGGCGGTTCATAGCAAATCTATCGGGTAAAATCCAACCCTTCACCCGGCTGACTAAGAAGAATATCCCGTTTAAGTGGGATGGTGAGTGTCAACGAGCCTTTGAAGAAATCAAGGCATATCTACTCAACCCTCCAGTATTGGCGGCGCCCATACCCGGGAAGGAACTTATTCTATATACAACCGCCCTGGATGGATCCTTGGGAGCTCTGTTGGCACAAGAAAACCAGGATGGTAATCAAAATGCGCTATATTATCTAAGTCGCATGATGGTGGGAGCAGAACACGGGTATTCGCCGATTGAAAAGCATTGTCTAGCCCTAATCTTCGCGGTGAAGAAATTGAGGCACTACATGTTAGCCCATAAAATCATTTTAATATCTAAGGTGGACCCTCTCAAGTATCTAATGACTCGGCCAATGCGACGGGAGGGCGGCCAAGTGGGCTATCATTCTTCCGAGGAGTTCGACATCACCTATACACGCAAAAGGCAATAAAGGGGCGGCGCTAGCGATTTCTGGTCTGGCACACCCGATTCAAGATGACTCCCCATTAAAATGTGACTTTCTGACGAGGAAACTCTACATGTTGAAGAAGGAAGTCCTATATGGGAGATGTACTTTGATGGTGCCTCGTCGATCAAGCCGATCGCGGGCCGGAATCCCAATTGTGCGGCGCGCGCGGGCTAGTCTTCGTAACCCGGAAGGTGGGATAATACGACATTCTCTGGCTTTAACCGAACCATGCACAAATAATGAAGCGAGTATGAAGCGCTTATCGCCGGACTAGAGTACATCATCCACTGGAGCTAGAGATCAAGGCTGTGCGCATCTTTGGGGACTCACAACTGATTATAAATCAAATAATTGGCGAATATAAGGTTTTGAAGCCGGAACTAATACAATATCACCAGAAGGCCATGGAACTAATGAAGAAAATCCCGTACGTGTCCATTGAAAAGGTCACGAGGGCTGTAAATGGTGAAGCAGATGCGTTGGCCAAACTCGCCAAGGAGAGTGGGTGAACCAACGAGCGGAAATCCACATCATCGTCGCAATAGAAGGCCATTATCATTGTGTCAGACGACAGACAATGTGAATAATGAAAATATTGGACCAGGAAGGATAGAATGCCAAGAAACAATGATAACTGAAGAAGACGATGATTGGAGACAACCGTTCATCGAATATTTCCGGCATGGTACCCTTCCCAAAGATAAAAGGATGGCCGATCAAATAAGAAAGCGGGTACTACGGTATGCGTATGTGGGCAATACGCTATACCGGAGGTCTTATGATCAGTTGTGGCTAAGATGTGTATCGGGGCACTGAAGCGAAAGCGATTATGAAAGAAGTTCATTACGGACTATGTGGAGCGCATCAGTCTGGGCCAAAAATGAAGCTAAAGATCAAGCGAATGGGGTATTATTGGCCCACAATGGTGGCTGATTGTGAAGCTCACGCAAGGAAGTGCCGCATGTGCCAGATACACGGCCCTTTTATACATCAAGCGCCAAACCCGTTGCACCCCACGGTAGCATCCTGGCCATTTAATATGTGGGGTACAGACATAGTGGGGCCCATAGACCCTCCTACGTCGAGAGGTCACCGGTTCATCTTGGCGGCAACGGATTACTTTACAAAATGGGCTGAAGCCGTTCCACTTAAAGAAGTTAAAGCGTCCGATGTGGTTAAGTTCTTCAAGACGCACATTCTCTACCGATTCGGCACCCCACAACGGATAATATCTGATAACGGGACGGCCTTCAAGAGCTCTAAAGTCTATGCCCTGGCGGAAGCAATTCAATATTGATTGGAGATTCTCGTCCATTTATAACCCGAGAGCCAACGGCTGCACAGGCCGAAGCCTTTAACAAAACCCTAATCAATATCATGAAAAAGACCGTGGACGGCAACCAACGAGGCCCCAGGATAATCGTCTACGGGAGGCATTATGGGCTTATCGGACCACATACAGAACACCTACGCAAGCTACCCCGTATTCTGCGGCTTTTGGGGTTGAAGCCGTTCTCCTCTTGAGGTGGAACTACCGTCATTGCGGGTGGCTATGCAAAATGATATGACCATGGATGAATGCCAACAACTTAGATTGGATGAGTTGGATGCCATGGACGAAAAGAGAGTGATAGCCCAACAGAATCTCGAAATATATCAAGCAAAAATGGCAAGGGCATATGACAAAATGGCGCGAGTCAGGGCATTTCGACAAGGGGAGCTTGTTCTTGTCCTTAAGAGGCCGATCATTGGCCGGCACATCGGCCCAAAATTCTCTCCGAATTGGGAAGGGCCATATGTAATTGAGAAGGTATACGGGGGCGGCGCATACCAACTCATAGACCATGAAGGTGAAAGGCCCATGCCACCGATTAATGGGCGATATCTGAAGAAGTACTACACATAGCCCGGAGCGGGGCCAACCGAGTAGTATCTATTGTAAATAAATAAGGAGGGAATAAGTGTTCGCTTACACACACGTACACGAAACACAAACCCATGTCTAACCTCCACTTTTGCATAAAAATCCCAAAAACCTTACTTGTGCATCTGTAAATAGAATGCATCCAAAAATCCAAAACCACACAAACACATATAGCCCTATAAAAATAAAAAAAATATATATAGAACAAGAGAATTCAACGCCAAAACCACGCGAGAATGTAAGGCGAGAGCTTTGGTGTTTGGGCTCACAATACAAATACCACTGGGTTTGTCCATTTGATACAGAATAAACACAAAAATGGGTAGGGTTTGCAGTTTGTCCCTCAAACTATCTGTCGCCCAATGACGAAAGTTGCTCATATTGGTCGCCCGCGGCGCAAGCCAAGGGATAGGTCGAGCAAATTGGTGGCTAGTATATAGTCACTTCCGAGGGCATATAAATAAATAACCCTCGTACTATTAGTAACATGTATCACTAATAACCAAAAATCTGCCTTCTTCTAATAAAATGAAAGGATATATAAGTAAAACAATAAAAACCTATTTTCCCTACTTATGAATAAAAATGATGATGATAAAAAAAAAATAATAAAATCTTTTCAATAAGGGATTGCCACCTTTGTCCCCGACACCATGAGTGTTATACAAAGCCAGGTTGGGTGCATTCATCCGTAAAAGCACCACACGCCCGAAGAAATGGTGTGTCATAATCCCACGACATATCATGGAGGGGTCAGATCAAGGGTTTACGCTTGTACCCGACATTTCATGTTAAACAAAGCGGCTCGCTTAAAGAAGTGACTCAGGTCATGGAGAGCGGACCTACCCGATGAAAGCTTTGTCTCGCGAGGGATGCGTGATGGATGTTTGAGGGTAGCTAAAATATAAAAAACTAGGTTGGGTACATTCATCCGCAAAAGTACCACACGCCCAAGGAGGTGATCTGTTTCTAATCCCAAAATAGGTCATGGAGGGGTCAGACTAAGGGTTTATGCTTTTGCCCGAGCATTCGGTGTCAAATAAAGTAATTCGCTTAAGGAAGTGACTCGGGTCATGGAGAGCGGACCTACCCGATGGCTTGTCTCGCGAGGATGCGTGATGGATGTTTGAGGGTAGTACCCCCACAAAACAAATTGAGTGGAGATGAGTGAATGTGAGTTTCCACTTTAGCACGCAACGGTGCACAAATGAGGGAGAGTGGGTGAGCTTCCACAAAATAAACGTCAACTAAATATACAAGGAGCATCCACAAAATGGTGTTATCAATTGCATCCAAAATCCAATTGATCGGTAAGTTTATCCATCGGTAATAAAGGGATAAACGGGTTTATTCTCATGCCGGCCTAGAGGTCAATACAGACAGGTTCGGTATCCGTAAAATACCACGGTTACTTGAGTTTGTATTGCAATAAATAAAGAGAAATGATGTATAGAATGAATGTAATAGGATGTTGTAAGATTTTCCTTTTATTATGATTAGACGCTGCGAAAGAATGAAGCAGTTGTAATAGAGCGCTTTTACAAATAAGATTGGGGGTGCACAGCATGAGATAAATAAAATACTTCCTCGCGGCTGCAGAGGAAGTGATGAAGAGATGACAATAAAGGCAAACATCATACACAACAAAGAGATCAAAATGACAAGTGTCAAAGCATCCTATATCAAGTATAACGAAAGAAAAGGAGAAAAGAAGAAATGAAAAGTACAGTCTATGGGCCCAAAAAGCGGGACTCCAGCTCTAATAGCACAGTACTAATGGTCTCCAGATAATCATGGAGGGAGTGCCTATCCTCCTCCGAAGCCGCCTCAAAATCCAAAAGCGAGAGAAGGCACTATCCCGGCACTCGAATGAATCTGCGGCTCGGGAGACGTCCGCCGATGTCGAGAAAAGCCCTCTACCGACAATCGTGGTCCTCTAGCTCTGCCTGCACGAGCGGTCGAGCGGGCCCACCACCGACTCCCATGGAGCGGAGAGTGGCACAAGAAGAGAGCGCGAAGATAGCGGAGTCGAGCGGCCTCCAGTGCTGCGCGGCTCGTGGATCTCCAACTCGTGCTGGTATACGAGAGAGCTCGCATCCTGATAAGCCCTGAGCAGCTCCTCACACCTCCTAGAAATGAAAGTACTCTCGAGACGAGGCGCGACGAGTAGAGCTGGCGCGATGGTATCCCGCATCAGCCTATACCAGTCAAAGGAGAAGCCACCGGGCAGAGAATCCAGGATCTCAAAATCTAGCGGATAATCTCCGAAAAAGGTGTCTCGGAGTGCATCCGCCAGCGCGGCCAAGGCGAGCTGCACATCCCTCGATGTAACATCTGCAAAGTAAAATAAATGGGTTAGACAAATTGTTATAATCAAAGAAGAAGTAGAAGGAAGAGAAGATCTAACCTATCGCCTCGTCGCTTTGAGGCCCAGGCGGGGCGAATCGGGGATAGGGATGTCGGTCGCCTCGGGAGGACCGCGGTGCACTAGACCCGGCTACAAAATAAAATGAAAAGCATAAATACATGGAAAAGTAAAATACGGGCAAATGACAAAGGAAATATAAGGTGCGGGAGAGGCATGAGGCTCGGCGAGACCCTCGCTAGCCGGAACCCCGTCTCAGGGTGTGGAATAGGCTGCTCCACTAACCAACTCTCATCTAGCTCCGAGTCATAGTCGGCGTAGCTCTCTCGGTCGGGTCCTCCACCCGAGCATCGATGAAACTCCGCCATCTATGGCCATGATGAGAGGCGCCCATCGGGAGATGAAGAAGCATGAGATGGCCCTCCTCGATCAATAATGGCTCGTCGCTGCGGGCTCGACGACCATGGACTCCCTCTGCTCTAAAGAAACCTCCTCGATTGTGCAAGAGTGAGCACCGAGCCCCGAACCACGTCAAATGAGTCGCCATCTCCGGTAGGCACCAATAAAATCGACGGTGAGCGGGGCCGTCGTAGAAGAAAGACTCGAGCGGTGTGGAGATGCCATGTCATCGGCCTCGGGTGCAGTAAAATCTACATATGAGAATGAAAATACTAGTGCATACTAGCAACTAAGTATTAAATGAAGCACACGAACTGCGACGGCAAGGTCGGTGCGAGAATCTGAAATGGCGGTGCTCGCGAGCGCAGATAGATCTGCTACGATGTCATCTCGGGCCCTCCACGGGAGATGTCCCACGAGTGAAAAATAAACCCTAATCGAGAGATGTAAATGAAGTGCGCCGAATAAGGATAGGCGAGTCGGTAAAGAAAATCACCGGAGTGGGAGAAGGAAAAGAAGATGGGGAAGACGGGCGAGAGGCGCCGTCTCGATCTCTCCCCATAGTAGCTGGAGCCGGCGGCTCAACATGTGGCTGAAAATGAACGCCGACTACTCGTGGACGAGGGACCGAGAACCCGGGCTCCGCATGATCATACTCATAAGCCAGCTCTGAATCAAAAGAGAATTGGTCGAAATGAGATGAGGCTTATCGAAAGGAAATAACCCAAAGAGATGATGAGGTGTACCTGTGAGAATAGTCCTAACAGGAACACGAGAAAACCGGCTGTCTAAACCCTGAAAATCGACAGGCTCTACGGCAAGGGCCGGGAAAGGGCTGCGATCACGCGAAACAGTGCCACCTAATAAAGGCTGGTCATCTCGCGGACATGTACTCCGGACGACCACCGGAGAAGTATATGACTAGTAAGAGCGAATGGTCTCATAATACCACTGCTGATAACGCCTCGTGAAGGTGGAAGTCCTAGAGGTAGATACCATCTGATAGCGAGTGCCCGTGCCTAGTCGGAAGAGGTGAGTGTAGCACCATCCGATACCCTCCAAATCGGCGCCGATGATATAGGGCGGAGAAGAGGCGCCGGAATATCTGATCCAAGCCAAGCGATGTGCGCATCGATGTGGCGAATAGGGCTCGATGAACATATAATCGCCCAATCTGAGAGGAAGAAAGCCCTGACGAATACTGATCAGGTACTCCAAATCAATAGGCCTGGCTCGGATGCTAGAAGGGTCGGAAGAGGGAACCCTGCTGTCAATCACCATCCTGTCAGCAACCCTAGCTGCCCCACGGGCCACTGATCTGTCTCGAGAGAAGCGTAGATGATCTCGACTCTGAAAGAATCTATACGAAGCGACCTCACGGAGTCGAATGAAGGCTGCACCCCGGCTAAGTCACTCGGTAAAGGTAGACGATCTCGTAGCGTAACCGCCATGCGGGATCATATGAGCCGGACCATGTAAATGGAGCCATCCGCTAATCGGATGCCACGGGATCGGCTCCGGCACTTTGTGAAGGACTACGAGATGAAGTCAAACCGCGGAGGCATCTATAGATGTTGGCGAGTACAGGCACGGCTAAAGAAATCCTGTCGCCACGCGCGATCAGGCTCGCCATAATGAACACCGAAGGCCGAATGGTGTATGCGGGGGAGCTAGGCAATAGGAAATAGCAGATCCACCAAGAGATGAAAGCTGTCAAATAAGTCTCCCGATCCACGTCATGTGAACACAAGGTATCCTGAGATGAGATAGGGCCGTCATGATGAATCTCGAGCGAATGACTGTACCAAATGGATCTCGGTGGAAGCCAAGCCGTAGGGCGAGTATGGACCGATCGGTGAAATAGGCGATCCAATGTCTGAACGGAACTCCGGGATGCCCCCTCCGTAAATAATGATAAATCTCATAAGTCCTTTGTAAAGAAGGCGGGAATCGAGTGAAGTCCCCCGAGTCAGCGGGTGAGACCATGAACTCGTCATAGAAATGGCCAAAGATCGGCAGCCCGGTCAACTGCTGTATCTCTAGGAGGGTCGGAGTCAACTCCCGATCGTCAATGAACAAAGTGTTGGTGGAATAGTTCCACCGCTCACAAAAGGCCCGTAGCCAGGGTGTATCGATATGATAATGAAACATAGACAAGAAAACCGAGTCATATATCCCGGCTCGCCTGAGCAGAGTCCCCTCCCGCATGAGCACATACCGGGTCCACTCTAGCTGATAGTCATGGCACTCTAAGGGAGTGATGAAGGGGGCAGTGGTCCATCTGTGAGCCTCCCCGTCGATAATCTCCTTGCCCAGGAGATGTGTCAAAGGAGCCGTAGAGGCAACGCCTAAGGGCTGAAGGGGCATGATGTCATGAGGCTGATCATCTCTGAAGAATAAACCGCCGGCCTCGCGGGTAGACAGGAGTCGCTCGGATGGCTGAGACGAGAGGAGTCCAATCGCTAGGATCCTCATAAAAAGAATGATAATGACTCAAGGGGCGACGCGGAATGGCGTCATGAGATGGAACTACAATACCCGAAGAAGAGAAGACGTCATGAGAAATGAAGAGATAGATAATAAGGAACAATGCACCAAGACAAGCCTTTCGAGCGTTCAAGGCTCGTCTTGGTGGGTGGCTCTTTGTTAACCCTTGAAAGATTTCAAGGATGAATAGATGAATAAATGAAAATAAATTGATGATTGATGACAAATAATAAAAGAGGGAAGGAGAGAAAGCAATGAAAGATGACCCACTAATCAGGAGAGGTCGCTGCTTAACCCCGGAACAAATCCATTAATCCCACAATGAAATATTAGGGTGAAAGACGAGGATATAAATACCCCACCACCTCCTACTCATTCGAGGTGGCTGACCCTCGGGAGATTTCGGAGAGAAAATCTCCGATGGGTCGACCATTTGATTATATTTTCTCGACAAGTGGGACCCACTGGCGGTCCCTTGTAGATGAACCTAACAACATAGCCTATCGATGAGTCACCCATGTGACCATTTTCAACGACAGTGGACCCCACACCTCGGTGACCTATTAAAGGAGTCGAGTTAAACCCTAAAAATCGCCCTTGGAGCTAACCCTAGAAAGGAGGCTGAAGCGTATAATCCCTATGCTACATGAAATGATGTCAATGCCAAGCTAGTATTCGATACAACTAGTCATGAGAAATTTCAAATGTGATTTTGCTTTCAAGGTGACACAGGTGCCAAAGTCGAGCAACCACCTAACTATGCTTTGATTTGTGTCAATTCGATAAGTAGTCGGTTCTTTGACCAAGTCACCCTCATGTTAAGGGATTGAAAGTCAATTTCACAAGACCGATCGGTGCCAAAGTTTGGAGCAACCATCATCGATCAAGTCTAGATTTGTATCAACTGTTGACATGTAATCAACTGTTGATCAGATCAAGCCCTAATGAATATCAATGTAAGTCTAATTGGTATTTAGTTAGGGTGGTTTCTGCAAGAGAAGGATAATTAGCAGAGACACAGAGCTACAATTGAAATCAGGGATTAATTCAGAAGGAATAATAGGGTTTTATGGATAAAAGAATTTTTAATTCAGAGAAGGAGGGGCAAAAATGGAATTAAAAATTACAGGGGTGATCATCATGATTTTAGGGATTTTTGGTGAAATTTTCATGATTTTTGGATAAGTGGAACTATTAAAATAAATTCAGGGAAGATAGAAGCAGAATAAATGGATTGATCAAAGGTTGAGATTCAATCAAGGGTTCATCTGGGTGCAATTTGGGGACAGAGACACATATGGGTGCAAACTGGGGATCCTAAACACATCTACACCGAATCAGGGAAGAGAGAGGGTGTGACACGTGTCAGCATCTCATTGGGCCACCTCATGCCACGTGTCAGCACCCCATTGGTCCACCTCAGCCATGTGGGCCCCACACCCCTACAGACATGACAAGTGGGCCCCACCAGCATGCCACGTGGCAGACTGCCGATCCGCCATGTCATATTATCAGAAGCCATGTGGCCTATTTGCATTGGTCCATGTCAGCAGCAAGTATAAAGAACACAGACACATGGCAAGCTATGACAAAGCCATCTCAGCATCATGAGACACATGGCGACATACTATATAGCCACCTCATACAGCAGCTAGACAAATGGCAGCATGCTATAAGGCCACCTCAACAGCCCAATGCCATGTGGCCTTTCCTTATTGGTCCACTTCACCACTGTGGGCCCCACCATACCACGAGATGATCGACAAGTGGGCCCCACTTGGTGCCACGTGTCATGCGTTAACTTGGTGCCATGTCATCGCATAGTATACACGGGGATTACGGTGGTTCCATTTGATTGGTACAAATCGGCACAAGGTGATACACATGGCATTCTTTGGACAAGCCCACATCATCCAGTCATTAACAGATCATTAGTGTTAAATAATTGTTCATCAGATAAATAACCAATCAGGCAGAGCCACCTCAGCATATTAGCACTAATCAACTGCTAACCCTACAGACCTAAAACACTTAAACCTTACAGATGGGACCCAGTAGTCAGATAAATAAGGCTAGGATCACGAACTAGAGATATAAACCAAGTCCATTCATCCTGTTTATCCAATCCAGCGCAAATGAATTTAAACAAAAGAAGAAAAGGAAGGTGAACCTGGTGCATGAGCTCTAGACCACTGTCCCTCTTCTCTCCCATGCGTTGGTGCGTGTGTGCTGTGTGCATCCAAGCTGGCGGAAGGACCTTCTCCCTCCCTCTTCTTCTCGCCATTACCCGATTCAAGCACAGCTCGCGCCTTCCGTTTTCCTTGACGCCTCACCATGATTGAAGACGATCTAACAGATGATGATGATTAGGCGACCGAATGATAGGTGTTATTGAATCAACGAGATGAAAATAGATGAACAAAAGGTGAAGACGAGTTATTACGGAAATTGAGTTGATAAGAAGAGATGAATTGACACTACGGAGATCAAATTGCGTGACAAGATGGATCCTTTAGGGCAAGGCGACGCCAATGGAAGTGAATTGATGGGGCAAATCGAGGTGTAAAATGCTAATTGATCAAAAGAAGAAAGCGGGGCAGAAATGAACTCGGTGAAATTGGAAATGGTAAATGAATGAAATGGCATTAAGAGTGATCATGGAGTGTTTAAATAGCAAGTAATAGCCTCGGGCCCACCTGTCAGTTAGAGTACATGAGTAATTGAGAGTGTGAAGTCAAACTAAATTGCGGCACAGTCAAACTTAATTGAGAGTGTGAATAGATCTGGCGGCCCAGATTAGGCCCAATGATTAAATAATAACAGAATAGTGATGATATAGAATAAATAAATGATTTGAAAATGCTCCTGAACTCCAAATTGACTCAAATTTGTTTCTAAAATTTTCTTATTTTTCATACTATTTTTCTATACAATAATATTCCAGTTTTAAAAATATAATCATGATAAAACAATTTAAAAGCAAAAAACATTACATATATTGATACCTTTGACTTAGCTTTGACTTGTCATTTTAAATACTATAAAAATTCCAAAAATCCAAATAAAAATCATAAATAATAACTAGATATATTTTACTGATTTTTCAAGTGATTTTTCATGAAATAATAATGATAATAGTAATATGCCATAATAAATAATGAGATTAGCTATATTCTTTGATAAATAAAAATATATGAATAATAATAGATATTATGTTGATATTTTCTGTAAAAAGAATAATAAAAATAAATAGCACAAAATATACAGAAATATATACTACCATGGTAATAAATAGTAAAATACATTTTCTTCTATAATAAAGAATGATAATATAGTTTTATAATATGAATTGCATTTCTTTTGTTATTTCTATACAAATATACAAATAAAATATTTCGATGAATAAAATGCAATAAAAATAATAGTTGTAATAAAAATATAATGAATTTCATCTCTTATAGCTATTTTCAACTAATAATAATAATAAAAAATCTTATACTTTTCTATAGATAATAAATAAATAATAAAAATAATGAATAGTATAATAAATAAGATAGAATATTGATAATGATTTCTTTTTAGCTATTATAGATTCTAAAAATAAAATAAATAATAATAATAAAAATAATATAGTTAGCTATCTTTTGATTTGTAAATAATTCCTACATAATGAATAGTGTTTCAACATAATAGAATATAATAATAAAATTCTATTACTTTGGCTATTTTAAAAAGTGATTTTCTACAAAATAAATAGAGTTTAGAAATAATAAAAATAAAATTCTACTATTTTAGCTATTATAAAAATCCCAAAAATATAAATAAAATTCTAGTTAATAGCTAACCCCTTTTTCTTATTATTTTAAATAACTTTTCTACATAGATAAATAGAGTTTAAAAACAAAAAAAAATATAATAAAAATAATAATAATAATAATAATAAAAAAATATAATAATAATAATAATAATAATGAATAAATTCATTTTTATAATAGAGATGATAATGGAAAATATTATGTAATAGGCATTGTACATTTTGGAGATGAACAAAAATGCTCACACAAGGAGTGTAGAGCTACATGAGAATGTTTGCACACATGATATAATCTTTAGAACGATTAGTCAAGACAGGAACATCTTGACGTAAAATGGCTAAGGCATTGATAGCAACATGAGAAGATATGTCGAGACAAGAACATCTTGACACTTGATGAAGAATAATAAGATACGTCGAGACAGGAACATCTTGACGTAGGATGATTAAGGCTTCGATAGCAACATGAGGAGATATGTCGAGACAGGAACATCTTGACGTTTGATGAAGAATAACCAGAGCTGCGATATTAACATGGAGATGTATGTCAACTCTGAGGAAGAAGAACATTACGATGTCCTAGAGAAGTGACATCTTAATGACCCATCACCATGAGCAAGTAACTCATGACTAAATGAGCTCACACGAGAGATGTAGGGCAACATAGTAATTTTGCACAAGTAATGCAACATGTAGAATGATTAGTCGAGACAAGAACATCTTGACGCTCGCTGAAGAATGACCAAAGCTACGACATCAGCATGGAGAGATATGTCGACTTTGAAGCAGAAGAACATTATGATGACTCGGTGTCATGAACAAGTAATTCATGACCATTTGAACTAGCGAGACTGAACTCATCCGTCGATAAGTTTGTCTCCTGGCTCATTTCCCGAGACTGTGAGATTGAATCGTTCTGTAGTAGATTCATCCACAAAACAGTGAATGTGAACCGTTCTGTAGGTAGGTTCCTTCACTAACATATGCCTCAATGTTGAACTGGCCCAGCGCTTCAGTTTTGACATTGTGCGTAACTGTGTTTCCTAGGTTTATGAATCGGCTTAGTGCTTCGAATTCATGATCTAGAAGATCGGTGAGAAGAAACACGTGGGCCATATCCACCCTTCTCCTGATTCACCAACCTCAAGATCAACCGGCTCAGTGCTTCGAGTTGTATTTTGTGTGATTGGTTGTTGACTAGTTAAGATTGAACCGTTCTGTAGTAGGTTTATCTTCTAGATCAACGGAGGTCGAGTCGTTCTGTAGTAGACTCACCTCAAACCCCTCTAAAGAGATTAATTGTTCATCAAACTAATTGTTCACCTCAAACCCCTCCTACGACACTAATTGTTCATCAAACTTAATTTTGATGCATTACAAGCTGCTGTTTAAACAAGTAGTTTGAGTTTTTCATCATTTTCGGCCCCATAACCACAGATAAATTCTTAAAAATTAATAAGAATGCTCATAATTATGTCTATTAGAAAATTTTCCAACTGATACATCGATATGAACGTTCTACTATACTAATTTTGCGCAAAACTCAATTAAAATGTACTAAAAGATGCTGTTTAAACAGGTTGTCCGAGTTCTCAATATTTTTCTGCCACACAACTACTCATAAATTCGTGCAAATTAATATAAACACTCCTAATTATATCTATTAGAAGATTCTCCAACTGATACATTAATATGAAAATTCTACGACACTTATTTTGCATAAAACGTAACTAGAATGCATTAAAAACAAATGTTTAAACAAGTCGTTCGAGGTTTTCATAATAGGGCCGCACAATAACTTTGAATAAATTCGTGCAACGTCATATAAAATACTCTAAATTATGTCTATTCTGAGATTTCCAATTAATATTTCGATATGAACATTCTACAGCACATTATTTTGTACAAAACATAATTCGGGTGCATTACAAACTATTGTTTAAATATGTTTTTTGACTTTTTCATCAATTCGGGACACATAACCATTCATAAATTCGTGCAAATTAACACCATTACTCCAAATTATGTACAAAATAATATTTTCCAATTGATACATCAATATAAATATCCTACAATACTAAATTTGCATAAAACGGAATTGGGATGCATTGAAAACAGCTTTTGAAACGAGTTATTTGAGTTTTTCATAATTTTCGACCACACAGCTCCGCATAAATTCGTGAAAATTAATACAAACACTCATAATTACATCTATAATAAGATTTTCTAATTAATACATCAATTATTATATTTTATGACACCATTTTTTCACAAAATGCATTGAAGAAATCTTTTTAAACTAGTTATTTGAGTTTTTTCATCATTTTTGGCCTCATAACCACACATAAATTCGTGCAAATAAATATAGGCGGTCTTAATTATGTCTATCATAAGATTTTCCCATCAATACAACAATATGGATATTCCGCCACACTAATATTTTACAAAACTTAATTTCCACGCAATAAAAACTGTTGTTTAAACAAATTGTTTGAGTTTATCATCATTTTTGGCCTCATCACTAGACATAAATTCATGAAAACAAATATAAATACTCATAATGATGTCTATTGTATGATTTTAAAATTAACATTTCGATATGAATATTTTACGACACTAATTTTGCACAAAACATAATTAGAATTCATTAAAACTGCCGTTTAAGCAAGTTATTTGAGTTTAGCATAATTTTTAGTCACATAACTATGCATAAATTGATGAAAATTAATATGAATGCTCCACATTATGTCTATTATAAGAATTTTCAATTAGCATTTCGATGTGAACATTTTTTGATGCTATTTTTGCATAAAACATTATTCAGATGCATTACAAACTACTGTTTCAACATGTTATTTTGAGATTTTCATCATTTCTGACCTCATAAGTACACATAAATTCATGAAAATCCATATAAGAACTCATAATTACCTCTATTATAAGATTTTCCAGCTAATATATCGGTATGAACATTCTACGACACTTATTTTACATAAATTGATTAGAATGCTTTAAAAACTGCCGTTTAAACGAGTTGTTCGAGTTTTTCATCATTTTTTGCCACATAACTACGCATAAATTCGTGAAAATTTGTATAAATACCCTTAATTATGTCTAATATAAGGTTTTTTAATTAATATTTTGATATGAATATCCTACGACACTAATTGTTCATCAAACTTAATTTTGATGCATTACAAGCTGCTGTTTAAACAAGTAGTTTGAGTTTTTCATCATTTTCGGCCCCATAACCACAGATAAATTCTTAAAAATTAATAAGAATGCTCATAATTATGTCTATTAGAAAATTTTCCAACTGATACATCGATATGAACGTTCTACTATACTAATTTTGCGCAAAACTCAATTAAAATGTACTAAAAGATGCTGTTTAAACAGGTTGTCTGAGTTCTCAATATTTTTCTGCCACACAACTACTCATAAATTCGTGCAAATTAATATAAACACTCCTAATTATATCTATTAGAAGATTCTCCAACTGATACATTAATATGAAAATTCTACGACACTTATTTTGCATAAAACGTAACTAGAATGCATTAAAAACAGCTGTTTAAACAAGTCGTTCGAGGTTTTCATAATAGGGCCGCACAATAACTTTGAATAAATTCGTGCAACGTCATATAAAATACTCTAAATTATGTCTATTCTGAGATTTCCAATTAATATTTCGATATGAACATTCTACAGCACATTATTTTGTACAAAACATAATTCGGGTGCATTACAAACTACTGTTTAAATATGTTTTTTGACTTTTTCATCAATTCGGGACACATAACCATTCATAAATTCGTGCAAATTAACACCATTACTCCAAATTATGTACAAAATAATATTTTCCAATTGATACATCAATATAAATATCCTACAATACTAAATTTGCATAAAACGGAATTGGGATGCATTGAAAACAGCTTTTGAAACGAGTTATTTGAGTTTTTCATAATTTTCGACCACACAGCTCCGCATAAATTCGTGAAAATTAATACAAACACTCATAATTACATCTATAATAAGATTTTCTAATTAATACATCAATTATTATATTTTATGACACCATTTTTTCACAAAATGCATTGAAGAAATCTTTTTAAACTAGTTATTTGAGTTTTTTCATCATTTTTGGCCTCATAACCACACATAAATTCGTGCAAATAAATATAGGCGGTCTTAATTATGTCTATCATAAGATTTTCCCATCAATACAACAATATGGATATTCCGCCACACTAATATTTTACAAAACTTAATTTCCACGCAATAAAAACTGTTGTTTAAACAAATTGTTTGAGTTTATCATCATTTTTGGCCTCATCACTAGACATAAATTCATGAAAACAAATATAAATACTCATAATGATGTCTATTGTATGATTTTAAAATTAACATTTCGATATGAATATTTTACGACACTAATTTTGCACAAAACATAATTAGAATTCATTAAAACTGCCGTTTAAGCAAGTTATTTGAGTTTAGCATAATTTTTAGTCACATAACTATGCATAAATTGATGAAAATTAATATGAATGCTCCACATTATGTCTATTATAAGAATTTTCAATTAGCATTTCGATGTGAACATTTTTTGATGCTATTTTTGCATAAAACATTATTCAGATGCATTACAAACTACTGTTTCAACATGTTATTTTGAGATTTTCATCATTTCTGACCTCATAAGTACACATAAATTCATGAAAATCCATATAAGAACTCATAATTACCTCTATTATAAGATTTTCCAGCTAATATATCGGTATGAACATTCTACGACACTTATTTTACATAAATTGATTAGAATGCTTTAAAAACTGCCGTTTAAACGAGTTGTTCGAGTTTTTCATCATTTTTTGCCACATAACTACGCATAAATTCGTGAAAATTTGTATAAATACCCTTAATTATGTCTAATATAAGGTTTTTTAATTAATATTTTGATATGAATATCCTACGACACTAATTGTTCATCAAACTTAATTTTGATGCATTACAAGCTGCTGTTTAAACAAGTAGTTTGAGTTTTTCATCATTTTCGGCCCCATAACCACAGATAAATTCTTAAAAATTAATAAGAATGCTCATAATTATGTCTATTAGAAAATTTTCCAACTGATACATCGATATGAACGTTCTACTATACTAATTTTGCGCAAAACTCAATTAAAATGTACTAAAAGATGCTGTTTAAACAGGTTGTCTGAGTTCTCAATATTTTTCTGCCACACAACTACTCATAAATTCGTGCAAATTAATATAAACACTCCTAATTATATCTATTAGAAGATTCTCCAACTGATACATTAATATGAAAATTCTACGACACTTATTTTGCATAAAACGTAACTAGAATGCATTAAAAACAGCTGTTTAAACAAGTCGTTCGAGGTTTTCATAATAGGGCCGCACAATAACTTTGAATAAATTCGTGCAACGTCATATAAAATACTCTAAATTATGTCTATTCTGAGATTTCCAATTAATATTTCGATATGAACATTCTACAGCACATTATTTTGTACAAAACATAATTCGGGTGCATTACAAACTACTGTTTAAATATGTTTTTTGACTTTTTCATCAATTCGGGACACATAACCATTCATAAATTCGTGCAAATTAACACCATTACTCCAAATTATGTACAAAATAATATTTTCCAATTGATACATCAATATAAATATCCTACAATACTAAATTTGCATAAAACGGAATTGGGATGCATTGAAAACAGCTTTTGAAACGAGTTATTTGAGTTTTTCATAATTTTCGACCACACAGCTCCGCATAAATTCGTGAAAATTAATACAAACACTCATAATTACATCTATAATAAGATTTTCTAATTAATACATCAATTATTATATTTTATGACACCATTTTTTCACAAAATGCATTGAAGAAATCTTTTTAAACTAGTTATTTGAGTTTTTCATCATTTTTGGCCTCATAACCACACATAAATTCGTGCAAATAAATATAGGCGGTCTTAATTATGTCTATCATAAGATTTTCCCATCAATACAACAATATGGATATTCCGCCACACTAATATTTTACAAAACTTAATTTCCACGCAATAAAAACTGTTGTTTAAACAAATTGTTTGAGTTTATCATCATTTTTGGCCTCATCACTAGACATAAATTCATGAAAACAAATATAAATACTCATAATGATGTCTATTGTATGATTTTAAAATTAACATTTCGATATGAATATTTTACGACACTAATTTTGCACAAAACATAATTAGAATTCATTAAAACTGCCGTTTAAGCAAGTTATTTGAGTTTAGCATAATTTTTAGTCACATAACTATGCATAAATTGATGAAAATTAATATGAATGCTCCACATTATGTCTATTATAAGAATTTTCAATTAGCATTTCGATGTGAACATTTTTTGATGCTATTTTTGCATAAAACATTATTCAGATGCATTACAAACTACTGTTTCAACATGTTATTTTGAGATTTTCATCATTTCTGACCTCATAAGTACACATAAATTCATGAAAATCCATATAAGAACTCATAATTACCTCTATTATAAGATTTTCCAGCTAATATATCGGTATGAACATTCTACGACACTTATTTTACATAAATTGATTAGAATGCTTTAAAAACTGCCGTTTAAACGAGTTGTTCGAGTTTTTCATCATTTTTTGCCACATAACTACGCATAAATTCGTGAAAATTTGTATAAATACCCTTAATTATGTCTAATATAAGGTTTTTTAATTAATATTTTGATATGAATATCCTACGACACTAATTGTTCATCAAACTTAATTTTGATGCATTACAAGCTGCTGTTTAAACAAGTAGTTTGAGTTTTTCATCATTTTCGGCCCCATAACCACAGATAAATTCTTAAAAATTAATAAGAATGCTCATAATTATGTCTATTAGAAAATTTTCCAACTGATACATCGATATGAACGTTCTACTATACTAATTTTGCGCAAAACTCAATTAAAATGTACTAAAAGATGCTGTTTAAACAGGTTGTCTGAGTTCTCAATATTTTTCTGCCACACAACTACTCATAAATTCGTGCAAATTAATATAAACACTCCTAATTATATCTATTAGAAGATTCTCCAACTGATACATTAATATGAAAATTCTACGACACTTATTTTGCATAAAACGTAACTAGAATGCATTAAAAACAGCTGTTATAACAAGTCGTTCGAGGTTTTCATAATAGGGCCGCACAATAACTTTGAATAAATTCGTGCAACGTCATATAAAATACTCTAAATTATGTCTATTCTGAGATTTCCAATTAATATTTCGATATGAACATTCTACAGCACATTATTTTGTACAAAACATAATTCGGGTGCATTACAAACTACTGTTTAAATATGTTTTTTGACTTTTTCATCAATTCGGGACACATAACCATTCATAAATTCGTGCAAATTAACACCATTACTCCAAATTATGTACAAAATAATATTTTCCAATTGATACATCAATATAAATATCCTACAATACTAAATTTGCATAAAACGGAATTGGGATGCATTGAAAACAGCTTTTGAAACGAGTTATTTGAGTTTTTCATAATTTTCGACCACACAGCTCCGCATAAATTCGTGAAAATTAATACAAACACTCATAATTACATCTATAATAAGATTTTCTAATTAATACATCAATTATTATATTTTATGACACCATTTTTTCACAAAATGCATTGAAGAAATCTTTTTAAACTAGTTATTTGAGTTTTTTCATCATTTTTGGCCTCATAACCACACATAAATTCGTGCAAATAAATATAGGCGGTCTTAATTATGTCTATCATAAGATTTTCCCATCAATACAACAATATGGATATTCCGCCACACTAATATTTTACAAAACTTAATTTCCACGCAATAAAAACTGTTGTTTAAACAAATTGTTTGAGTTTATCATCATTTTTGGCCTCATCACTAGACATAAATTCATGAAAACAAATATAAATACTCATAATGATGTCTATTGTATGATTTTAAAATTAACATTTCGATATGAATATTTTACGACACTAATTTTGCACAAAACATAATTAGAATTCATTAAAACTGCCGTTTAAGCAAGTTATTTGAGTTTAGCATAATTTTTAGTCACATAACTATGCATAAATTGATGAAAATTAATATGAATGCTCCACATTATGTCTATTATAAGAATTTTCAATTAGCATTTCGATGTGAACATTTTTTGATGCTATTTTTGCATAAAACATTATTCAGATGCATTACAAACTACTGTTTCAACATGTTATTTTGAGATTTTCATCATTTCTGACCTCATAAGTACACATAAATTCATGAAAATCCATATAAGAACTCATAATTACCTCTATTATAAGATTTTCCAGCTAATATATCGGTATGAACATTCTACGACACTTATTTTACATAAATTGATTAGAATGCTTTAAAAACTGCCGTTTAAACGAGTTGTTCGAGTTTTTCATCATTTTTTGCCACATAACTACGCATAAATTCGTGAAAATTTGTATAAATACCCTTAATTATGTCTAATATAAGGTTTTTTAATTAATATTTTGATATGAATATCCTACGACACTAATTGTTCATCAAACTTAATTTTGATGCATTACAAGCTGCTGTTTAAACAAGTAGTTTGAGTTTTTCATCATTTTCGGCCCCATAACCACAGATAAATTCTTAAAAATTAATAAGAATGCTCATAATTATGTCTATTAGAAAATTTTCCAACTGATACATCGATATGAACGTTCTACTATACTAATTTTGCGCAAAACTCAATTAAAATGTACTAAAAGATGCTGTTTAAACAGGTTGTCTGAGTTCTCAATATTTTTCTGCCACACAACTACTCATAAATTCGTGCAAATTAATATAAACACTCCTAATTATATCTATTAGAAGATTCTCCAACTGATACATTAATATGAAAATTCTACGACACTTATTTTGCATAAAACGTAACTAGAATGCATTAAAAACAGCTGTTTAAACAAGTCGTTCGAGGTTTTCATAATAGGGCCGCACAATAACTTTGAATAAATTCGTGCAACGTCATATAAAATACTCTAAATTATGTCTATTCTGAGATTTCCAATTAATATTTCGATATGAACATTCTACAGCACATTATTTTGTACAAAACATAATTCGGGTGCATTACAAACTACTACTGTTTAAATATGTTTTTTGACTTTTTCATCAATTCGGGACACATAACCATTCATAAATTCGTGCAAATTAACACCATTACTCCAAATTATGTACAAAATAATATTTTCCAATTGATACATCAATATAAATATCCTACAATACTAAATTTGCATAAAACGGAATTGGGATGCATTGAAAACAGCTTTTGAAACGAGTTATTTGAGTTTTTCATAATTTTCGACCACACAGCTCCGCATAAATTCGTGAAAATTAATACAAACACTCATAATTACATCTATAATAAGATTTTCTAATTAATACATCAATTATTATATTTTATGACACCATTTTTTCACAAAATGCATTGAAGAAATCTTTTTAAACTAGTTATTTGAGTTTTTCATCATTTTTGGCCTCATAACCACACATAAATTCGTGCAAATAAATATAGGCGGTCTTAATTATGTCTATCATAAGATTTTCCCATCAATACAACAATATGGATATTCCGCCACACTAATATTTTACAAAACTTAATTTCCACGCAATAAAAACTGTTGTTTAAACAAATTGTTTGAGTTTATCATCATTTTTGGCCTCATCACTAGACATAAATTCATGAAAACAAATATAAATACTCATAATGATGTCTATTGTATGATTTTAAAATTAACATTTCGATATGAATATTTTACGACACTAATTTTGCACAAAACATAATTAGAATTCATTAAAACTGCCGTTTAAGCAAGTTATTTGAGTTTAGCATAATTTTTAGTCACATAACTATGCATAAATTGATGAAAATTAATATGAATGCTCCACATTATGTCTATTATAAGAATTTTCAATTAGCATTTCGATGTGAACATTTTTTGATGCTATTTTTGCATAAAACATTATTCAGATGCATTACAAACTACTGTTTCAACATGTTATTTTGAGATTTTCATCATTTCTGACCTCATAAGTACACATAAATTCATGAAAATCCATATAAGAACTCATAATTACCTCTATTATAAGATTTTCCAGCTAATATATCGGTATGAACATTCTACGACACTTATTTTACATAAATTGATTAGAATGCTTTAAAAACTGCCGTTTAAACGAGTTGTTCGAGTTTTTCATCATTTTTTGCCACATAACTACGCATAAATTCGTGAAAATTTGTATAAATACCCTTAATTATGTCTAATATAAGGTTTTTTAATTAATATTTTGATATGAATATCCTACGACACTAATTGTTCATCAAACTTAATTTTGATGCATTACAAGCTGCTGTTTAAACAAGTAGTTTGAGTTTTTCATCATTTTCGGCCCCATAACCACAGATAAATTCTTAAAAATTAATAAGAATGCTCATAATTATGTCTATTAGAAAATTTTCCAACTGATACATCGATATGAACGTTCTACTATACTAATTTTGCGCAAAACTCAATTAAAATGTACTAAAAGATGCTGTTTAAACAGGTTGTCTGAGTTCTCAATATTTTTCTGCCACACAACTACTCATAAATTCGTGCAAATTAATATAAACACTCCTAATTATATCTATTAGAAGATTCTCCAACTGATACATTAATATGAAAATTCTACGACACTTATTTTGCATAAAACGTAACTAGAATGCATTAAAAACAGCTGTTTAAACAAGTCGTTCGAGGTTTTCATAATAGGGCCGCACAATAACTTTGAATAAATTCGTGCAACGTCATATAAAATACTCTAAATTATGTCTATTCTGAGATTTCCAATTAATATTTCGATATGAACATTCTACAGCACATTATTTTGTACAAAACATAATTCGGGTGCATTACAAACTACTGTTTAAATATGTTTTTTGACTTTTTCATCAATTCGGGACACATAACCATTCATAAATTCGTGCAAATTAACACCATTACTCCAAATTATGTACAAAATAATATTTTCCAATTGATACATCAATATAAATATCCTACAATACTAAATTTGCATAAAACGGAATTGGGATGCATTGAAAACAGCTTTTGAAACGAGTTATTTGAGTTTTTCATAATTTTCGACCACACAGCTCCGCATAAATTCGTGAAAATTAATACAAACACTCATAATTACATCTATAATAAGATTTTCTAATTAATACATCAATTATTATATTTTATGACACCATTTTTTCACAAAATGCATTGAAGAAATCTTTTTAAACTAGTTATTTGAGTTTTTTCATCATTTTTGGCCTCATAACCACACATAAATTCGTGCAAATAAATATAGGCGGTCTTAATTATGTCTATCATAAGATTTTCCCATCAATACAACAATATGGATATTCCGCCACACTAATATTTTACAAAACTTAATTTCCACGCAATAAAAACTGTTGTTTAAACAAATTGTTTGAGTTTATCATCATTTTTGGCCTCATCACTAGACATAAATTCATGAAAACAAATATAAATACTCATAATGATGTCTATTGTATGATTTTAAAATTAACATTTCGATATGAATATTTTACGACACTAATTTTGCACAAAACATAATTAGAATTCATTAAAACTGCCGTTTAAGCAAGTTATTTGAGTTTAGCATAATTTTTAGTCACATAACTATGCATAAATTGATGAAAATTAATATGAATGCTCCACATTATGTCTATTATAAGAATTTTCAATTAGCATTTCGATGTGAACATTTTTTGATGCTATTTTTGCATAAAACATTATTCAGATGCATTACAAACTACTGTTTCAACATGTTATTTTGAGATTTTCATCATTTCTGACCTCATAAGTACACATAAATTCATGAAAATCCATATAAGAACTCATAATTACCTCTATTATAAGATTTTCCAGCTAATATATCGGTATGAACATTCTACGACACTTATTTTACATAAATTGATTAGAATGCTTTAAAAACTGCCGTTTAAACGAGTTGTTCGAGTTTTTCATCATTTTTTGCCACATAACTACGCATAAATTCGTGAAAATTTGTATAAATACCCTTAATTATGTCTAATATAAGGTTTTTTAATTAATATTTTGATATGAATATCCTACGACACTAATTGTTCATCAAACTTAATTTTGATGCATTACAAGCTGCTGTTTAAACAAGTAGTTTGAGTTTTTCATCATTTTCGGCCCCATAACCACAGATAAATTCTTAAAATTAATAAGAATGCTCATAATTATGTCTATTAGAAAATTTTCCAACTGATACATCGATATGAACGTTCTACTATACTAATTTTGCGCAAAACTCAATTAAAATGTACTAAAAGATGCTGTTTAAACAGGTTGTCTGAGTTCTCAATATTTTTCTGCCACACAACTACTCATAAATTCGTGCAAATTAATATAAACACTCCTAATTATATCTATTAGAAGATTCTCCAACTGATACATTAATATGAAAATTCTACGACACTTATTTTGCATAAAACGTAACTAGAATGCATTAAAAACAGCTGTTTAAACAAGTCGTTCGAGGTTTTCATAATAGGGCCGCACAATAACTTTGAATAAATTCGTGCAACGTCATATAAAATACTCTAAATTATGTCTATTCTGAGATTTCCAATTAATATTTCGATATGAACATTCTACAGCACATTATTTTGTACAAAACATAATTCGGGTGCATTACAAACTACTGTTTAAATATGTTTTTTGACTTTTTCATCAATTCGGGACACATAACCATTCATAAATTCGTGCAAATTAACACCATTACTCCAAATTATGTACAAAATAATATTTTCCAATTGATACATCAATATAAATATCCTACAATACTAAATTTGCATAAAACGGAATTGGGATGCATTGAAAACAGCTTTTGAAAACGAGTTATTTGAGTTTTTCATAATTTTCGACCACACAGCTCCGCATAAATTCGTGAAAATTAATACAAACACTCATAATTACATCTATAATAAGATTTTCTAATTAATACATCAATTATTATATTTTATGACACCAATTTTTCACAAAATGCATTGAAGAAATCTTTTTAAACTAGTTATTTGAGTTTTTCATCATTTTTGGCCTCATAACCACACATAAATTCGTGCAAATAAATATAGGCGGTCTTAATTATGTCTATCATAAGATTTTCCCATCAATACAACAATATGGATATTCCGCCACACTAATATTTTACAAAACTTAATTTCCACGCAATAAAAACTGTTGTTTAAACAAATTGTTTGAGTTTATCATCATTTTTGGCCTCATCACTAGACATAAATTCATGAAAACAAATATAAATACTCATAATGATGTCTATTGTATGATTTTAAAATTAACATTTCGATATGAATATTTTACGACACTAATTTTGCACAAAACATAATTAGAATTCATTAAAACTGCCGTTTAAGCAAGTTATTTGAGTTTAGCATAATTTTTAGTCACATAACTATGCATAAATTGATGAAAATTAATATGAATACTCCACATTATGTCTATTATAAGAATTTTCAATTAGCATTTCGATGTGAACATTTTTTGATGCTATTTTTGCATAAAACATTATTCAGATGCATTACAAACTACTGTTTCAACATGTTATTTTGAGATTTTCATCATTTCTGACCTCATAAGTACACATAAATTCATGAAAATCCATATAAGAACTCATAATTATCTCTATTATAAGATTTTCCAGCTAATATATCGGTATGAACATTCTACGACACTTATTTTACATAAATTAATTAGAATGCTTTAAAAACTGCCGTTTAAACGAGTTGTTCGAGTTTTTCATCATTTTTTGCCACATAACTATGCATAAATTCGTGAAAATTTGTATAAATACCCTTAATTATGTCTAATATAAGGTTTTTTAATTAATATTTTGATATGAATATTCTACGACACTAATTGTTCATCAAACTTAATTTTGATGCATTACAAGCTGCTGTTTAAACAAGTAGTTTGAGTTTTTCATCATTTTCGGCCCCATAACCACAGATAAATTCTTCAAAATTAATAAGAATGCTCATAATTATGTCTATTAGAAAATTTTCCAACCGATACATCAATATGAACGTTCTACTATACTAATTTTGCGCAAAACTCAATTAAAATGTACTAAAAGATGCTGTTTAAACAGGTTGTCTGAGTTCTCAATATTTTTCTGCCACACAACTACTCATAAATTCGTGCAAATTAATATAAACACTCCTAATTATATCTATTAGAAGATTCTCCAACTGATACATTAATATGAAAATTCTACGACACTAATTTTGCATAAAACGTAACTAGAATGCATTAAAAACAGCTGTTTAAACAAGTCGTTCGAGGTTTTCATAATAGGGCGCACAATAACTTTGAATAAATTCGTGCAACATCATATAAAATACTCTAAATTATGTCTATTCTGAGATTTCCAATTAATATTTCGATATGAACATTCTACAGCACATTATTTTGTACAAAACATAATTCGGGTGCATTACAAACTACTGTTTAAATATGTTTTTTGTCTTTTTCATCAATTCGGGACACATAACCATTCATAAATTCGTGCAAATTAACACCATTACTCCAAATTATGTACAAAATAATATTTTCCAATTGATACATCAATATAAATATCCTACAATACTAAATTTGCATAAAACGGAATTGGGATGCATTGAAAACAGCTTTTGAAAACGAGTTATTTGAGTTTTTCATAATTTTCGACCACACAGCTCCGCATAAATTCGTGAAAATTAATACAAACACTCATAATTACATCTATAATAAGATTTTCTAATTAATACATCAATTATTATATTTTATGACACCAATTTTTCACAAAATGCATTGAAGAAATCTTTTTAAACTAGTTATTTGAGTTTTTCATCATTTTTGGCCTCATAACCACACATAAATTCGTGCAAATAAATATAGGCAGTCTTAATTATGTCTATCATAAGATTTTCCCATTAATACAACAATATGGATATTCTGCCACACTAATATTTTACAAAACTTAATTTCCACGCAATAAAAACTGTTGTTTAAACAAATTGTTTGAGTTTATCATCATTTTTGGCCTCATCACTAGACATAAATTCATGAAAACAAATATAAATACTCATAATGATGTCTATTGTATGATTTTAAAATTAACATTTCGATATGAATATTTTACGACACTAATTTTGCACAAAACATAATTAGAATTCATTAAAACTGCCGTTTAAGCAAGTTATTTGAGTTTAGCATAATTTTTAGTCACATAACTATGCATAAATTGATGAAAATTAATATGAATACTCCACATTATGTCTATTATAAGAATTTTCAATTAGCATTTCGATGTGAACATTTTTTGATGCTATTTTTGCATAAAACATTATTCAGATGCATTACAAACTACTGTTTCAACATGTTATTTTGAGATTTTCATCATTTCTGACCTCATAAGTACACATAAATTCATGAAAATCCATATAAGAACTCATAATTATCTCTATTATAAGATTTTCCAGCTAATATATCGGTATGAACATTCTAGACACTTATTTTACATAAATTAATTAGAATGCTTTAAAAACTGCCGTTTAAACGAGTTGTTCGAGTTTTTCATCATTTTTTGCCACATAACTATGCATAAATTCGTGAAAATTTGTATAAATACCCTTAATTATGTCTAATATAAGGTTTTTTAATTAATATTTTGATATGAATATTCTACGACACTAATTGTTCATCAAACTTAATTTTGATGCATTACAAGCTGCTGTTTAAACAAGTAGTTTGAGTTTTTCATCATTTTCGGCCCCATAACCACAGATAAATTCTTCAAAATTAATAAGAATGCTCATAATTATGTCTATTAGAAAATTTTCCAACCGATACATCAATATGAACGTTCTACTATACTAATTTTGCGCAAAACTCAATTAAAATGTACTAAAAGATGCTGTTTAAACAGGTTGTCTGAGTTCTCAATATTTTTCTGCCACACAACTACTCATAAATTCGTGCAAATTAATATAAACACTCCTAATTATATCTATTAGAAGATTCTCCAACTGATACATTAATATGAAAATTCTACGACACTAATTTTGCATAAAACGTAACTAGAATGCATTAAAAACAGCTGTTTAAACAAGTCGTTCGAGGTTTTCATAATAGGGTCGCACAATAACTTTGAATAAATTCGTGCAACATCATATAAAATACTCTAAATTATGTCTATTCTGAGATTTCCAATTAATATTTCGATATGAACATTCTACAGCACATTATTTTGTACAAAACATAATTCGGGTGCATTACAAACTACTGTTTAAATATGTTTTTTGTCTTTTTCATCAATTCGGGACACATAACCATTCATAAATTCGTGCAAATTAACACCATTACTCCAAATTATGTACAAAATAATATTTTCCAATTGATACATCAATATAAATATCCTACAATACTAAATTTGCATAAAACGGAATTGGGATGCATTGAAAACAGCTTTTGAAACGAGTTATTTGAGTTTTTCATAATTTTCGACCACACAGCTCCGCATAAATTCGTGAAAATTAATACAAACACTCATAATTACATCTATAATAAGATTTTCTAATTAATACATCAATTATTATATTTTATGACACCAATTTTTCAAAATGCATTGAAGAAATCTTTTTAAACTAGTTATTTGAGTTTTTCATCATTTTTGGCCTCATAACCACACATAAATTCGTGCAAATAAATATAGGCAGTCTTAATTATGTCTATCATAAGATTTTCCCATTAATACAACAATATGGATATTCTGCCACACTAATATTTTACAAAACTTAATTTCCACGCAATAAAAACTGTTGTTTAAACAAATTGTTTGAGTTTATCATCATTTTTGGCCTCATCACTAGACATAAATTCATGAAAACAAATATAAATACTCATAATGATGTCTATTGTATGATTTTAAAATTAACATTTCGATATGAATATTTTACGACACTAATTTTGCACAAAACATAATTAGAATTCATTAAAACTGCCCTTTAAGCAAGTTATTTGAGTTTAGCATAATTTTTAGTCACATAACTATGCATAAATTGATGAAAATTAATATGAATACTCCACATTATGTCTATTATAAGAATTTTCAATTAGCATTTCGATGTGAACATTTTTTGATGCTATTTTTGCATAAAACATTATTCAGATGCATTACAAACTACTGTTTCAACATGTTATTTTGAGATTTTCATCATTTCTGACCTCATAAGTACACATAAATTCATGAAAATCCATATAAGAACTCATAATTATCTCTATTATAAGATTTTCCAGCTAATATATCGGTATGAACATTCTACGACACTTATTTTACATAAATTAATTAGAATGCTTTAAAAACTGCCGTTTAAACGAGTTGTTCGAGTTTTTCATCATTTTTTGCCACATAACTATGCATAAATTCGTGAAAATTTGTATAAATACCCTTAATTATGTCTAATATAAGGTTTTTTAATTAATATTTTGATATGAATATTCTACGACACTAATTGTTCATCAAACTTAATTTTGATGCATTACAAGCTGCTGTTTAAACAAGTAGTTTGAGTTTTTCATCATTTTCGGCCCCATAACCACAGATAAATTCTTCAAAATTAATAAGAATGCTCATAATTATGTCTATTAGAAAATTTTCCAACTGATACATCAATATGAACGTTCTACTATACTAATTTTGCGCAAAACTCAATTAAAATGTACTAAAAGATGCTGTTTAAACAGGTTGTTTGAGTTCTCAATATTTTTCTGCCACACCACTACTCATAAATTCGTGCAAATTAATATAAACACTCCTAATTATATCTATTAGAAGATTCTCCAACTGATACATTAATATGAAAATTCTACGACACTAATTTTGCATAAAACGTAACTAGAATGCATTAAAAACAGCTGTTTAAACAAGTCGTTCGAGGTTTTCATAATAGGGCCGCACAATAACTTTGAATAAATTCGTGCAACGTCATATAAAATACTCTAAATTATGTCTATTCTGAGATTTCCAATTAATATTTCGATATGAACATTCTACAGCACATTATTTTGTACAAAACATAATTCGGGTGCATTACAAACTACTGTTTAAATATGTTTTTTGACTTTTTCATCAATTCGGGACACATAACCATTCATAAATTCGTGCAAATTAACACCATTACTCCAAATTATGTACAAAATAATATTTTCCAATTGATACATCAATATAAATATCCTACAATACTAAATTTGCATAAAACGGAATTGGGATGCATTGAAAACAGCTTTTGAAACGAGTTATTTGAGTTTTTCATAATTTTCGACCACACAGCTCCGCATAAATTCGTGAAAATTAATACAAACACTCATAATTACATCTATAATAAGATTTTCTAATTAATACATCAATTATTATATTTTATGACACCATTTTTTCACAAAATGCATTGAAGAAATCTTTTTAAACTAGTTATTTGAGTTTTTCATCATTTTTGGCCTCATAACCACACATAAATTCGTGCAAATAAATATAGGCGGTCTTAATTATGTCTATCATAAGATTTTCCCATCAATACAACAATATGGATATTCCGCCACACTAATATTTTACAAAACTTAATTTCCACGCAATAAAAACTGTTGTTTAAACAAATTGTTTGAGTTTATCATCATTTTTGGCCTCATCACTAGACATAAATTCATGAAAACAAATATAAATACTCATAATGATGTCTATTGTATGATTTTAAAATTAACATTTCGATATGAATATTTTACGACACTAATTTTGCACAAAACATAATTAGAATTCATTAAAACTGCCGTTTAAGCAAGTTATTTGAGTTTAGCATAATTTTTAGTCACATAACTATGCATAAATTGATGAAAATTAATATGAATACTCCACATTATGTCTATTATAAGAATTTTCAATTAGCATTTCGATGTGAACATTTTTTGATGCTATTTTTGCATAAAACATTATTCAGATGCATTACAAACTACTGTTTCAACATGTTATTTTGAGATTTTCATCATTTCTGACCTCATAAGTACACATAAATTCATGAAAATCCATATAAGAACTCATAATTATCTCTATTATAAGATTTTCCAGCTAATATATCGGTATGAACATTCTACGACACTTATTTTACATAAATTAATTAGAATGCTTTAAAAACTGCCGTTTAAACGAGTTGTTCGAGTTTTTCATCATTTTTTGCCACATAACTATGCATAAATTCGTGAAAATTTGTATAAATACCCTTAATTATGTCTAATATAAGGTTTTTTAATTAATATTTTGATATGAATATTCTACGACACTAATTGTTCATCAAACTTAATTTTGATGCATTACAAGCTGCTGTTTAAACAAGTAGTTTGAGTTTTTCATCATTTTCGGCCCCATAACCACAGATAAATTCTTCAAAATTAATAAGAATGCTCATAATTATGTCTATTAGAAAATTTTCCAACTGATACATCAATATGAACGTTCTACTATACTAATTTTGCGCAAAACTCAATTAAAATGTACTAAAAGATGCTGTTTAAACAGGTTGTTTGAGTTCTCAATATTTTTCTGCCACACAACTACTCATAAATTCGTGCAAATTAATATAAACACTCCTAATTATATCTATTAGAAGATTCTCCAACTGATACATTAATATGAAAATTCTACGACACTAATTTTGCATAAAACGTAACTAGAATGCATTAAAAACAATGTTTAAACAAGTCGTTCGAGGTTTTCATAATAGGGCCGCACAATAACTTTGAATAAATTCGTGCAACGTCATATAAAATACTCTAAATTATGTCTATTCTGAGATTTCCAATTAATATTTCGATATGAACATTCTACAGCACATTATTTTGTACAAAACATAATTCGGGTGCATTACAAACTACTGTTTAAATATGTTTTTTGACTTTTTCATCAATTCGGGACACATAACCATTCATAAATTCGTGCAAATTAACACCATTACTCCAAATTATGTACAAAATAATATTTTCCAATTGATACATCAATATAAATATCCTACAATACTAAATTTGCATAAAACGGAATTGGGATGCATTGAAAACAGCTTTTGAAACGAGTTATTTGAGTTTTTCATAATTTTCGACCACACAGCTCCGCATAAATTCGTGAAAATTAATACAAACACTCATAATTACATCTATAATAAGATTTTCTAATTAATACATCAATTATTATATTTTATGACACCAATTTTTCACAAAATGCATTGAAGAAATCTTTTTAAACTAGTTATTTGAGTTTTTCATCATTTTTGGCCTCATAACCACACATAAATTCGTGCAAATAAATATAGGCGGTCTTAATTATGTCTATCATAAGATTTTCCCATCAATACAACAATATGGATATTCTTCCACACTAATATTTTACAAAACTTAATTTCCACGCAATAAAAACTGTTGTTTAAACAAATTGTTTGAGTTTATCATCATTTTTGGCCTCATCACTAGACATAAATTCATGAAAACAAATATAAATACTCATAATGATGTCTATTGTATGATTTTAAAATTAACATTTCGATATGAATATTTTACGACACTAATTTTGCACAAAACATAATTAGAATTCATTAAAACTGCCGTTTAAGCAAGTTATTTGAGTTTAGCATAATTTTTAGTCACATAACTATGCATAAATTGATGAAAATTAATATGAATACTCCACATTATGTCTATTATAAGAATTTTCAATTAGCATTTCGATGTGAACATTTTTTGATGCTATTTTTGCATAAAACATTATTCGATGCATTACAAACTACTGTTTCAACATGTTATTTTGAGATTTTCATCATTTCTGACCTCATAAGTACACATAAATTCATGAAAATCCATATAAGAACTCATAATTATCTCTATTATAAGATTTTCCAGCTAATATATCGGTATGAACATTCTACGACACTTATTTTACATAAATTAATTAGAATGCTTTAAAAACTGCCGTTTAAACGAGTTGTTCGAGTTTTTCATCATTTTTTGCCACATAACTATGCATAAATTCGTGAAAATTTGTATAAATACCCTTAATTATGTCTAATATAAGGTTTTTTAATTAATATTTTGATATGAATATCTACGACACTAATTGTTCATCAAACTTAATTTTGATGCATTACAAGTTCATTGTTTAAACAAGTAGTTTGAGTTTTTCATCATTTTCGGCCCCATAACCACAGATAAATTCTTCAAAATTAATAAGAATGCTCATAATTATGTCTATTAGAAAATTTTCCTACTGATACATCAATATGAACGTTCTACTATACTAATTTTGCGCAAAACTCAATTAAAATGTACTAAAAGATGCTTTTTTAAACAGGTTGTTTGAGTTCTCAATATTTTTCTGCCACACAACTACTCATAAATTCGTGCAAATTAATATAAACACTCCTAATTATATCTATTAGAAGATTCTCCAACTGATACATTAATATGAAAATTCTACGACACTAATTTTGCATAAAACATAACTAGAATGCATTAAAAACAACTGTTTAAACAAGTCGTTCGAGGTTTTCATAATAGGGCCGCACAATAACTTTGAATAAATTCGTGCAACGTCATATAAAATACTCTAAATTATGTCTATTCTGAGATTTCCAATTAATATTTCGATATGAACATTCTACGGCACTTTTTTTTGTACAAAACATAATTCGGGTGCATTACAAACTACTTTGTTTAAATATGTTTTTTGACTTTTTCATCAATTCGGGACTCATAACCATTCATAAATTCGTGAAAATTAACACAATTACTCCAAATTATGTACACAATAATATTTTCCAATTGATACATCAATATAAATATCCTACAATACTAAATTTGCATAAAACGGAATTGGGATGCATTGAAAACACTTTTGAAACAAGTTATTTGAGTGTTTCATAATTTTCGACCACATAGCTAAGCATAAATTCGTGAAAATTAATACAAACACTCATAATTACATCTATAATAAGATTTTCTTATTAATACATCAATTTATATATTTTATTACACCAATTTATCAAAAATGCATTGAAGAAATTTTTAAACAAGGTTTTTGAGTTTTTCATCATTTTTGGCCTCATAACCACACATAAATTCGTGCAAATAAATATAGCCAGTCTTAATTATGTTTATCATAAGATTTTCCAATTAATACGTCAATGTGGATATTCTTCCACACTAATATTTTACAAAACTTAATTTTCACGAAATAGAAACTGTTGTTTAAACAAATTTGTGCGACCCTTTTTCGCGCGCTCCGCACCGCCGCCGGGCGATGGGTTGCGGAAGAAGGACACGGAGATCCCTCCCGACATGCATCTGCTGGGTGTCGGCCGATTCTGCCGTTTAGAGATTATTTGGATGCACATTCAGGGGGTTTTTAGTGATTGTGAGTTCTTGTAGATTCCGGTGGGCGCAAGCCCCCACCGTTAATTACCCTGGGCTACGAACCTCGAGGCACCTCTGGATCTTTGAAAGAGAGAAGCAAATAGTGTAGTTAAGAGATAGTCAAGTGGTCGTCTAGGTTTATAAAAAGGGGTCTACGGAAGATGAACCTACAAACAGATCGGTTCAATCTAGGGAGACAAAACCTACAAACAGATCGGCTTTATCCTATGGGGACGAACCTACAAACGACCGGTTCAGTCCATGCCACCTCGAGATGTAACCTTAC
The DNA here is from genome assembly GCA_037127355.1 of Schoenoplectus tabernaemontani. Lineage (NCBI taxonomy): Eukaryota > Viridiplantae > Streptophyta > Magnoliopsida > Poales > Cyperaceae > Schoenoplectus > Schoenoplectus tabernaemontani. The sequence goes on from CM073753.1 coordinate 24,464,958, forward strand.
CAACGAGACCGGGTTAATCTCTTCATAGGGGGCTTGAGGTGAGTCTACATACGGGCCGAGGCTCGACCTCCGTTGATCTAGAAGATAAACCTACAAACGACCGGTTCAATCTTAACTAGTCAACAACCAATCACACAAAATACAACTCGAAGCACCGAGCGGTTGATCTTGAGGTTGGTGAATCGGGAGAAGGGTGGATATGGCCCACGTATTTCTTCTCACCGATCTTCTAGATCATGAATTCGTAGCACTAAGCCGATTCATAAACCTAGGAAACACAATTGCACACAATGTCAAACACGAAGCGCCGGCCGGTTCAACATTGGGGCATGTGTTAGTGAAGGAACCTACCTACGAACGGTTCACATTCACTTGTTTTGTGGATGAATCTACCAACGGACCGATTCAATCTCACATTCTCGGGAAATGAGCCGGGAGACAAACTCATCGACGGACAAGTTCAGTCTTGCCAGCTCAAATGGTCATGAATTACTTGTTCATGACACCGAGTCATTAAGATGTCACTTCGCTAGGACATCGTAATGTTCTTCATCTTCAAAGTCGACATATCTCTCCATGCTGATGTCGTAGCTTTGGTCAATCTTCAACGAACGTCAAGATGTTCTTGTCTCGACTAATCACCCTATGTGTTGCATTACTTGTGCAAAATTACTATGTAGCCCTACACCCCTTGTGTGAGCGTATTCAATCATGAGTTACTTGCTCATGGCAGCGAGTCATTAAGATGTCACCTCTCTAGGACATCGTAATGTTCTTCTTCTTCAGAGTCGACGTATATCTTCATGTTAGTGTCGTAGCTCTGGTTATTCTTCATCAGGTGTCAAGATGTTCTGTCTCAACATACTTCTTCATGCTGTTATCAAAGCCTTATTCATCTCACGTCAAGATGTTCCTGTCTCGTCGTATCTTGTTGTTCTTCATCAAGTGTCAAGATGTTCTTGTCTCGACATATCTTCTCATATTGCTATTGAAGCCTTAATCATCCCACGTCAAGATGTTCTCGTCTTGACTAATCACTTTAAATGTCATGTCATGTGTGCAAATATTCATATGTGACTCTACACTCCTTATGTGAGCATATTTATTCATTTCTTAAAATGCACAAAGTTTATTATAATATCTTCCATTATTATAAAGATGCATTTATTATTATCATTATTATTACTATTATTATTATTATTATTATTACAATTATTATATTACTATTATTATTTTTATTATTATTATTTTATTTTTAAACCCTATTTGTCTATGTAGAAAATTATTTACAAAAATAGGAAAAGGGGTAGCTATTAATATTTTTGGGATTTTTTATAATGGCTAAAATAATAGAATTTTATTTTTATTATTTCTAAACTCTATTTATTTTGTAGAAAATCACTTACAAAAATAATAGAAAGTAAGATAGCTATGTTTTATTTATATTTTTTTAAAAATGCTTATAATAGCTAAAGTAATAGAATTGTGTTATTATATTCTATTATATTGTAATACTATTCATTATGTAAGAATTATTTACAAAATCAAAAGATGGTTAGCTATACTATTTTACTATTATCATTATTATTATTATTATTATTATTTTATTATTATATATTTTTTTTTTAATATCTATAATAGCTAAAAGAAATCATTACTAATATTCTATTCTATTTATTATACTATTCATTATATCTATTTTTATTATCTCTATTTATTATCTATAGAAAAGCATAAGATTTTATTATTAGTCATAAGGGATGAAATTCATTATGTTTCTATTAAAACTATTATTTTTATCACATTTTATTCATCAAAAGTATATTTTTGTATATTTGTATAGAAATAACAAAAGAAATACAACTCATATTATAAAACTATATTATCATCCTTTATTATAAAGAAAATGCATTTTACTATTTATTACCATAATAGTGTATTTTGTATATTTTGTGCTATTTATTTGTTATTGTATTTTTATAGAAAATATCAATATAATATCTATTATTATTTTTTTTATCAAGAAATATAGCTAATCTCATTATTTATTATGGTATATTACTATCACCATTATTATTTCATGGAAAATCACTTGAAAAATCACTAAAATATATATCTAGCTATTTTATGATTTTTATTTGTATTTTTGGAATTTTTATAGTATTTAACATGACAAGTCAAATCTAGGTCAACTATATCAATATATGTAATGCATTTTGCTTTTAAAATGTTTTATTATGATTATGTTTCTAAAACTGGAATATTATTGTATAGAAAAATAGTATGAAAAATAAGAAAATTTTAGAAACAAATTTGAGTCAATTTGGAGTTCAATAACATTTTCAAATCATTTATTTACTCCATATTATTATTATTCTGTTATTATTTAATTAATGGGCTTAATCTGGGCCGTCAGATCTGCTCTGAGATCGGCGCGCATCTTTCTAACTCTTTTCTTCATTTGGGCCGCCAGATTAGTTTGAGATGAGTATTTAATGGATCTACGGCCCAGATTAGCACAGAGTTGTTATTTAAATGTTTAAACATATCTGGGACGTTAGATTTAATTAAGATCCGTGTTTAAGGGTTCTAAGGCCCAGATCTTCTTCCGTTTAATTTCTCTAAACTTTTAATGGATCTCATCCGCCGATGAATCTTCAAGATTGGTGATCGCTTTAATGATCGTGCAAAGAAAGCCTCTTCAGCCTCCGACCTTTTAATGCATTGAGATCCGTGCAATGTGGTGTTCCGGTGACGAGCACTCTTTCCGATCGGATCATCGACTTAGCATCGTCTCACTCGGTGAGCCTCTCGTAGTTCTTGATTGGAGATCTATACGGTGACGAGCTTCACACGCGTAATGCTAATCGATGTGTCGATTCTGCCGAAATCGTGCCGATTTGCCTTCTTGATCGAATTTAACAGAATTGATTGACATTCTTGATAATTGTAAGGCCAGTGAGCATCGCCTTGATGCGTAGATGTGATCTGGAGTAGACTTAAGGCTCCTGCTTCATTCTTGACAACGCTGAGACTCTCCATTGATTAGCAAAGCACGGTACCGACTGGTACCAACTTCAATTGATACAAGTCATGATCTTTTATCAATTCTTCTTGCTCAATTAATGCTTCTCAGGCCTAGAGGCACACCCAGACAAGTCTAGGGCCAATGGCTCGCTGAGTTTATGACGGCATTGATCAATTCACTTCGGCGGTGAAGATGGAACAGTAATCTCATCACAAATTTTATTATTATTGATTAATCCAGGCCTAAAGGCTCGCCAAACACTTTGTGTTTGGGCCAGTGGCTCACTGGATGCTAATTTCATGATTAATTTAGTATTCAATCATGGCTCAATTGACAGAAATGGCGAAATAGAAAGAAAATAAGAAAATTGCTAAACAAGAAGCAACAAGAATGAAGAGAGCAATTCAATTAACTGTTTGAAAACATGAATTGAATGTATAAGCTTAGTCTCATATGAAGAAATATCAAGAAATATCAACTGAGTTGAAAAGCATAACTCAATTACCTTTTATCCGAATAGAATATGCTAATTAACTTGCTAATCTCCCTTATCTCTTTCTCTCTTTACAATAACTAATCACTGGTGTATTATTTTCTCTCTCTACTCCTTACTGTATGGATAGGTATATGTGTTGCCTCTCTTTTGTTCTTTGGTTCTCGACTTATATAGACTAATTCGGCCAATTTTGGTTAATTGTGATTGGTTAATCATCTTTAGGTCGGATTGTCAACTTGGATGAATCTCTACCCTCCATTTTACTTCACTTGACGACTGAGATGCAGTTGTGCTTGTTTCTAATCTCTTCTGACAAGTTAGTTAGTTTTTCCGTTACGGTTGTGCCGCAACTCTAATCGGCTTTCAATTCAGCACATGTGCTAATGGATGAGTAAACCCCTTATTGCTAGGTTGTATTTAAGCACCCCTTTATCGCTTCTGACACCCCTTCACTCTCAATTGCATTGCGGCCTATCCAATTCAAAATTTGTGTTTCTGTCTCACTTCCTCCCTTGGTGCAATTCACTTCTTCCGGTCTAATTTCTTCTTTAATCCATGCTAATCAGCATCGCCTTAGTCTAGATGAACTCCTTGCCCGCACAATTTGATGTTTGAAGCATCTATCAAGTCTGCCCCTTTGCTACTGCTTTTGGTGATTCCGCACTTGAACTCTGTTCTCACTCAATTGCCTTGTAATTACTCATCAACTAGTGTCGCTAGGTACAAGCAAGCTCCTACGTGCTCAATTTAGTGTTTGAAGCATTCAATCGTATCTCTTTAGAAGTGTACTATCGCTGCTTCAACTCAAACCGTGGTAATCTTGTTATTCAACTCTTCCTCCATTGCTATCCTTTTTGCTCTTGCTTTCTTGATTGAAGTATTGATGCTTGCTATCGTTTCGAAGCCTCTTGCAATGGTGAGACGCCATGGGAAGAAGCCGGCGATCGCGCGCGAGGAGAAGAAGAAGAGGGAGCGGGGAGAGTCTTCGGCTGGGTTGGATGGGCTAAGCACACGTGCACCAAAGCGCCAGGGGAGAATAGACCAGCGACTGGAAAAGCATGCACCGGGTTCATCCTATTCTCGTCTTCCTTTTTAAATCTGATTGCTTTGATTAGAACGAATCAGTAGGGTAGACTTGGCGTACCACCTCGATTATGCGCCTATGCTCTCATCTCTGTGTTCTGGGCCCCATTGTCAGATATTAATTTGTTTATCTCTCATGATTAGCCTTAATTAATCGGTTTATCTTTGAGGTGTCATAGGTTTAGATGATAATGGTCTAATCGAGCTTGACACATGGCAATTACACTAAACATAACACACCGGTATGCATTGATATGGTGATGCCATGTGGCATGGGGTGATGATGTGGCCAAATAGCGGTTGCCACGTGGCACTCTGGTGGGACCCACTTGGTATTGTCTCGGGCGTGGTGGGACCCGACTGGCGACATGGACCAATGAGACGGTGCCATGTGCCTTCTGTGCATGTCGATGTGGTGAGTGTGGCGCGCCATGTGTCGTGTGATGTTGAAGTGGCCTTGCCATAATCGCCATGTGTCTATGTCTCTTGTACCTACCCTTGATGTGGACCAATGAAAATAAGCCACATGGCTCGATAGTGTGACATGGTGGGCTGGTAGCCTGCCACTTGTCTCTGTTTGGTGGAATGACTGCCGATGTGGACCAGTGTAGACAGGCCACATGGCCTTGACAGTGTGATATGGCAGATTGGCAGCTTGCCACGTGGCATACTGGTGGGGCCCACTTGTCAGGTCTATAGGGGTGTGGGTCCCACCCAGCTGAGGTGGACCAATAGGAAAGTGCCACGTGGCTCTTCACAGTTGAGTTGGCCCAGTAGACAGCCGCCACGTGGCATCAGTATGGTTACTGGATTTTTTTGAATTTGCACTCTTTCCTGCCTCCAAATTGCACCCAGCAGTGTATCTATCTCCAAGTTGCACCCATATGAACCCTTGATTGAATCTCAGCCTTTGATCAGTCCATTTATTCTGTTTTTATCTTCCCTGAATTTATTTTGATAGCTCCACTCATCCAAAAATTATGAAAATTTCACCAAAAATCCCTAAATTCATGATGATCATCCCTGTAATTTTTAATTCCATTTTTACCCTTCCTTCTCTGAATTAAAAATTCTTTTGTCAAATAAACCCTGTTATTCCTTATGAATTAATCCCTGATCTCAATTGTAGCTCTGTGTCTCTGCCAATTATCTTCCTCTTGCAGAAACCACCCTAACTAAATACCAATTAGACTTATATTGATATCCATTAGGGCTTGATTTGATCAAATGCTGACTACTTATCAGCAATTAATACAAATCTAGACTTGATCAGGTGGTTGCTCCCGACTTTGGCTTTGATCGTCTTGTGAAATTGACTTTCAATCCCTTAACATGAGGGTGACTTGGTCAAATAACTGACTACTTATCGATAATTGACACAAATCAAAGCATAGTTAGGTGGTTGCTCATGACTTTGGCACCGGGTCGGCCTTGAAAGCAAAATCACATTTGGAATTTCTCATGACCAGTTGCATCAAAATGCTAGCTTGGCATTGACATCATTTCATGTAGCATAGGGATTATACTGCTTCAGTTCTTAGGGTTTGCTCCGAGAGTAGATTCTTAGGGTTCACTTCTGACTCTCTTGATATTCTAGTCACTGAGGTGTGGGGTCCACCTGTCAGTGAAAAATGATTAGATGGATGACCCCTCTAGAGATCTCTCTCTTCTGAATCTCCTGAGGGTCATCCATCTCGAATGAATAGGAGATGACAGGGTATTTATATCCTTGCTTTGCACTTAGGATTTCCTTGTGGGATTAATGTTTAACCCTTACTCCGGATTGATTAGGCTTATCAGATAGACTAGGTTCATGCTGTCAAGCTGCTTGCAAGTGACTGTCATGTGGGTCCCACTTGTCAGAGAAAATGTGATCAGATGGCTGACCCATCAGGAGATTTTCTCTCTCTGAAATCTCCTGATGGTCAGCCACCTCGAATGAGTAGGAGGTGGTGGAGTATTTATATCCTTGTCTCTCACCCTGACATTTCCTTGTGGGATTAATCGATTTGTTCCGGGGTTATGCAGCGACCTTTCTGATCGGTGGGCCACCTTTCTCTCCTCCTCTCTTCTTCCCCTTTCTTATGATTCATCATTAATCATCGGTTTATTTCATTTATTCATCTATTCATCCTTGAAACTTTTCAAGGGTAAACAAAGAAACCACCCACCAAGACGAGTCTTGAACGCTCGAAAGGCTTGTCTTGGTGCATTATTCCTTATTATTCATCACTTCATTTCTCATGACGCCTTCTCTTCTTCGGGTATTGTAGTTCTTTCTCATGACGCCATTCCGCGTCGCCCCTTGAGTCATTATCATTCTTTCTACGAGGATCCTAGCGATTGGACTCCTCTCGTCTCGGCCATCCGAGCGACTCCTGTCTACCGCGAGGCGGCGGTTTATTTTTAGGGATGATCGGCCTCGACACATCATGCCCCTTCGGCCTTTGGCGATGCTTCCACGACTCCTTTGACACATCTCCTGGGCAAGGAGATTATCGACGGGGAGGCTCACGGATGGACTCTTGCTCCCTTCATCACTCCTTGGAGTGCCATGGATATCGGCTAGAGTGGACCGGTATGTGCTCATGCGGGAGGGGACTCTGCTCGGGCGGCGGGATATATGACTCGGTTTTCTTGTCGATGTTTCATTATCATATCGACACACCCTGGCTACGGGCCTTTTGTGAGAGGTGGAACTATTCTACCAACACTCTGTTCATCGACGATCGGGAGCTGACTCCGACCCTCCTAGAGATACGGCGGTTGGCCATTGCCCCGATCTTCGGTCATTTCTATGATGAGTTCATGGTCTCACCCGCTGACTCGGGAGACTTCACTCGATTTCCACCTTCTTTGCATAGGACTTATGAGATTTATCATCATTTACGGAGGGGGCATCCCGGAGTTCCGTTCAGACATTGGATCGCCTATTTCACCGATCGGGTCCATACTCGCCCTACGGGTTTGGCTTCCACCAGAGATCCATTCGGCACAGGTCGGCTCGAGATTCATCATGACGGCCCTATCCCATCTCAGGATACCCTATGTTCACATGACGTGGATCGGGAGACTTATTTGACAGCTTTCATCTCTTGGTGGATTTGCTATTTCTTATTGCCTAGCTCCCCCGCATACACCATTCGGCCTTCGGTGTTTGTTATGGCGAGCCTGATCGCGCGTGGCGACAGGATTTCTTTGGCGTGCTGTCTTGGCCAACATTTATAGGTGCCTCCGTGGTCTGACTTCATCTCGTAGTCCTTCACAGTGCCAGGAGCTGATCCCATGGCATCTGATTAGTGGATGGCTTCATTTACACTGGTCTGGCTCATATGATCCCGGCATGGCGGTCACGCTACGAGATCGTCTACCCTTATTGAGTGACTTAGCTGGGGTGCAGCCAGCTTCATTGACTCCGGAGGCTGCCCGGTATAGATTCTTCAGGAGTCGAGACCATCTACGCTTCTCCCGAGACAGATCAGTGGCCCGTGGGACATCTAGGGTTGCTGACAGGATGGTGATTGACGACGAGTTCCCTCTTCGACTCTTCTAGCATTCGAGCCGGGCTATTGATTTGGAGCACACGATCGGTATTCGTCGGGGCTTTCTTCCTCTCGGTTGGGCGATTATATGTTCATCGAGCCCTATTTGCCACATCGATGCGCACATCAGTTTGGCTTGGATCAGGATATTCCAGCGCCTCTTCTCCGCCCTATATCACTGGCGGCCGATTTGGAGGGTATCGGATGGTGCTACACTCACCTCTTCCGACTAGGCACGGGCACTCGCTATCAGATGGTATCCACCTCTAGGACTTCCACCTTCACGAGGCGTTATCAGCAGTGGTATTATGAGACCATTCGCTCTTACCAGTCGTATACTCCTCCGGTGGTCGTCCGGAGTACATGTCCGCGAGATGGTCAGCCTCTATTAGATGGCACCGTTTCGCGTGATCGCAGCCCTTTCCCGGCCATTGCCGTAGAGCCTGTCGACTTTCAGGGTTTAGACAGCCGGTTTTCTCATGCTCCCGTTAGGACCATTCTCACAGGTATGCTTCATCATCCCTTTAGGTTATTTCTTTTCGATAAGCCTCATCTCATTTCGACCAATTCTTCTTTGATTCAGAGCTGGCTTATGAGTATGATCACGCGGAGCCCGGGTTCTCGGTCCCTCGTCCACGAGTAGTTGGCGTTCATTCTCAGCCACACGTCGAGCCACCGGCTCCAGCTACCATGGGGAGAGATCGAGACGGTGCCTCTCAGCCGTCTTCTCCATCTTCTTTTCCTTCTCCCACTCCGGGTGATTTTCTTTACTGGCTCGCCTATCCTTATTCGGGCGCACTTCATTTATATTTCTGATTAGGGTTTATTTTTCAGCTCATGGGACATCTCCTGTGGAGGCTACCGAGACGATATCATAGCGATTCATCGGCGCTGCACGAGCACTTGCTATTCCAGGGTTTTGCACCGACCTTGCCGTCGCGAGTTCGTGTGCTTCATTTAATACCTAGTTGCCGGCATGCACTAGTATTTTCATTCTTACATGTATATTTTACGAGACCACGAGGCCGATGACATGGCATCTCCACACCGCTCGGAGCCTTTCTTTCATGACGGTCTGCCTTCACCGTCGATTTTATTGGTGCCTACGGGGATGGTGACTCGTTCGATGTGGTTTTGGGGCCGGTGCTCACTCTTGCACGACCGAGAGGAGGCTTCTTTAGAGCGGGGAGTCCATTGGGCATCGTGCCGCGAGCGACGAGCCATTATTGATTGAGGGAGGGCCATCTCATGCTTCTTCATCTCCCGACGGGCAGCCTCTCATGGCCACGATAGCGAGTCTCGGCGAGCGGGTTGCGGTCGATTATGACTCGAGTTGGATGAGAGTTGGGCGGTGGAGCGGCTATTCCACGGCCCGAGACGAGAGGTTCCGGTTAGCGGTCTCGCCGAGCCTCATGCTTCTCCCGGTACCTTATATTTCCTTTTGTCTTTTGCCGTATTTTATTTTTCATGTATTTATGCTTTCCATTTTATTTTGCAGCGGGTCTAGGTACACACTGCGGGTCCTCCGAGGCGACCGATATCCCTATTCCGATTCGGTCCCCGCTGTCTCTCGGGCGACGAGGCGATAGGTTAGATCTTTTCTTCCTTCTATTTCTTCTTTGGTTATAACAATTTGTCTAACCCATTTATTTTACTTGCGAGATGTTTCATCGAGGGATGTGCGGCTCGCCTTGGCGCGGGGATGCACTCCGGATACCTTCTTCGGGGCTATCCACTAGATTTCGAGATCTTGGACTCTGCGCCGGTGGTTTCTCTTTTGATTGGTATGGGCGATGCGGGATACCATCGCGCCGGCTCTACTCATTGCACCTCGTCTCGAGAGCACTTTCATTTCTAGGAGGTGTGAGGAGGCTGCTCGGGGCTTACCGGGATGCGAGCTCTCTCGTTTATCGGCACGAGTTGGAGATTCATGAGCTACGCGGGCATTTGGAGGCCGCTCGACTCCACTACCTTCGGCGGCTCTCTTCTTGTGCCACTCTCCGCTCCATGGGAGTCGGTGGTGGGCCGCTCGGCTTGCTCGTGCGGGAGCTAGAGGACCACAGATTGTCGGTGGAGGGCTTCTCCCGACATCTAGCGGGACGTCTCCCAGAGCTGCAGATTCACACGAGCGTCCGGGATAGTGCCTTCGCTCAGTTCTTGGACTTCGAGGCAGCTTCGGAGGAGGATAGGCACTCCTCCATACTCATTTAGAGACTATTAGTCTTGTGCTATTAGAGTTGGAGTCCCGCTTTTTGGGCCCATAGGCTTGCACTTTCATTTTTTTTCTTTTCTCCTTTTCTTTTGCTATACTTGATATAGGATGCATTGACATTTATCATTTTGATCTCTTGTTGTGGATGATGCTTACTTCTATTATTATCCTTTCATCGCTTCCTCTGCGGCGCGCGGAAATATTTCATTGATTTCATGCTATGCACCTCCAATCTTATTTGTAAAAGCGCCTATTATTACAAGCGCTTCATTCTTTCGCGGCGTCTAATCATAATAAAAGGAAAATCTTACAACATCCTATTACATTCATTCTATACATCATTTCTTTTATTCATGGCAATACAAAACTCAAGTAGTGGTATTTTTTACGGATACTAGAACTGTCTGTATTGACCTCTAGGCGGTACGAGAATAAACCGTTTATCCCTTTATTACTGACGGATAAACTTACCAGTATCAATTGAATTATGGATGCAATTGATAACACCATTTTGTGGATGCTCCTTGTATATTTAATTGACATTTATTTTGTGGAAGCTCACCCACTCTCCCCTCATTTGTGCACCGTTGCGTGCTAAAGTGGAAACTCACATTCACTCATCTCCACTCAATTTGTTTTGTGGGGGTACTACCCTCAAACATCCATCACGCATCCCTGCGAGACAGGCTTTCATCGGGTAGGTTCGCTCTCCATGACCTGAGTCACTTCTTTAAGCGAATTACTTTATTTGACACGAATGTCGGGCAAAAGCATAAACCCTTAGTCGACCCCTCCATGATCTATTTTGGGATTAGAAACGGATCCCCTCCTTGGGCGTGTGGTACTTTTGCGGATGAATGTACCCAACCTGGTTTTTTTTATATTTTGGCTACCCTCAAACATCCATCACGCATCCTGCGAGACGAGACGAGGCTTTCATCGGGTAGGTCCGCTCTCCATGACTGAGTCACTTCTTTAAGCGAGCGCTTTGTTTAACATGAAATGTCGGGTACAAGCGTAAACCCTTATCGACCCCTCCATGATATGTCGTGGGATTATGACACACCATTTCTTCGGGCGTGTGGTGCTTTTACGGATGAATGCACCCAACCTGGCTTTGTATAACACTCATGGTGTCGGGGACAAAGGTGGCAACCCCTTATTGAAAATGTTTTATTATTTTTATTTATTTTTATATTTTTTTTTATTTTTATGAGCAGGAAAGCAGGTTTTTATTGTTTTACATATATATCCTTTTATTTTATCAGAAGAGGGCAAATTTTTGTTATTAGTGATACATGCTACTAATAATACGAGAGTTATTTATTTACATGCCCTCGGAAGTGACTATTTACTAGCCACCAATTTGCTCGACCTATCCCTTGGCTTGCGCGCGCGGCGACGACCAATATGAGCAACTTTCGTCATTGGGCAACGAGATAGTTTGAGGGACAAGCGCAAACCACCGCCCATTTTTGTGTTTATTACGTATCAAATGGACAAACCCAGTGGTATTTGTATTGTGAGCCCAAACACCAAAGCTCTCGCCTTACATTCTCGCGTGGTTTTGGCGTCGTATTCCCTTATTCTATATCTTTTATTTTTATAGGGCTAAATGTGTTTGTGTGGTTTTGGATTTTTGGATGCATTCTATTTACAGATGCATAAGTAGGGTTTTAGGATTTTTATGCAAAAGTGGAGGTTAGACATGGGTTCGTGTTTCGTGCGCGTGTGTGTAAACGAACACTTATTCCCTCCTTATTTATTTACAATAGATACTACTCGATCGGCCCCGCTCCGGGCTATGTGTAGTACTTCTTCAGATATCGCCCATTAATCGGTGGCATGGGCCTTTCACCTTCATGGTCTATGAGTTGGTATGCGCGCCCTCGTATACCTTCTCAATTACGTATGGCCCTTCCCGTTCGGAGAGAATTTTGGGCGATGTGCCGGCCAATGATCGGCCTCTTGAGGACAAGAACAAGCTCCCCTTGTTGAAATGCCACGACTCGCGCCATCTTATCATATGCCCTTGCCATTTTTGCACGATATATTTCAAGGTTCTGTTGGGCTATCGGTCTCTTTCGTCCATGGCATCCAACTCGTCCGAGTCTAAGTTGTTGGCATTCGTCCATGGTCATATCGTTTTGCATAGCCACCCGCAATGACGGTAGTTCCACCTCAAGAGGAGGACGGCTTCAACCCCAAAAGCCGAGAAATACGGGGTAGCTTGCGTAGCGTTCGGTATGTGGTTCGATAAGCCCATAATGCCTCCCGTAGACGATTATCCCGGTCTCGTTGGTTGCGTCCACGGTCTTTTTCATGATATTTATCGGGGTTTTGTTAAAGGCTTCGGCCGGGCCATTGGCTCTCGGATTATAAATGGACGAGAATCTCCAATCAATATTAAATTGCTCCGCCAGGGCATAGACTTTGGAACTCTTGAAGGCCGTCCCGTTATCAGATATTATTCGTTGTGGTGTACCAAATCGGTAAAGGATGTGCGTCTTGAAGAACTTAACCACATCGGATGCTTTAACTTCTTTAAGTGGGACGGCTTCGGCCCATTTTGTAAAGTAATGTCTGTCGCGCGGGGATGAACCGGTGACCTCTCGACGTCGGAGGGTCTATGGGCCCCACTATATCGTGCCCCACATATTAAATGGCCGGGATGCTACGTGGGGTGCAACGGGTTTGGCGCTTGATGTATAAAAGGGCCATGTATCGGCACATGCGGCACTTCTTCGCGTGCTCTTCACAATCGGCCACCATCGTGGGCCATAATACCCCATTCGCTTGATTTTTAACTTCATTTTGGCCCCGGACGATGTGCTCCGCATAGTCCGGAATGAACTTCTTTCATAACCTGCCCGGCTTCAGGCCCTGATACACATCTCAGCCACAACTGATCATAAGACCTACGGTATAGCGTATTGCCCACATATGCATACCGTAGTACCCGTTTTCTTAGTTGATCAGCTATCCTTTTATCCTTGGGGAGGGTGCCATGCCGGAAATATTCGATGAACGGTTGTCTCCAATCATCGTCTTCTTCAGTTATCATTGTCTCTTGGCATTCCATCTTTTCTAGCCCAGTATTTTCATTATTCACATTGTCTGTCGTCTGACACAATGATAATGGTCTTCTATTGCGGACGATGATGTGGATTTCCGGCTCTGTTGGTTCACCCAGCTCTTTAGCGAGTTTGGCCAACGCATCTGCTTCACCGTTCACAGCCCTCGTGACCTTCTCGATGGACACGTACGGGATTTTCTTCATTAATTCCATGGCCTTTCGGTGATATTGTATTAGTTACGGCTTTAAGACCTTGTATTCGCCAATTATTTGATTTATAATCAGCTGTGAGTCCCCAAAGATGCGTACAGCCTTGATTCCCAGCTCCAGTGATAGCTCTAGTCCGGCGATGAGTGCCTCATACTCTGCTTCATTATTTGTACATGGTTCGGTTAAAGCCAGAGAATGTCGTATTATCCCGCCTCGGGGTTACGAAGACTAGTCTGCGCCCGGCTCGCACGGTTGGGACTCCGGGCCGCGATCGGCTTGATTGAAGAAGCACCATCAAAGTACAACTCCCATATAGGGTCTCCTTCTTCAACATGTAGAGTTTCCTCGTCGGGAAAGTCACATTTTAATGGGGAGTCATCTTGAATCGGGTGTGCGGCCGGGAAATGCTGCTAGCGCACCCCGCTTGATCGCCTTTTGCGGTGTATAAGTGATGTCGAACTCGGTGAGAATGATAGCCCACTTGGCGGCCTACCGTCGGCATTGGCGAGTCATCGGATACTTGAGAGGGTCCACCTTGGATATTAAAATGATTTTATGGGCTAGCATGTAGTGCCTCGATTTCTTCACCGCGAAGATTAGGGCTAGGCAATGCTTCTCGATCGGTGAATACCCATGTTCTGCCCCCTACCATCATGCGACTTAAGTAATATAGCGCATTTTGATTACCATCCTGGTTTTCTTGGGCCAATAGGGCTCCCGAGGATCCATCTAGGGCGGTCGTATACGGATGAGTTCCTTCCGGGTATGGGCGCCGCCAATCTTTGGAGGGTTGAGTAGATATGCCTTGATTTCTTCAAAGGCTCGGCGGCACTCGCCATCCCACTTAAACGGGATATTCTTCTTAGTCGGCGGGTGAAGGGTTGGATTTTACCGATAGGTTGGCTATAAACCTTGCTTGATGTACGCCAATTGCCCTTGCAAAGATCGCAATTGTTTTAAATTCTTTGGCGGGGATAGTTCGGTTATTGCTTTGATCTTGCCGGGTCTATCTCAATTCCCCATGGCGTACCACAAATCCCGAGAAATTTACCGAGATGATACCATAAATGCGCATTTCAACGGGTTTAATTTGAGCGCATGTTCTCTCGGCGGTTGAAAACGACCTCGAGGTATTGGAGGTGTTCTTCATATGACATGGCTTTGATGACTAGATCGTCACATAGCACTCTACTATCTTGTGGATCGGATCGTCGAATATTTTCGTCATTGCCCGTTGGTAGGTGGCTCCCGCATTTTTGAGCCCAAACGGCATGACTTTATAACAATATATGCCAATCGGCGTGCGGAATGCCGTGTGCCTCTCATCTTCGGCGCCATCTTAATTTGATTATAGCCCGCGTAACCGTCCATGAAGGAGAAGACTTCATAGGAGGATGTATGGTCGATTATGATTTCGGTTACTGGGAGCGGGAAATCATCCTTAGGGCACGCCTTGTTTAGGTCCCGAAAATCTACGCAAATGCGGATTTGCCCATTTTCTTCTTAACCGGGACAATGCTAGCCACCCATTACGGCGTCTCTTCTTCCGTATGAAACCGGCGTCGATGAGTTTCTTTGTCTCTTCCACGACCTTCTCTTCGAGCTCTATTCTCATCCGCCTTGGCGCTTGTTTAATCGGCTTGAAGGTTGGATCAATTTTTAAGTAATGAACTGCTACGTTAGGATCTAATCCGGGCATTTCTTTATAACTCCAAGCGAAGCGATCCATATAGCTTTTAAGGAATGTCTTCAACCCATCGGCCACCTCCTTTGGTAACGACGCGCTTATGAAAGTTGGTCGTGGGTCTTCTTCCGTCCCAGTTGATTTCGGCTAACTCATCGACCGTATTAGGTTCCTTTTCTAGTTTGCTTTCAAAGCATTTTTCGGGGCCAGGGGTATTGTCCTCTTCGTTTCATTATTCGGCATTTCAACGAAGTCATGCAACGACTTTCTTCCATACGGTACCGTTGAGGGACCCCTCAAAACATCTTTGCGTCATCGCGATTATACCCTAACCCCGGGTGTATTTTATTTTGCCATCCGGGCCCGGGACCTTATTCGCGCCATTCCGAGTTTATCGAAGCGCTTGGCCTCGGCCTTGGATATGTCTCTCGGACATTTCGCCCTTTTGCCGGTTTATACGACTCCTTTCCAAAGGGATGAGATGCGGCGTCATCGCTCGTTGCATTCTCCAACTCTTGTTCTATCACCCACTTCTTCCAAGTGTTGTGATCGGGGTTCTTCGAGAGGCCGGGTTGAATCGCTCGATAGAAAATTATGGCCTTGTGGATGATAGTTTTCCCTTTGATGCGCTCTACCTTTGCTGTAGGCACAACAAAGGTTTTTAGGGTTTGGATGTGGTTCACTTCCCTTGGTATAAGGTCTTTAAAGTGCCTTTCGGGAACCACAGTAATCTCTAGCGCTGCCATCTCTTCTTCTATCTCAATGTTCATGACTGAGTTGGAGCGGTAGATTTCTTTGATCGGCTTACGTCTCGCAACCTTGGGTTTGCTAGGTACGGGAGTGTGCGAGATCGTATAAGCCACCCCTTTGCCCTTGTTATTCAAGTTATGCGGAGCTGGGTCTTGTTGAAAGCTCTTCGGGAGTTGGATCGTCCCGTTTCTATGCCCTTCTTCTATGAGGTCTTTGAATACCCAGCATTCTTCAATTGTATGGCCCAGTATGCGATGATAAGGGCAGAATTCGCCTTCACCGGCTCTTTCTATGTCGGCGGGTCTTTTACAGACGGGAAGTGTTAATCCGCTCTTTAAGGCCTGCTCAAATATCCGAGCTGTTTTATTTTTTAAGAAAGAGTATGGTTTACTCTTCTTGACTTTGAGGGTTTGCATGACGGTCGGTTGCTTAGCTTTTGTTTCTTCCCCCTTTGATTCATCTACTATTACAATTACCCGCTTACCGCCATCGGGTGCTTGTCTTTCAGTGGTCCCGGAACGGGGTTCGCTTGTCACCTCCTTGAGTAGCTCGGAGTTATAGATCGCGGTTTGCAGGTTTTCAATCATTATCATGATTTCATTGTGTTGCACCTTGATATCCTGCATCACTTCCCATTGTTCAGACACCTCCCTCCTATTATTTTCAACTTGGTGCCTTATTTCGTCAATCGCATTCCAGACGCGACCTTCGAAATTTTCCCGCCATGAGCGTTCTTCATTTATAGGCCTCGGCCTAGCAGGTTATCCCTTCCGCTCTCGGGTCCGTGTTGATCATATATGACTCCTCACTTTCATTATCTGTTTCGGGCCCTTTATATGGCTTCTTGAGGATGTGATAGATGATCTCTTCGTCAGACTCTTCTTCCCAGGGTTGACGATCATGGCCAGATTCTTCTCCTGAGGTGATGTCGCCGAGCCGTCAGACTCTTCAGAGTCTTCTCCTGAAGTTGCCTCTGTGATCTGAATTTGAGGGGTGTTGGCAGGTTTAAAATTGAAAATGACCTCCTCTTCAGAATCACTTGCATTGATTTCGTTCGGTTTTATTTGGGCCTTATACGCAGCCACCTGTTTGAAGCGGAAGGTTGCTTCTTCACCCGACTTTCTCCGGGTCTTTGGGCTCGAGCACCTCGGGGTTTGATATTAAATTTGACCTCTTCTTCTTCTCCGGATGAGGTATCAAATTTAGGGCCTTTGTTGAAGGGTTTCGACTGCTTTTGTCATTGGCGGTTGGCGCCACGGTAGATTTAGGCAGAAAATATTGGGCGTCATTGAATTTAATCTCATGCACCCCGAATGGTTTGACATCTCCGTCAATTCTCTTTTGCTTACCATTCTCGATATATTTCAGGCATTGGTGCAGAGTAGAGGGTATGACCTGATTACTATGAAGCCACGGGCGACCAATGAACGCTTAGATAAGAGGTTTCGGCGTCAATGACATAGAATTTAGTAGGCGCTCTTAGGCTTCCGCATTGCGGGTTCGAGTTATAGCTCCCGGGGCCTTTTGGGAGTTTTGATTGAAGCCATGAATAATCACCTTTTCATCGGATAGGTTCTTTACGTCTAAGGTGATGGTCTTCGGGGTTTTGAGCGGCATGATATTGATTGAAGACCACAACGTCGACCAAGATGCGACCAATCTTTTGCCCTCCGCGGTTTCCGGTGATGTATAGCGGGCGGTTATGGTCGACGGTGCCTATCGGAGAGGTCATCGTCGTAAAGTTTATACGGGCGGCCCGCTTGGCGGTGAATAGGGCTTCTGCATATTTTGCTCGATGAAGTATGACTTGTACTTCTCGGGATCTTGCAAGGCCTGGATTAGCACCTCCCTTAGGTCTTGTGACATCATCAACGCGTCAAATATGCTTAATAGCGCGGGAATCTTACGCGGATGTGCCAACACATTGTATTCTTCGCCGTCGGCCGGGTCTTTTACGGGTTCTTGCTTGGGTTCTCGACCTCTTTGCCTTTATTCGGGGCCTTATCTTTCCTTATCGGAATCCTTGGGAGCCTGTCTCTCGGGTATATAAGTCCCGGACCGGAGCACGGCTTTGCATTCTTCATTTTTGGTCCCAGAGGTGCTTGCTTCCCCTTCGTCATTTGGGAAGAACATCTCCTCTAAAGTTGGCATATCTTCGTCGTGAGAAGAATATACCATGTTGCACGAAGCACCCCAGATCTCTTCACTTTCTTCTTTATTTATTTCTTCATCTACATTTTCTTCCTTTTGACCTAGGGTTAGCTTCTCCCAGTCTTCTTTGGAGATGAAGTGTTGGAGAGTGATCGCCTCGGGACTGCCTTGCTCGCATTCTTCAATTTTATTCTTTCTGGACTTGTTATTTCTATGCTTCTTTCTCTTCTTAAGAACCTGGTCTTGGCTCTGGTCCACCTTATAATATACCCTGGGCTTTGGTGGGACCACTGGTGTGATATCGTCCCTCCATCTCATGCCAGGTTCTTTCTTAAGGGCTTTAAGCATTTTAATCGATTTCTTCGATAAGTGCGTAGTCCATTGCTCTTCTTGATCTTCGCTTAGTGGCCGGGACCTTCTCTTCCTCGTGAGAGATCGTGTTGGCTTTGTTCATGGGCGATGGGCTTTGCAAGAACCCTTTTGGTAAAGTAATTTCACCATTTTTATACGCCTTCTCGACCCATCTTTGAAGACCCGGCAATCTTCAATTGAGTGCCCTAGTACTTCGTGGGTATGGGCAAAAGTTGGGTTCGTCCGATTTGTCGGCATCTTCGGGCGTTCTTGGCGGCGGGGTTAGACCATTCTTCGGTGCCCTCGAAGATTTGGGCAACTTTATCTTTCTGAAGGAGTACGGTTTAGTCTTCTTTTGTCGAGGGATTCAAAACTCCGTGAACTCCCTCCGGATTGGGCTGGGTCCCTTGTTGTAATTATTGCCATTTGTGCCACTGCTTCTGCCGCCTTGGGTGTCTGCGTTGGCAACCATCTTATCTTTTAGCGAGGTGAATGCCACTTTGGTTTCGGCTCGGGCTCCTCGTTGCGGCCTATTATTCATGAAGTTCGGCACGGTGTGCGGTGACATTCTTTCCATATTGGATACGATCGAGCAAGTCTTTGAATGTGTTGACCTTTGTCACACCAAGAAGCATGCCCATCCACCGTCAATGTTTTTCATGATTAGGTTGACGGCCTCGTCTTCGGTTAATGTGCGGTCGCATTTGATGCGAGGTTCCGCCATCTATTGATAAAATCTGTCATTGACTCCCCTTTCTTGGGTTTAGTGCTCGCCGGATCGGCTATGTTTATCTTATCGGACACCATGACAAATCGCGCCACTGACGAGTCGCCATCTCGTCCCGGGTCCCGATCTTTGTTGTTCTCTAATGAATAATACCATTGGAAAGCGGTTCCCACCAAACTCGAGGGAATTGTCTTAACAACGATGCATCATTGCCGCCGTGTTGCCGCGAGGCTACAAAGTGGGCCGGTGTTGTTCGGGGTTCGGGTCTTTGTTGCCTTCCCGGAGAAGGTCTGAAGCGAGGGATCACATACCCTTTAGGATATTCTTCTAAATCGTATATGGCGGGGTATGGATGTCCACGATTTTTGACGGGAGGGATAGCGTATCCACCTCCGGCTATTTGCATTCTTTGGCAATCATGGCTTGAATCTCTTTCCGGGATATTCCGTTGGTTCGACCTCCACTTCTATGGTTCTATGTGGATGGGGTTTAGAATCGACGGGTTGTTTTCCCTTATGATTGCTTTTGGTCTTGTGGACCCCTTCTTGACGGGAACTACCGGCTTTGAAATTGGCGTCTTGTGATTCTTGCAATGACTTGACCGCCTTAATCGGTTCTTCGTTTTGCTTCGGCATGGTAGCGATTAGCTCCGTTGCCTAATCGGCTCTTCGTCCGTGCCTCGATGTGGCCTTTTAATATTTCTATTTCATCGATAGGCACTTCGGGACGTGTTTCAACGTCATCTTCATTATCGAAGAAGATCGGGGTTTTCGTTGTGGTCTTCCCCTTCCTGCTTGTTGCCTTCGGGGTTGACTCTCTTTGGGGGTCTCCCTTTTCTACCATTATTTTTGTTGGTGTTTGTGACGTGAGCTTGATTAGGCGGAGGCGGTCATCTGGGTCATATTCACCTCGGCGTCGATGTCCGGATCGGTGTCGTAGCTTATGCGATGGTGTTGGCCAGAAGTGCTCTTCATAGCGAGCGGTTCTTCTCTTCTTCTTCGTTTGGTCGAGGGCGAGTTATTTTTAGACTATTGAGTGGTATTCTCGAGCCTAATCGGTGAATACACTCTTCGACCTAGGCGGTGGCCGAACACGCTCTCGGGCGGAGCGTTAGACTTGCCGGCCTTCTCTGGGTTGGGCTTGAGGCCCATGGGGTTTTGTTGGTGGGAACCCTTCGGGACCCACACTGCTTGGGTGCTAGGTGTTGCCTTTGATGTAAACCTCTTGGGTTCGGAGTGGAGACAATGGCTTGCGGCGGAGCCATGTCTTGAGATTGACCCAGGGCGGGAGACGTATTGTCTCGACCTAGCGTTTCTCACGCTCTTCCTCTGCAGAGGGCCACGTGAGCCTTGTAGATGGCTTCCGCGGGGGTTTGAGACTTATCTGGCGGCGGGGCCTTTGAGTTGGGCGAGGTGTGGGCTTAGGCACCTCCCATGCACAGCGGAGGCGGCTGTGGCGAGTTCTTGGCCACTATGCGGAGAGGTGAATTTGAATTTGTTAGAGGCGGGATAGGCGGCCTAGCCACCGGTGGTTTACGGTATGCATCCGGGGCCCTCTTCTGGACGCTTGAGAGTTGCGGGTAGTTTGGGCTGCGGCGGGTTGGGGGCTGTCTTCTTAGACGGTCGCCTTCTCCTCTTTGGGGAGGTAGTAGGAGAGGCCATGACGTTGTTTGAGATCCCCTTGGGAGTCGGGGTGATCGAGTCCTCCTCCTCGTCCGGGATGGAGATCGGACGGTTGCGGGAGTGAAGGCGGCCACCGGAGCTGGGCCATAGATGGTGAGTTCTTGTGGGATGGTCCCAAGAACATGAAGAGCTTGCCCTCGGGCTCTGTGCGAGCATGACGGTGTAGGGAGCAAGGTTGAAGTTTCCAAAGTATGCCATTTCTGCAAAAACAAAAACACTTGAAAATCATTAGTCATTTTTAGCGCATAGAAGACCACTTGTATCTCTTAACTATTCTATTTGACTCTCTCTTTCGAGAGATAAGAGGAGAATCTAGGTCCCACTTTGGGCGTGCCGATCTGTGCGACCCTTTTTCGCGCGCTCCGCACCGCCGCTGGGCGATGGGTTGCGGAAGAAGGACACGGAGATCCCTCCCGACGTGCATCTGATGGGTGTCGGCCGATTCTGCCGTTTAGAGATATTTGGATGCACATTCGGGGGTTTTTAGTGATTGTGAGTTCTTGTAGATTCGGTGGGCGCAAGCCCCCAGTTAATTACCACTGGGCTACGAACCTCGAGGCACCTCTGGATCTTTGAAAGAGAGAAGCAAATAGTATAGTTAAGAGATGGTCAAGTGGTCGTCTAGGTTTATAAAAAGGGGTCTACGGAAGATGAACCTACAAACGGATCGGTTCAATCTAGGGAGACAAAACCTACAAACAGATCGGTTTATCCTATGGGGGACGAACCTACAAACGAGATCGGTTCGATCCATGCCACCTCGAGATGTAACCTTACCAACGGACCGGGTTAATCTCTTCATAGGGGCTTGAGGTGAGTCTACATACGGGCCAGCTCGACCTCCGTTGATCTAGAAGATAAACCTACAAACGAGACGGTTCAATCTTAACTAGTCAACAACCAATCACACAAAATACAACTCGAAGCAACGGCGGTTGATCTTGAGGTTGGTGAATCGGGAGAAGGGTGGATATGGCCCACGTATTTCTTCTCACCGATCTTCTAGATCATGAATTCGTAGCACTAAGCCGATTCATAAACCTAGGAAACACAATTGCACACAATGTCAAACACGAAGCGGCGGGCCGGTTCAACATTGGGGCATGTGTTAGTGAAGGAACCTACCTACGAGACGGTTCACATTCAGCTGTTTGTGGATGAATCTACCAACGACCGATTCAATCTCACATTCTCGGGAAATGAGCCGGGAGACAAACTCATCGACGGACAAGTTCGGTCTTGCCGGCTCAAATGGTCATGAATTACTTGTTCATGACAGGAGTCATTAAGATGTCACTTCGCTAGGACATCGTAATGTTCTTCATCTTCAAAGTCGACATATCTCTCCATGCGATGTCGTAGCTTTGGTCGATCTTCAACGAACGTCAAGATGTTCTTGTCTCGACTAATCATCCTACGTGTTGCATTACTTGTGCAAAATTACTATGTAGCCCTACACCCCTTGTGTGAGCGTATTCAATCATGAGTTACTTGCTCATGGCGGCGAGTCATTAAGATGTCACCTCTCTAGGACATCGTAATGTTCTTCTTCTTCGAGTCGACGTATATCTTCATGTTAGTGTCGTAGCTCGGTTATTCTTCATCGGTGTCAAGATGTTCTGTCTCGACATACTTCTTCATCTTTGCTATCAAAGCCTTATTCATCTCACGTCAAGATGTTCTGTCTCGACGTATCTTGTTGTTCTTCATCAAGTGTCAAGATGTTCTTGTCTCGACATATCTTCTCATATTGCTATTGAAGCCTTAATCATCTCACGTCAAGATGTTCTTGTCTCGACTAATTGCACTTTATTTATCTTAATGTTCTCGTCTTGACTAATCATGTTATAACATATGTGCAAATATTCATATGTGGCTCTACACTCCTTATGTGAGCATATTTATTCATTTCTTAAAATGCACAAAGTCTATTATAATATCTTCCATTATTATAAAGATGCATTTATTATTATTATTATTATTACTTTATTATTATTATTATTATTATTATTATTATATTCTTACTACTATTATTATTTTTATTATTATTATTTTTTTATTTCTTAAACTCTATTTATCTATGTAGAAAATTATTTACAAAAATAATAGAAAAAGGGGTAGCTATTAATATTTTTGGGATTTTTATAATGGCTAAAATAGTAGAATTTTATTTTTATTATTTCTAAACTCTATTTATTTTGTAGAAAATCACTTACAAAAATAATAGAAAGTAAAATAGCTATGATTTTTATTTATATTTTTAAAATGTTTATAATAGCTAAAGTAATAGAATTTTGTTATTATATTCTATTATATTGTAATACTATTCATTATGTAAGAATTATTTACAAAATCAAAAGATGGTTAGCTATACTATTTTACTATTATTTATTATTATTATTATTATTATTTTATTATTATATTTTTTTTTTTAATATCTATAATAGCTAAAAGAAATCATTACTAATATTCTATTCTATTTATTATACTATTCATTATATCTATTTTTATTATCTCTATTTATTATCTATAGAAAAGTATAAGATTTTATTATTAGTCATAAGGGATGAAATTCATTATGTTTTTATTAAAACTATTATTTTTATCACATTTTATTCATCAAAAGTATATTTTTGTATATTTGTATAGAAATAACAAAAGAAATACAATTCATATTATAAAACTATATTATCATTCTTTATTATAAAGAAAATGCATTTTACTATTTATTACCATAATAGTATATTTTGTATATTTTGTGCTATTTATTTTTATTATTCTTTTTACAGAAAATATCAATATAATATCTATTATTATTATTTTTTTTTTTTATTTATCAAAGAATATAGCTAATCTCATTATTTATTATAGTATATTACTATCACATTATTATTTCATGGAAAATCACTTGAAAAATCACTAAAATATATATCTAGTTATTATTTATGATTTTTATTTGTATTTTTGGAATTTTTATAGTATTTAAAATGACAAGTCAAATCTAGGTCAAATATATCAATATATGTAATGTCTTTTGCTTTTAAATTGTTTTATTATGATTATATTTCTAAAACTGGAATATTATTGTATAGAAAAATAGTATGAAAAATAAGAAAATTTTAGAAACAAATTTGAGTCAATTTGGAGTTCAATAACATTTTCAAATCATTTATTTACTCCATATTATTATTATTATTATTATTTAATTAATGGGCTTAATGCGGGCCGTCGGATCTGCTCGAGATCGGCGCGCATCTTTCTAACTCTTTTCTTCATTTGGGCCGCCAGATTAGTTTGAGATGAGTATTTAATGGATCTACGGCCCAGTTAGCACGAGTTGTTATTTAAATGTTTAAACATATACGGTAAGATTTAATTAAGATCCGTGTTTAAGGGTTCTAAGGCCCGGATCTTCTTAGTTTAATTTCTCTAAACTTTTAATGGATCTCATCCGTAATGAATCTTCAAGATTGGTGATCGCTTTAATGATCGTGCAAAGAAAGCCTCTTCGACCTCAGACCTTTTAATGCATTGAGATCCGTGCATGTGGTGTTCCGGTGGCCAGGAGCACTCTTTTTCGATCGGATCATCGACTTAGCATCGTCTCACTCGGTGAGCCTCTCGTAGTTCTTGATTGGAGATCTATACGGTGACGGGCTTCACACGCGTAATGCTAATTGATGTGTCGATTACTGGCCGTCCGATTTGCCTTCTTGATCGAATTTAACAGAATTGATTGACATTCTTGATAATTGTAAGGCCAGTGAGCATCGCCTTGATGCGTAGATGTGATCTGGAGTAGACTTAAGGCTCCTGCTTCATTCTTGACAACGCTGAGACTCTCCATTGATTAGCAAAGCACGGTACCGACTGGTACCAACTTCAATTGATACAAGTCATGATCTTTTATCAATTCTTCTTGCTCAATTAATGCTTCTCAGGCCTAGAGGCACACCCAGACAAGTCTAGGGCCAATGGCTCGCTGAGTTTATGACGGCATTGATCAATTCACTTCGGCGGTGAAGATGGAACAGTAATCTCATCACAAATTTTATTATTATTGATTAATCCAGGCCTAAAGGCTCGCCAAACACTTTGTGTTTGGGCCGATGTAACTCCTTTGGATGCTAGTTTCATGATTAATTTAGTATTCATCATGGCTCGATTGACAGAAATGGCGAAATAGAAAGAAAATAAGAAAATTGCTAAACAAGAAGCAACAAGAATGAAGAAAGCAATTCAATTAACTGTTTGAAAACATGAATTGAATGTATAAGCTTAGTCTCATATGAAGAAATATCAAGAAATATCAACTGAGTTGAAAAGCATAACTCAATTACCTTTTATCCGAATAGAATATGCTAATTAACTTGCTAATCTCCCTTATCTCTTTCTCTCTTTACAATAGCTAATCAACTTTGGTGTATTATTTTCTCTCTCTACTCAATGGGTGTATGGATGGATATGTGTTGCCTCTCTTGTTCTTTGGTTCTCGGCTTATATAGACTAATTCGGCCAATTTTGGTTAATTGTGATTGGTTAATCATCTTTAGGTCGGATTGTCAACTTGGATGAATCTCTACCCTCCATTTTACTTCACTTGACGGCGAGATGCGGTTGTGCTTGTTTCTAATCTCTTCGACAAGTTAGTTAGTTTTTACGTTACGGTTGTGCTGCATGACTCTAATCGGCTTTCAATTCGGCACATGTGCTAATGGATGAGTAAACCCCTTATTGCTAGGTTGTATTTAAGCACCCCTTTATCGCTTCGACACCCCTTCACTCTCGGTGCATTGCGGCCTATCCAATTCAAAATTTGTGTTTAAATCTCACTTCCTCCTTGGTGCAATTCACTTCTTAGGTCTAATTTCTTCTTTAATCCATGCTAATCACATCGCCTTAGTCTAGATGAACTCCTTGCCGCACAATTTGATGTTTGAAGCATCTATCAAGTCCTTGCCCTTTGCTCTTGCTTTTGGTGATTCCGCACTTGAACTCTGTTCTCACTCAATTGCCTTGTAATTACTCATCAACTAGTGTCGCCTAGGTACAAGCAAGCTCCTCTGTGCTCGATTTAGTGTTTGAAGCATTCAATCGTATCTCTTTAGAAGTGTACTATCGTGCTTCAACTCAAACCGTGGTAATCTTGTTATTCAACTCTTCCTCCATTGCTATCCTTTTTGCTCTTGCTTTCTTGATTGAAGTATTGATGCTTGCTATCGTTTCGAAGCCTCTTGCAATGGTGAGACGCCATGGGAAGAAGCCGGCGATCGCGCGCGAGGAGAAGAAGAAGAGGGAGCGGGGAGAGTCTTCG
The DNA here is from genome assembly GCA_037127355.1 of Schoenoplectus tabernaemontani. Lineage (NCBI taxonomy): Eukaryota > Viridiplantae > Streptophyta > Magnoliopsida > Poales > Cyperaceae > Schoenoplectus > Schoenoplectus tabernaemontani. The sequence continues at coordinate 24,491,264 of CM073753.1, forward strand.
GCCCCGGGTTTGGATGGGCTAAGCACACGTGCACCAAAGCGCCGGGAGAATAGACCGGCGGCGGAAAAGCATGCACCGGGTTCATCCTATTCTCATCTTCCTTTTTAAATCTGATTGCTTTGATTAGAACGAATCAGTAGGGTAGACTTGGCGTACCACCTCGATTATGCGCCTATGCTCTCATCTCGTGTTACGGGCCCCATTGTCGGATATTAATTTGTTTATCTCTCATGATTAGCCTTAATTAATCGGTTTATCTTTGAGGTGTCATAGGTTTAGATGATAATGGTCTAATCAGAGCTTGACACATGGCAATTACACTAAACATAACACACCAGTATGCATTGATATGGTGATGCCATGTGGCATGGGGTGATGATGTGGCCAAATAGCAGATTGCCACGTGGCACTCTGGTGGGACCCACTTGGTGGCTGTCTCGGCTGTGGTGGGACCCACTTGCGACATGGACCCGATGAGACGGTGCCATGTGGCCTTTGTCTGTACCGATGTGGTGAGTGTGAGTGCGCCATGTGTACGTGTGATGTTGAAGTGGCCTTGCCATAATCGCCATGTGTCATGTCTCTTGTACCTACCCTTGATGTGGACCAATGAAAATAAGCCACATGGCTCGATAGTGTGACATGGTGGTGGTAGCACTGCCACTTGTCTCTTTGGTGGAATGACTGCCGATGTGGACCGGTGTAGACAGAGCCACATGGCCTTGACGGTGTGATATGGCGGAGTTGGCGGCTTGCCACGTGGCATCTTGGTGGGGCCCACTTGTCGGGTCTATAGGGGTGTGGGTCCCACCCAGTGAGGTGGACCCGATAGGAAAGTGCCGTGGCGTGGCTTTTCGATTGAGTTGGCCCGATGAACGGTAGCCACGTGGCATCGGTATGGTTACTTGGATTTTTTTGAATTTGCACTCTTTCCTGCCTCCAAATTGCACCCGGCGGTGTATCTATCTCCAAGTTGCACCCATATGAACCCTTGATTGAATCTCGGCCTTTGATCGGTCCATTTATTACTGTTTTTATCTTCCACGAATTTATTTTGATAGCTCCACTCATCCAAAAATTATGAAAATTTCACCAAAAATCCCTAAATTCATGATGATCATCCCTGTAATTTTTAATTCCATTTTTACCCTTCCTTCTCTGAATTAAAAATTCTTTTGTCAAATAAACCTATTATTCCTTATGAATTAATCCACGATCTCAATTGTAGCTCTGTGTCTCGCCAATTATCTTCTCTCTTGCAGAAACCACCCTAACTAAATACCAATTAGACTTATATTGATATTCATTAGGGCTTGATTTGATCAAATGCGACTACTTATCGACGATTAATACAAATCTAGACTTGATCGGTGGTTGCTCCCGGCTTTGGCACACGATCGAGTCTTGTGAAATTGACTTTCAATCCCTTAACATGAGGGTGACTTGGTCAAATAACGACTACTTATCGATGAATTGACACAAATCAAAGCATAGTTAGGTGGTTGCTCACGACTTTGGCACCGAGTCGGCCTTGAAAGCAAAATCACATTTGGAATTTCTCATGACTAGTTGCATCAAAATGCTAGCTTGGCATTGACATCATTTCATGTAGCATAGGGATTATCTTGCTTCGGTTCTTAGGGTTTGCTCAGAGAGTAGATTCTTAGGGTTCACTTCGACTCTCTTGATATTCTAGTCAACGAGGTGTGGGGTCTTTGTCGGTGAAAAATGATTAGATGGATGACCCCTCAGAGATCTCTCTCTTACGAATCTCTGAGGGTCATCCATCTCGAATGAATAGGAGATGACGGGGTATTTATATCCTTGCTTTGCACTTAGGATTTCCTTGTGGGATTAATGTTTAACCCTTACTCGGATTGATTAGGCTTATCGGATAGACTAGGTTCATCTTTGTCAAAATTTGCTTGCAAGTGGCTTGTCATGTGGGTCCCACTTGTCGGAGAAAATGTGATCGGATGGGCGACCCATCGGGAGATTTTCTCTCTACGAAATCTCGATGGTCGGCCACCTCGAATGAGTAGGAGGTGGTGGAGTATTTATATCCTTGTCTCTCACCCGACATTTCCTTGTGGGATTAATCGATTTGTTCGGGGTTATGCGACGACCTTTCTGATCGGTGGGCCACCTTTCTCTTTGCTCCCTCTCTCTTCCCCTTTCTTATGATTCATCATTAATCATCGATTTATTTCATTTATTCATCTATTCATCCTTGAAACTTTTCAAGGGTAAACAAAATTGTTTGAGTTTATCATCATTTTTGGCCTCATAACTAGACATAAATTCATGAAAACAAATATAAATACTCATAATGATGTCTATTGTATGATTTTAAAATTAACATTTCGATATGAATATTTTACGACACTAATTTTTCACAAAACATAATTAGAATTCATTAAAAGCTAGTTTAAGCAAGTTATTTGAGTTTGGCATATTTTTTGGTCACATAACTATGCATAAATTGATGAAAATTAATATGAATACTCCACATTATGTCTATTATAAGAATTTCCAATTAGCATTTCTATGTGAACATTTTTTGATGCTATTTTTGCATAAAACATTATTCGGATGCATTACAAACCATTGTTTCAACACGTCATTTTGAGATTTTCATCATTTACGAACTCATAAGTACACATAAAAACATGAAAAATCCATATAAGAACTCATAATTATCTCTATTATAAGATTTTCCTGCTAATATATCGGTATGAACATTCTACGACACTAATTTTACATAAATTAATTAGAATGCTTTAAAAAGCTATTTGTTTAAACGAGTGGTTCGAGTTTTTCATCATTTCTTGCCGCATAGCTATGCATAAATTCGTGAAGATTTGTATAAATACCCTTAATTACGTCTAATATAAGGTTTCTTAATTAATATTTTGATATGAATATTCTACGACACTAATTTTTCATCAAACTTAATTTTGATGCACTTACTATTTCTTTGTTTAAACAAGTAGTTTGAGTTTTTCATCATTTTCGGCCCCATAACTACAGATAAATTCTTCAAAATTAAGAAGAATGCTCATAATTATGTCTATTAGAAAATTTTCCTACGATACATCAATATGAACGTTCTACTATACTAATTTTGCGCAAAACTCAATTAAAATGTACTAAAAGGCTGCTTTGTTTAAACGAGTTTGTTTGAGTTCTCAATATTTTCTTCCACACAACTACGCTTAAATTCGTGCAAATTAATACAAACACTCCTAATTATATCTATTATAAGATTTTCCAAGCTGATACATTAATATCAAAAAATCTACGACACTAATTTTGCATAAAACATAACTAGAATGCATTAAAAACAAGCTGTTTAAACAAGTCGTTCGAGGTTTTCATAATGGGGTCGCGCAATAACTTTGAATAAATTCGTGCGGCATCATATAAAATACTCTAAATTATGTCTATTACGAGATTTCCAATTAATATTTCGATATGAACATTCTACGGCACTTTTTTTTGTACAAAACATAATTCGGGTGCATTACAAACTACTTTGTTTAAATATGTTTTTTGACTTTTTCATCGGTTCGGGACTCATAACCGTGCATATATTCGTGAAAATTGACACAATTACTCCAAATTATGTCCACAATAATATTTTCCAATTGATAAATCAATATAAATAACCTACAATACTAAATTTGCATAAAACGGAATTGGGATGCATTGAAAACGACTTTTGAAACAAGTTATTTGAGTGTTTCATAATTTTCGGCCACATAGCTAAGCATAAATTCGTGAAAATTAATACAAACACTCATAATTACATCTATAATAAGATTTTCTTATTAATACATCAATTTATATATTTTATTACACCAATTTATCGCAAAATGCATTGAAGACGACTTTTTAAACAAGGTTTTTGAGTTTTTCATCATTTTTGGCCTCATAACCACACATAAATTCGTGCAAATAAATATAGCCGTCTTAATTATGTTTATCATAAGATTTTCCAATTAATACGTCAATGTGGATATTCTTCCACACTAATATTTTACAAACTTAATTTTCACGAAATAGAAAGCTGTTGTTTAAACAAATTGTTTGAGTTTATCATCATTTTTGGCCTCATAACTAGACATAAATTCATGAAAACAAATATAAATACTCATAATGATGTCTATTGTATGATTTTAAAATTAACATTTCGATATGAATATTTTACGACACTAATTTTTCACAAAACATAATTAGAATTCATTAAAAGCTATTAGTTTAAGCAAGTTATTTGAGTTTGGCATATTTTTTGGTCACATAACTATGCATAAATTGATGAAAATTAATATGAATACTCCACATTATGTCTATTATAAGAATTTCCAATTAGCATTTCTATGTGAACATTTTTTGATGCTATTTTTGCATAAAACATTATTCGGATGCATTACAAACCATTTGTTTCAACACGTCATTTTGAGATTTTCATCATTTACGAACTCATAAGTACACATAAAAACATGAAAAATCCATATAAGAACTCATAATTATCTCTATTATAAGATTTTCCTGCTAATATATCGGTATGAACATTCTACGACACTAATTTTACATAAATTAATTAGAATGCTTTAAAAGCTATTGTTTAAACGAGTGGTTCGAGTTTTTCATCATTTCTTGCCGCATAGCTATGCATAAATTCGTGAAGATTTGTATAAATACCCTTAATTACGTCTAATATAAGGTTTCTTAATTAATATTTTGATATGAATATTCTACGACACTAATTTTTCATCAAACTTAATTTTGATGCCTTTATGAATATTTGTTTAAACAAGTAGTTTGAGTTTTTCATCATTTTCGGCCCCATAACTACAGATAAATTCTTCAAAATTAAGAAGAATGCTCATAATTATGTCTATTAGAAAATTTTCCTCTTGATACATCAATATGAACGTTCTACTATACTAATTTTGCGCAAAACTCAATTAAAATGTACTAAAAATTGCTTTTTAAACGGGTTTGTTTGAGTTCTCAATATTTTTCTTCCACACAACTACGCTTAAATTCGTGCAAATTAATACAAACACTCCTAATTATATCTATTATAAGATTTTCCAAGCTGATACATTAATATCAAAAAATCTACGACACTAATTTTGCATAAAACATAACTAGAATGCATTAAAAACAAGCTTTGTTTAAACAAGTCGTTCGAGGTTTTCATAATGGGGTCGCGCAATAACTTTGAATAAATTCGTGCGGCATCATATAAAATACTCTAAATTATGTCTATTCTGAGATTTCCAATTAATATTTCGATATGAACATTCTACGGCACTTTTTTTGTACAAAACATAATTCGGGTGCATTACAAACTACTTTGTTTAAATATGTTTTTTGACTTTTTCATCGATTCGGGACTCATAACCGTGCATATATTCGTGAAAATTGACACAATTACTCCAAATTATGTCCACAATAATATTTTCCAATTGATAAATCAATATAAATAACCTACAATACTAAATTTGCATAAAACGGAATTGGGATGCATTGAAAACGACTTTTGAAACAAGTTATTTGAGTGTTTCATAATTTTTAAACCACATAGCTAAGCATAAATTCGTGAAAATTAATACAAACACTCATAATTACATCTATAATAAGATTTTCTTATTAATACATCAATTTATATATTTTATTACACCAATTTATCGCAAAATGCATTGAAGACGACTTTTTAAACAAGGTTTTTGAGTTTTTCATCATTTTTGGCCTCATAACCACACATAAATTCGTGCAAATAAATATAGCCAGTCTTAATTATGTTTATCATAAGATTTTCCAATTAATACGTCAATGTGGATATTCTTCCACACTAATATTTTACAAAACTTAATTTTCACGAAATAGAAGCTGTTGTTTAAACAAATTGTTTGAGTTTATCATCATTTTTGGCCTCATAACTAGACATAAATTCATGAAAACAAATATAAATACTCATAATGATGTCTATTGTATGATTTTAAAATTAACATTTCGATATGAATATTTTACGACACTAATTTTTCACAAAACATAATTAGAATTCATTAAAAGCTAGTTTAAGCAAGTTATTTGAGTTTGGCATATTTTTTGGTCACATAACTATGCATAAATTGATGAAAATTAATATGAATACTCCACATTATGTCTATTATAAGAATTTCCAATTAGCATTTCTATGTGAACATTTTTTGATGCTATTTTTGCATAAAACATTATTCGAGATGCATTACAAACCATTTGTTTCAACACGTCATTTTGAGATTTTCATCATTTACGAACTCATAAGTACACATAAAAACATGAAAAATCCATATAAGAACTCATAATTATCTCTATTATAAGATTTTCCTGCTAATATATCGGTATGAACATTCTACGACACTAATTTTACATAAATTAATTAGAATGCTTTAAAAGCTATTTTTTAAACGAGTGGTTCGAGTTTTTCATCATTTCTTGCCGCATAGCTATGCATAAATTCGTGAAGATTTGTATAAATACCCTTAATTACGTCTAATATAAGGTTTCTTAATTAATATTTTGATATGAATATTCTACGACACTAATTTTTCATCAAACTTAATTTTGATGCCTTTATGATTTCTTTGTTTAAACAAGTAGTTTGAGTTTTTCATCATTTTCGGCCCCATAACTACAGATAAATTCTTCAAAATTAAGAAGAATGCTCATAATTATGTCTATTAGAAAATTTTCCTCTTGATACATCAATATGAACGTTCTACTATACTAATTTTGCGCAAAACTCAATTAAAATGTACTAAAAATTTCTTTGTTTAAACGGGTTTGTTTGAGTTCTCAATATTTTTCTTCCACACAACTACGCTTAAATTCGTGCAAATTAATACAAACACTCCTAATTATATCTATTATAAGATTTTCCAAGCTGATACATTAATATCAAAAAATCTACGACACTAATTTTGCATAAAACATAACTAGAATGCATTAAAAACAAGCTTTGTTTAAACAAGTCGTTCGAGGTTTTCATAATGGGGTCGCGCAATAACTTTGAATAAATTCGTGCGGCATCATATAAAATACTCTAAATTATGTCTATTCTGAGATTTCCAATTAATATTTCGATATGAACATTCTACGGCACTTTTTTTTGTACAAAACATAATTCGGGTGCATTACAAACTCTTTGTTTAAATATGTTTTTTGACTTTTTCATCGATTCGGGACTCATAGCTTAGTGCATATATTCGTGAAAATTGACACAATTACTCCAAATTATGTCCACAATAATATTTTCCAATTGATAAATCAATATAAATAACCTACAATACTAAATTTGCATAAAACGGAATTGGGATGCATTGAAAACGACTTTTGAAACAAGTTATTTGAGTGTTTCATAATTTTAAGCCACATAGCTAAGCATAAATTCGTGAAAATTAATACAAACACTCATAATTACATCTATAATAAGATTTTCTTATTAATACATCAATTTATATATTTTATTACACCAATTTATCGCAAATGCATTGAAAACTGACTTTTTAAACAAGGTTTTTGAGTTTTTCATCATTTTTGGCCTCATAACCACACATAAATTCGTGCAAATAAATATAGCCAGTCTTAATTATGTTTATCATAAGATTTTCCAATTAATACGTCAATGTGGATATTCTTCCACACTAATATTTTACAAAACTTAATTTTCACGAAATAGAAAGCTGTTGTTTAAACAAATTGTTTGAGTTTATCATCATTTTTGGCCTCATAACTAGACATAAATTCATGAAAACAAATATAAATACTCATAATGATGTCTATTGTATGATTTTAAAATTAACATTTCGATATGAATATTTTACGACACTAATTTTTCACAAAACATAATTAGAATTCATTAAAAGCTATTAGTTTAAGCAAGTTATTTGAGTTTGGCATATTTTTTGGTCACATAACTATGCATAAATTGATGAAAATTAATATGAATACTCCACATTATGTCTATTATAAGAATTTCCAATTAGCATTTCTATGTGAACATTTTTTGATGCTATTTTTGCATAAAACATTATTCGAGATGCATTACAAACCATTTGTTTCAACACGTCATTTTGAGATTTTCATCATTTACGAACTCATAAGTACACATAAAAACATGAAAAATCCATATAAGAACTCATAATTATCTCTATTATAAGATTTTCCTGCTAATATATCGGTATGAACATTCTACGACACTAATTTTACATAAATTAATTAGAATGCTTTAAAAGCTATTTGTTTAAACGAGTGGTTCGAGTTTTTCATCATTTCTTGCCGCATAGCTATGCATAAATTCGTGAAGATTTGTATAAATACCCTTAATTACGTCTAATATAAGGTTTCTTAATTAATATTTTGATATGAATATTCTACGACACTAATTTTTCATCAAACTTAATTTTGATGCCTTTATGCTATTTGTTTAAACAAGTAGTTTGAGTTTTTCATCATTTTATTTATAACTACAGATAAATTCTTCAAAATTAAGAAGAATGCTCATAATTATGTCTATTAGAAAATTTTCCTACTTGATACATCAATATGAACGTTCTACTATACTAATTTTGCGCAAAACTCAATTAAAATGTACTAAAAATTTCTTTTTTAAACGAGTTTGTTTGAGTTCTCAATATTTTCTTCCACACAACTACGCTTAAATTCGTGCAAATTAATACAAACACTCCTAATTATATCTATTATAAGATTTTCCAACTGATACATTAATATCAAAAAATCTACGACACTAATTTTGCATAAAACATAACTAGAATGCATTAAAAACAAGCTTGTTTAAACAAGTCGTTCGAGGTTTTCATAATGGGGTCGCGCAATAACTTTGAATAAATTCGTGCGACATCATATAAAATACTCTAAATTATGTCTATTCTGAGATTTCCAATTAATATTTCGATATGAACATTCTACGGCACTTTTTTTTGTACAAAACATAATTCGGGTGCATTACAAACTCTTTGTTTAAATATGTTTTTTGACTTTTTCATCGATTCGGGACTCATAACAGTGCATATATTCGTGAAAATTGACACAATTACTCCAAATTATGTCCACAATAATATTTTCCAATTGATAAATCAATATAAATAACCTACAATACTAAATTTGCATAAAACGGAATTGGGATGCATTGAAAACGACTTTTGAAACAAGTTATTTGAGTGTTTCATAATTTTCGGCCACATAGCTAAGCATAAATTCGTGAAAATTAATACAAACACTCATAATTACATCTATAATAAGATTTTCTTATTAATACATCAATTTATATATTTTATTACACCAATTTATCGCAAAATGCATTGAAGACTGACTTTTTAAACAAGGTTTTTGAGTTTTTCATCATTTTTGGCCTCATAACCACACATAAATTCGTGCAAATAAATATAGCCAGTCTTAATTATGTTTATCATAAGATTTTCCAATTAATACGTCAATGTGGATATTCTTCCACACTAATATTTTACAAAACTTAATTTTCACGAAATAGAAAGCTGTTGTTTAAACAAATTGTTTGAGTTTATCATCATTTTTGGCCTCATAACTAGACATAAATTCATGAAAACAAATATAAATACTCATAATGATGTCTATTGTATGATTTTAAAATTAACATTTCGATATGAATATTTTACGACACTAATTTTTCACAAAACATAATTAGAATTCATTAAAAGCTATAGTTTAAGCAAGTTATTTGAGTTTGGCATATTTTTTGGTCACATAACTATGCATAAATTGATGAAAATTAATATGAATACTCCACATTATGTCTATTATAAGAATTTCCAATTAGCATTTCTATGTGAACATTTTTTGATGCTATTTTTGCATAAAACATTATTCGGATGCATTACAAACCATTTGTTTCAACACGTCATTTTGAGATTTTCATCATTTACGAACTCATAAGTACACATAAAAACATGAAAAATCCATATAAGAACTCATAATTATCTCTATTATAAGATTTTCCTGCTAATATATCGGTATGAACATTCTACGACACTAATTTTACATAAATTAATTAGAATGCTTTAAAAGCTATTTGTTTAAACGAGTGGTTCGAGTTTTTCATCATTTCTTGCCGCATAGCTATGCATAAATTCGTGAAGATTTGTATAAATACCCTTAATTACGTCTAATATAAGGTTTCTTAATTAATATTTTGATATGAATATTCTACGACACTAATTTTTCATCAAACTTAATTTTGATGCACTTGCAAGCTCTTTGTTTAAACAAGTAGTTTGAGTTTTTCATCATTTTCGGCCCCATAACTACGAGATAAATTCTTCAAAATTAAGAAGAATGCTCATAATTATGTCTATTAGAAAATTTTCCTACGATACATCAATATGAACGTTCTACTATACTAATTTTGCGCAAAACTCAATTAAAATGTACTAAAAAGGCTGCTTTGTTTAAACGGGTTTGTTTGAGTTCTCAATATTTTTCTTCCACACAACTACGCTTAAATTCGTGCAAATTAATACAAACACTCCTAATTATATCTATTATAAGATTTTCCAAGCGATACATTAATATCAAAAAATCTACGACACTAATTTTGCATAAAACATAACTAGAATGCATTAAAAACAATTTGTTTAAACAAGTCGTTCGAGGTTTTCATAATGGGGTCGCGCAATAACTTTGAATAAATTAAATGCGACATCATATAAAATACTCTAAATTATGTCTATTACGAGATTTCCAATTAATATTTCGATATGAACATTCTACGGCACTTTTTTTTGTACAAAACATAATTCGGGTGCATTACAAACTCTTGTTTAAATATGTTTTTTGACTTTTTCATCGATTCGGGACTCATAACCGTGCATATATTCGTGAAAATTGACACAATTACTCCAAATTATGTCCACAATAATATTTTCCAATTGATAAATCAATATAAATAACCTACAATACTAAATTTGCATAAAACGGAATTGGGATGCATTGAAAACGACTTTTGAAACAAGTTATTTGAGTGTTTCATAATTTTCGGCCACATAGCTAAGCATAAATTCGTGAAAATTAATACAAACACTCATAATTACATCTATAATAAGATTTTCTTATTAATACATCAATTTATATATTTTATTACACCAATTTATCGCAAAATGCATTGAAACTGACTTTTTAAACAAGGTTTTGAGTTTTTCATCATTTTTGGCCTCATAACCACACATAAATTCGTGCAAATAAATATAGCCAGTCTTAATTATGTTTATCATAAGATTTTCCAATTAATACGTCAATGTGGATATTCTTCCACACTAATATTTTACAAAACTTAATTTTCACGAAATAGAAAGCTGTTGTTTAAACAAATTGTTTGAGTTTATCATCATTTTTGGCCTCATAACTAGACATAAATTCATGAAAACAAATATAAATACTCATAATGATGTCTATTGTATGATTTTAAAATTAACATTTCGATATGAATATTTTACGACACTAATTTTTCACAAAACATAATTAGAATTCATTAAAAACTGCCGTTTAAGCAAGTTATTTGAGTTTGGCATATTTTTTGGTCACATAACTATGCATAAATTGATGAAAATTAATATGAATACTCCACATTATGTCTATTATAAGAATTTCCAATTAGCATTTCTATGTGAACATTTTTTGATGCTATTTTTGCATAAAACATTATTCGAGATGCATTACAAACCCATTTGTTTCAACACGTCATTTTGAGATTTTCATCATTTCGAACTCATAAGTACACATAAAAACATGAAAAATCCATATAAGAACTCATAATTATCTCTATTATAAGATTTTCCTGCTAATATATCGGTATGAACATTCTACGACACTAATTTTACATAAATTAATTAGAATGCTTTAAAAGCTAACATTTTAAACGAGTGGTTCGAGTTTTCATCATTTCTTGCCGCATAGCTATGCATAAATTCGTGAAGATTTGTATAAATACCCTTAATTACGTCTAATATAAGGTTTCTTAATTAATATTTTGATATGAATATTCTACGACACTAATTTTTCATCAAACTTAATTTTGATGCACTTGCAAGACTTTCTTTGTTTAAACAAGTAGTTTGAGTTTTTCATCATTTTCGGCCCCATAACTACAGATAAATTCTTCAAAATTAAGAAGAATGCTCATAATTATGTCTATTAGAAAATTTTCCTACTTGATACATCAATATGAACGTTCTACTATACTAATTTTGCGCAAAACTCAATTAAAATGTACTAAAAGTTTCTTGCTTTTAAAACGGGTTTGTTTGAGTTCTCAATATTTTTCTTCCACACAACTACGCTTAAATTCGTGCAAATTAATACAAACACTCCTAATTATATCTATTATAAGATTTTCCAACTGATACATTAATATCAAAAAATCTACGACACTAATTTTGCATAAAACATAACTAGAATGCATTAAAAACAACTGTTTAAACAAGTCGTTCGAGGTTTTCATAATGGGGTCGCGCAATAACTTTGAATAAATTAAGTCGTGCACATCATATAAAATACTCTAAATTATGTCTATTCTGAGATTTCCAATTAATATTTCGATATGAACATTCTACGGCACTTTTTTTGTACAAAACATAATTCGGGTGCATTACAAACTACTGTTTAAATATGTTTTTTGACTTTTTCATCGATTCGGGACTCATAACCGTGCATATATTCGTGAAAATTGACACAATTACTCCAAATTATGTCCACAATAATATTTTCCAATTGATAAATCAATATAAATAACCTACAATACTAAATTTGCATAAAACGGAATTGGGATGCATTGAAAACGACTTTTGAAACAAGTTATTTGAGTGTTTCATAATTTTCTACCACATAGCTAAGCATAAATTCGTGAAAATTAATACAAACACTCATAATTACATCTATAATAAGATTTTCTTATTAATACATCAATTTATATATTTTATTACACCAATTTATCGCAAAATGCATTGAAGACGACTTTTTAAACAAGGTTTTTGAGTTTTTCATCATTTTTGGCCTCATAACCACACATAAATTAGGTGCAAATAAATATAGCCAGTCTTAATTATGTTTATCATAAGATTTTCCAATTAATACGTCAATGTGGATATTCTTCCACACTAATATTTTACAAAACTTAATTTTCACGAAATAGAAAGCATTGTTTAAACAAATTGTTTGAGTTTATCATCATTTTTGGCCTCATAACTAGACATAAATTCATGAAAACAAATATAAATACTCATAATGATGTCTATTGTATGATTTTAAAATTAACATTTCGATATGAATATTTTACGACACTAATTTTTCACAAAACATAATTAGAATTCATTAAAAGCTACTCCGTTTAAGCAAGTTATTTGAGTTTGGCATATTTTTGGTCACATAACTATGCATAAATTGATGAAAATTAATATGAATACTCCACATTATGTCTATTATAAGAATTTCCAATTAGCATTTCTATGTGAACATTTTTTGATGCTATTTTTGCATAAAACATTATTCGAGATGCATTACAAACCGATTGTTTCAACACGTCATTTTGAGATTTTCATCATTTCGAACTCATAAGTACACATAAAAACATGAAAAATCCATATAAGAACTCATAATTATCTCTATTATAAGATTTTCCTGCTAATATATCGGTATGAACATTCTACGACACTAATTTTACATAAATTAATTAGAATGCTTTAAAACTAGCATTTTAAACGAGTGGTTCGAGTTTTTCATCATTTCTTGCCGCATAGCTATGCATAAATTCGTGAAGATTTGTATAAATACCCTTAATTACGTCTAATATAAGGTTTCTTAATTAATATTTTGATATGAATATTCTACGACACTAATTTTTCATCAAACTTAATTTTGATGCCTTTGCGTAAGTCTTGTTTAAACAAGTAGTTTGAGTTTTTCATCATTTTCGGCCCCATAACTACAGATAAATTCTTCAAAATTAAGAAGAATGCTCATAATTATGTCTATTAGAAAATTTTCCTACTGATACATCAATATGAACGTTCTACTATACTAATTTTGCGCAAAACTCAATTAAAATGTACTAAAAGTTTCTTGTTTAAACGAGGTTTGTTTGAGTTCTCAATATTTTTCTTCCACACAACTACGCTTAAATTCGTGCAAATTAATACAAACACTCCTAATTATATCTATTATAAGATTTTCCAACTGATACATTAATATCAAAAAATCTACGACACTAATTTTGCATAAAACATAACTAGAATGCATTAAAAACAACTCGCTTAAACAAGTCGTTCGAGGTTTTCATAATGGGGTGTGCAATAACTTTGAATAAATTCGTGCAAAAGATCATATAAAATACTCTAAATTATGTCTATTCTGAGATTTCCAATTAATATTTCGATATGAACATTCTACGGCACTTTTTTTTGTACAAAACATAATTCGGTGCATTACAAACTACATGCTTAAATATGTTTTTTGACTTTTTCATCACCGGGACTCATAACCGTGCATATATTCGTGAAAATTGACACAATTACTCCAAATTATGTCCACAATAATATTTTCCAATTGATAAATCAATATAAATAACCTACAATACTAAATTTGCATAAAACGGAATTGGGATGCATCAAAACGGCTTTTTTAAGAAACAAGTTATTTGAGTGTTTCATAATTTTCTACATAGCTAAGCATAAATTCGTGGAAAATTAATACAAACACTCATAATTACATCTATAATAAGATTTTCTTATTAATACATCAATTTATATATTTTATTACACCAATTTATCGCAAAATGCATTGAAGACATGACTTTTTAAACAAGTTTTTTGAGTTTTTCATCATTTTTGGCCTCATAACCACACATAAATTCGTGCAAATAAATATAGCCATCTTAATTATGTTTATCATAAGATTTTCCAATTAATACGTCAATGTGGATATTCTTCCACACTAATATTTTACAAAACTTAATTTTCACGAAATAAAACTGCTTGTTTAAACAAATTGTTTGAGTTTATCATCATTTTTGGCCTCATAACTAGACATAAATTCATGAAAACAAATATAAATACTCATAATGATGTCTATTGTATGATTTTAAAATTAACATTTCGATATGAATATTTTACGACACTAATTTTTCACAAAACATAATTAGAATTCATTAAAAACTCCGCTTAAGCAAGTTATTTGAGTTTGGCATATTTTTTGGTCACATAACTATGCATAAATTGATGAAAATTAATATGAATACTCCACATTATGTCTATTATAAGAATTTCCAATTAGCATTTCTATGTGAACATTTTTTGATGCTATTTTTGCATAAAACATTATTCGGATGCATTACAAACTGCTTTCAACACGTCATTTTGAGATTTTCATCATTTCTGAACTCATAAGTACATAAAAACATGAAAATCCATATAAGAACTCATAATTATCTCTATT